>JAGFBZ010000328.1:0-102500 GCA_018398805.1 Hirundichthys speculiger | reverse complement strand
AGTAGCATGAAGAAGCTCGGTAAAAATAGCTTTGACTGTTACAGTTCCCGGGTTCAGCTGCGCCGGTGTGTTCTGTGTGGGTGTTAACGCCGCTATAACTCAATAAAGGCAGGCTTATTGGGCCCGTATGACCCGAGAGCTGTGAAGGAAAGGCATCGAAGATTGAAGTATCCTTGCTAAGCCGTGCTTCCTCTCCGCACTTTGCTAATTTTATTATCCTCCAAACTAAATAAAATTAGTTTACAAAAGAGAGCAATGAACAACAAATTGAGAAGCTGAATTCACTGAGTTTACATATATATTAGGGCTGGGCAACAATTAAAAATTTTGATCGTGATTAATCGCATTATTTCCCTGATTAATCATGATTAATTGCATTGTATACGAAAAATCAAATAACGAATTCAAATGTAGTGTAAAATGTCACTTTTATTTAAATGTTCTGCTGCCATATGAACTAAAGTGCCATAACATTTGTTCTTCAAACACTTTTAACATCAGCACTTGTCAGTAACACATATTTAGTGTAAATCTTCATCTTAAAAAATGTAAAATAAAATGAAGCTTATTGCCACTGTCAGGACATTAAAGTCATCCTGTTTTTATGAAAAATAAAAAAAATTCTACAAACAAAATCAAACAAAATGATTGTGGCTCAGCACAATCAGAACATTAAAACATGTCATTTCTGAGGTAACAGCAGAAACTTTTAACGGGGAGTTCAACTTGTCAGTTGTTACAAATAACCTTGTTTCTGTTGAATCCTCCGTCTGGGAGAACTTTAAAATGAAAATGTCCATGTTAAAGTTCAGTAACTTTACCAATCCGTGTATCATTCATTCTTTCTATTTTCAATTGTTAACCAAAAAAAAAAAAAAAAAAAAGTGACATTTTATTACGTTTTTCGTTTTTAAAACTAGCACAAAAAAAAAAAAAAAAAAATCCCTGTTTTTTTATATTTCAATTTTAGACTTGGATCAAAAATACGAAATTAAAAAACGGGCCACAGAACTGAATTTATTTTATAATTGAGGACTGGACTTTCTGTTGTCATTACACATCTGTGCCACTAGATGGAGCCGCACTGCAGTAACCAGCTAGAGAACAGCAGGACAGTGAACACATGGAGCAGATCTGATGGAACAGGGAGGAATGACGCCAAAGTTTTGTTGCAGTCCAGAATTTTTTTTGTTAATATTTCTACCTGAGTTGCTACCCGAACTGTAAAGTTCATGGATTTTTACCGTTCTCCATGTCTGATTTAGCTTTTCCCTATGTTTACCAGTTCCGCAGCAGCCAGTAACAGACTTTTCAAAACAAAAGCACGTGAGCAACATGCGTTAACGTGCGATAAAATAAATGTCGGCGTTAATAAATTAATGCGTTAACTCGATAATAACGTGTTAACTTGCCCAGCTCTAATACATACATACATATATATATATATATATATATATATATATATATATATATATATATATATATATATATATATATATATATATATATACATGTATACCTGTCAAAGGCTATTTGCTAACCATAGAATCATAGTGAGTCCTTTTTCTTTGACACAAGTAAAAACATGGTCATGAAAAGCCTTTGAGAGACAAGGCAGAGACTGAATTACCTTCCCCAGCATGAGAACTGGGGGGAAGTCACTGGCCCAATGCTAAACTGACCAACCACGGAGACTCTGCAGTGGCCCCTCGACATGATTGTTGGCTGGCGAGGGCTGGTCACTGCTGAGATTTTCATGATCACTGGCTGAAAACTGCTAATCAGACCTTGTTGCCCCGCTGATATAATTTCGTCTGTTGAATGGTTGTACCTGGCAAGAGCAATCAAAACCAGTTGATTGCAGCAATGGAGACCGAGGGCAAACCAACACGTGTGCTTCTTAGAGAACAGAAAACACAGCGGGGCGCCGCTGCAAATCACATGGGTTGTTTGCCATTTCCTCAAGCTGTAGCTTGAGTTTTTATTTTGATCTTTTATTCCAGCAACAAATCCAATATTTTTAAAGGTGTAATGGATGATTATTAACTCTACGGCAGTTTTAAACAAATCATACACCAACGGAAAACACATCAAAAGAAAGTAAAGAAATAACCTATCCAGTCCATCTGTTTTCTGAACAGTGTAAACCAGAACTGAAGCTGCAGATTACCACCTCAACCAGATACACACTGGTTTATTCTGATTGGATAATACCTGTTGTTACCCAAGTGATGTGAAATTACCTCAATGCTACTGGCTGTCAGGATTTCAAAGACTGGCAGTTATCCAACGCCTTCTTCTGCAGATAGTTCCTGGAGTGAGCAACCTTCAGATCACGGCTAGCCCCCGCCTGGTGGAGCGTAGTGGCTCCACCTACCACGAAGGAGGCTACGGTTCAAACGGCGTAAAACCTGTGCCAAATCATTCCTGCGGATCACTCCGCTGTGGTGACTTTGAATAGGGAGCAGCTGAAGGGACAAGAAGAAGAAGATAAGTAGAATAAGTTTTATAGTTTGGTACTTGGAAAAACCCCTCAGTGATACAGATACACCAGAATACTAGAATGACCAATCACAAAAGACTATCTAGACAGTCCTCTAAAAAAGATAATTCTAAAAAGAAACACAATATGAAAATCAGTCATGATATAGTAAATGGTCAGATGTTATAGAATTGATTTCCAGAGTGTTTAGGTGCTATTTTGTATCATCACTTACTCTGAGTCGGTAAAACAGTAGGTATATTTAATTTTACACTTCTGTTCTAATCTCACAAGTGTCGCCTTTATTTTGATACCAAATATATTGAAATACACCTGCAGTCGCTGAGATAAACTAATTTTAAACTTGCTATTTTCATGCATGAATTTTGAAAAATAGTCATAGTTAGGACAGAGTTAGTTTACTAGTCAACCATGACTGGTGGTGAAGATCCAGCCATTCGTCTTCTGGCACTTATCTGGCACTGGGCAACAGCTGGAGCAGAGATTTCCAGATCTTCACAACCAATCTAGCTCTACAGGGGGAAACACTGATGTCTGATCAAGTCAACCGAGCGATTCCATCTCTGTAGGGAGGTCTGGGTCTGTCCTGAGGCCTCCCAAAACACCTCCCTGGAAGGTAAGGATTCATAGAGAAATTGAAAAATTAAAAGTTAATATACAATATGGCAACTTGGATTTTTTCTGACAGTTTCAGTCGCGACAATGAAATGACAGCTGTGATGTTCTTTCAAGCACAACTATGGGAATCAGAAACAGCCGCACTGGGAATCCTTTGTTTCTTCGCATCAGTCTCAGGAAACTTCAAAATCCGATCTACATGTGTAGGCCGAGAGTTCCCTCGTCACGCTCTCTCAGAAACCTCTTCTCTGCTCACTCCTCGACTCCTCAGCGTGCAGCCAAGAGACCGTAACATCCTCACCGATATCGAAGTGGGAGTGGTTTCTTGGTTATTGAAAGGGAGAAGACGCATAGTGGCACAAATTAACATGAGCTGCTGGGACTTCTACATAAGCCGACATGCTAACCGCTCTTATGTCATGCAACATTTGTAAATGTGCTACTGTGGGTGACTCGAGCGTCGAGGACCTTCAGCGCAGCAGGAGACGAGGCGCAACTGGTACTTTAAAGGCTGCCATCTATTCTGTAACCAGAAGTAAGAAAAAAAATGTACTTTTAAAAAAAGGGGTTGTCTTGTAGACACAAGTAGAGTGGCTTCAAGAAGAAAAAATAGAAAAAAGATAGACTGACCCAAAAGATCATTATACCTGTTGGTTGGTGTGTAATTTCTACGCTACAGAAGTGTTGAGTGTCTTCTACAGTGATCTACGTTTCCTTTGGGTCGATGTTTGGTCCATTTTAGCAACTCCCTAAAATGAAGATGTATCTTTCATGATCATTACTTTATCCATCCATCCATCCATCCATCCATCCATCCATCATCCATCCATCATCTATCCCATCCCATCATCCATCCAATCATCCATCCATCATCCATCATCCATCCATCCATCCATCATCCATCATTGCCATCCATCCATCCATCCATCCATATCATCCCCCATCCATCCATCCATCCATCCATCCATCCATGCATCCATCCATCCATCCATCTCCCATCTATCCATCATCCACCCATCCATCCATCCATCCATCCATCCATCCATCCCATCCCATCCATCCATCATCCATCCATCCATCCATCCATCATCATCCATCCATCCATCCATCCATCCATCCATCCATCCATCCATCATCCACCCATCCATCATCCATCCATCCATCCATCCATCCATCCATCCATCCATCATCATCCATCCATCCATCCATCCATCCATCCATCCATCCATCCATCCATCCATCCATCCATCCATCCATCATCCATCCATCCATCCATCCATCCATCCATCCATCCATCCATCCATCCATCCATCCATCCATCCATCCATCCATCCATCCATCCATCCATCCATCCATCCATCCATCCATCCATCCATCCATCCATCCATCCATTCCATCTTTTTTTTTCCTGTCCAGCGTCCCAGGGATCTTCTGGAGTCTGTCCTAGCTCTCTTAGTCTGAAAGCCAGAGGTTTTATCATTATTATAACAAATACAAACATTTTGGTGTCCAGTGTCGGACCTCATCAGTCCTCATTGATAACACCTAAACTGAGATACTGAGAATGATGAGCAGAATCTCCCCTGATCCTGATCCCAGAGTCCTTCCAAAGGCTGCTCTCTCAGCTGGATTCATGAAGCGACGAGTTTATGAGGAAAGTTTCAAGATCACATGATAATCGTGTTCCATCTGCCCATTTAAATCTACGTTTGTCTTTTAAAACCACGTGGGGGCACTTCTGGTGGGCATGCGCTCCTTGACTAGAGAGGCCACGACTCACCGCAGCTGGTGTGATGTAGCTGGACCGCGACGCCTCCACACCTGTTGGGTCCCAGGAGGCTACAGATGGGACGCCGGGGTGGTGGGACTGTGTTCGAGAAGATTTCCTTGTGCTTTCCTCTCGACAGTTGAGCCTCGACTGGCAGAGCAGGTATCCGCAAGTTATTAGAACGATTGTTTGATTGATTGATTTAATGATGTGAAACAGCAGCAAAACTTCATCCTACAAAAGCTGCAAAAAAAAAAAAAAACCCTCACTAGACTCAGAAAGTCAAAGTCGAAGTCTAAATTTAATGTTTTTCTTTCAGCTTTTTTCATTTACGGGGCGCCACAGCTGATCTCTGTGTCCCTGATATTGATTCGACCTTGGTTTTACGTCGAATCCCCTTCCTGACATGATCCTCCCCCATTTATCCGGGCTTGGGACCAGCACGATGAGAACTCTGGCTTGCGACCCCCCTTAGTAGCTTGGTTCTGCAACATGGGGGGCAATATCCTCCCTAAGGATGCTTCAGCATGTGACAGGGCTAGGGATCGATATGCCGACCTTCCGGCTGTAGGACAAGTAGCTCTATGAAAAAAACCAGTGAATCTGTGCTGAAATGAGTGGATATGTCGTCCTCCATGTGCGTGTCCTTATTGTGTTCAGAGAGGTGACTGTAGAAGAATGGCTTTCAGACATCTAAGGGCAGAGCCGTTGAAGAAAAATGGCTTTTTTTTCATCAGAGAGAAAGCTTCTGGCATGTTTTTTCTTCATGAGAAAGAAACTGAGAACAGTTAGACGTCACTCGTTTGAAAGCACATTTTACCCCGTCAACACTATTGATCTCATGAAGCGCTACCAAACACGAAATGCTCACAGTGGCATCGGTGTTTGTCCAAACCTAAATCATTTTCCAGAAAATAATCAGCTGAGAAACATTTGGCGTGGCTGTTATTCCTGGATTGCAACACGTGTCCAGAAGGTTTTACCGAGAGCCTTTACCACACTGATTGTGGCATACGAGGGTCTCCGAGGGGCTTGTTTCCTCACATATAAAATCAGGTGCTGCACTGAGGTTTGAACGGTCTCTTGTGTGTTTGTATTAATGATTCCAAATGCTTACTTTTCTCTCCTGTTATCTTTCCACACGCTTTTCCGTGCAATAACAGGTGTGATTAACATCTGGACGTCTCCCGGAAAGGAAACCCGCAGAGATGATGTCTTACTAGCGAGCCTACCTCCACTCTCAGGTTTGTTTCCAACCCTTTTAAATTATCACAAAACCGCACCGCACCTTTCACAAAAGACTTTCGGAAAATCCTGAAGTGCGTCGCCTTATTGTGTTTGAATGCTGGGTAATGACTTTTTGACTACTCACAAAAAGGTACGACCAAAGCATCGCAAGTCTAAAGAGAATACAACAATGCAATCAAATATTCACTTCTCAACACTTTCAAAAAGATCATTCGAGATACAAAAAAAAGCATCCTCCACTGCTAACAAACACCTTTAATGTTGTTTATCACTCTGAGTTTGTGTGTGTGTGTCTGCACAGGTTTTGCATGGGGTTGCTAAGCTTTATGCTCAATTGGAAGCAGGTGCAGCGTAAAGGCCTAATCACATTTGCGGCTCATTACCCAGTGGTTGTGTGCACATATTTGCCTCTCTGTGTCCTTATTAATCAGCCACAGACAACCCTAAGTGCTCCTCTCCACTTTTCCACATGACTTGCTACAAGCAACAGTAGAGCACAACAACCTGATGAGGCCACCTGCTGCCGCCTTTTCCAACACCTGCAATGCAAACGCTCATAATTTCTCACTTGACCTCTAACCGCTTGCCAATAGGCAGAGCATCAGTTTTTTTAGACCGCTCAATTGTTGTTGCGCTCACTTTGGAGAGATCACAACAACACCAGGAGAGCTTTCTTGTATCCCCATTTGAAACTCGTACAACACGCTGTATGTGGTCATTTTCCAAACCATTAAAAATTATTCACCCACATTAAAGTGCTATGGGGGGGTTCTGTATTCCACCTTAAATGGACAACGGGTCAAGCTTATGTACTTATTAAATAATTCGTTTAATCTTTGATTGATAGTCAAAGTCTGTCGTAAAGCAGCTAGCCGTAACTTTAGCTACAAAGCACCTTCTGTGAACTTGACTCCTGTGTTGTGATTAAAGACCTAACAGAGATCAGACCTTAGTCATCAAGTATAAGGTCGCAACTGAAGCAAATGAGGAGTCTTTTCTGTGTCTTGGCATTACGACAAGATCAAACGTGAAGTCCCATGATGCAATTTGTGTCAACAGCCGATAGGGTCTGCCAGAGTATATGACGTGTCAAGTTCCTCCAGGGCTTTGCAGACACATTCCTCTTTCCACCATGGCTTCCTCCAGTTATTCCAGCAGATCTAGATGGTATCAACACTCATCTCGCAGTCAGTATTGATCTGCTCCTTTGCCGAACTGACGGGAACTGACGGAGGCTCAGCACTTTGATAATCTTACCCGTTTTGTCCTCCCCCTCGTTCTAAATCATCACCTTCTGTATCAGGAGTTCACATTGTCACTTTCAAAACCACTTTCAAAAGCCTCAGATGTAGCGGTAACGTCCGGTTTTGACCAGTGCTGCCACCCAGTGGATACCATTTTCATGGTACCAGGCTTCCCGTATTTGAAGCAAGATTGTCGTCCCGTAATTTCCAAAGGAATTTGGTTGTAGTTGTAGCAATAGCGAACCCCATAAGAGCTTGTCATAGATTAGTATTTTAAAATATCAATTTATCATCCTTTGGAATCCATGGGTAGCTTTTTGTGAGAACTCCAAGAGTTTTCAATCTACACCTCTTTTATAGTATAACAGAATCATTATTTGTCATGATTGTGATATTTCTTTTATAATATATATAATATGATTATACAGTGGTACCTCTATTTACAAAATTAATTGGTTCTGGAAGTAGTTTCAAATTCCGTAAGTAGAGATGCGTTTTCCATGTAAATGCTCTAATCCGTTCCAAGCTCCCCAAAATTTGGACATAATTTTTTTTATAAATCATAAAAATGCATCAAAACATGTAACAAATACATGTTACCATTAGATTACTGCACAATAAACATCAAATCAGTTATACAAAATAAAAAACAAAGAATAAGAATTATGCTCATTTACCTTTTAAGTGCTATCGTCGTCACCTTTTCTCTCTCAGCAGTGGTTTCTGCACTGACGTTTCGTAAAGAACCGATCCAAGGACGTTTGCTTTTGTCTGGCTTTTAACAATCCTTGTGCAAGGCAAACATCATGATAGTGAGCGATAGCTCAACTAGTGAACACTTTTTCTGGGTGATTCCTTTCAAAAAAATTCCGAAACTTCATGGAATTTTCCTAAAATGTCAAAGAGATGCCAGGAAGATGCTAGGCGATAGCCAATGGCAGAGCAGCTACAAGTATGTTAACGTTCAGTAAACTCTGGGAGCTGCTAGTAGCAGCGCTACTGTATTTTTGCCTTTCGTATTCTGATTTTTCTTTTGTAACAAGAGGCAATATTTTACCGTTGAGACGTGTCGTAACCTTAAAAAATTCCGAATGTAGAGACGTTCGTAAGTAGAGGTACCACTGTATAATAATTAATACATGTAATAATATAATATGATCATAATTTGATAATATGATATAACGATAATAATCTTCTATGAAATAACTCATAACTGTGGACTAACTTTAGAACTTGTTTTTATTGCATGAGAGTTCCTAATTGTATAGTTTTTACTTGTGAATTCTTCCTCATTTATGTTTATAATGAGCGTTCAAACTGTTGTAATGCCAGCTGATTCTTTTCCAGATTAAAAAATTATAATTGATCTCCTTAAAGTAAGATACAAAGGTTATTGATCAGACAGTAATTCCAATCCTTCCTCGTTCTCCAGTTGAAAGTGATGCACTTTTCCCATGAAAGAATGAAAATTGAACGAATAGTCCAGAGATACAGCAAACTATCAAATCCATCAATCATCACTGAACAGCTTCCTTCTGTTTCTTTACCAAGTTTTTAATATGTCATTGAATTCATTGACCATTTTTTTGTTTTCTAGTTTCAACAATTCCTTATGCACCAGATGTGTTCATAATTACAGACCGTTCTACAAGTTGCTTTATTTTAAAGATTTTGTGTCTACACAGTAACATTTGGGGCTATTTTTATTCTCGTTTTAACTCTTCTGGACCTTAGTGCTGGTTTAGACACAATAGATCTCAACATTTCCCCAGAGAGACTGGTGCACTGCGTATCTGTAAATGTGTGGTGCAACATCACAAAGTAGTTCTTCCTACGTACCAAATAGATTTTGTATCTTAATCAATAAAGCAAGGCAAAGGCAAGTTTATTTGTAGAGCACAATTCGTACACAAAGGCAATTCAAAGTGTTTTACGGATACATAAAATCACAATAAGGCAAATAGAAACATCCCATAAATCATTAAAACATAAGAATAATCATTGTTAATTAAATTAAAAATGAATTTAAAATGAAAAGTGCAGATATAGCCCTAACCCTAACCCCTAACCCCCCCCCTAACCCTTAACCTTAACCCCTAACCCTAACCCCTAACCCTACCCTACCCACATCACCATAAAACTGAAACACAGCTTCACCTTGTTTAGTCTTGACTATGGACACATCCTCCATAACCATAAGTCAAGCTTCCCCCTCTCTCCAAAATCTGGCATCCCTCAGGGCTTAGTTTTGGGACCGATTTTTTTTTTTTTATTATTTTTTACACTCTTTGTACTTGGACATGTTGTTTCATGGCACAGTGTTTCTTTTTAGTGCACCTGAGTCTTAAGCTTACAAGCCAGTGTACCACCCAGCAGCTGCTACTCATCATTACACACACCAATTAAAGCTATTAACCAGCAGTGGCCAGGTGACAAGGGACTCCCTATCACAATTAACATCAGAATAACATCAGGTAACTTCATTTGTGGGCAAACACACAGTGAAATGCTCTGCACATCAAATGCCTAAAGGAAGCAATCTTGGAAAACAAAATAGACTACAAACTACGTGATAAAAAAGTGCTACAGGAGCATCAGAGGAAATAAAAGACATACTTAGTGGTGGTGCATAACAGACGTGAACAGTAGGCCAAAATCAAAAGTCCAACTTAAATTATAGGTGCACTCCCCAGGTAGAAAAGGAGTTTCTGTTTTGCTGCCTGCTGTGAGGACATTTCTGCGTAATTATATACATGTATGTAATAACCATTACCCAGCATCCCAAGCAGTTTCTATTTCGACTTCAAATCATCCATTAATCTTCATTAAAAAGTAATTGAAATAGAAAGTTGTGTTATTTTTGTAACAAATTAGTTAATTAGTCCTTGAACAACTCTCCTTTGCTAAGTCTACTGTTCTTCAGGTCGGCTCCTGACTTACCACCACCCTGATGCTGTTGCATTAGCTGCAAAAACATTTCGCTTGAAGATTGAAGATGTTAAAAGCCAGATGCCTCAAAATTGTGCGACTCAATTATAATGAAAACTGGGATCACTGCAAATCATTTTCCAAAAATAAAACTCCCATCTGCAGTATTTCTGTGGATTGATTGAGCGACGCATCTCAAGACATGTGCAGTCGTGTTTCAATCAGCGAATAAATGTCTCTGAAACACAATATAATATCCCAAACTGTAAAGTTAGACACCATTTTACGTTTTTAACATTCATTTATCTTCTCAAGCGTCAGTTATCCCAGCTGCATCTCTGCTTGTCATAATGAAAAATCTATCCATAACCAAGAAAAGTGAGAAATTCACTCTTGCTCTAAAATTCAAATATACTTTACCTGTGATCCTAAGATGCTATGATTGACCTTTTCAGCTTTTTGTAGCCTCTCACCTTCTCATTTATTTAAGATTTTACTACCATATAAGTCCTGTGTGCAGACTGAGATTCTCGGGCAGGATTTGCTGCAGATGTGCGACAGACAACCAAAAGTTAGAAGGCATTTGCGGTCAACGCCCCTAAACTTTAGAAGGAGCTGCCTGAGGAAATCAGCTCAGCAGAGTCAGTGACCTCTTTTAAACATCCTCTCAGAAATTACTTTCATTGAAGAACCTTTACGCATTTTACCTGACTTTTCTGACTTATTGCTCAGTTGGAACGCCGCCTGGAGTGAACATTACTATTTCATGATACTTTATATTACATTTCAATCTACTGTTTTATTTAGTTTTTAATTTGTCGTCTCAAATGAATGTAATTATGTAATGTGCTGCCTGCATGAAGCACTTTTCTATATAAATGAGTTATTGTCTCATTACAACATCACTATTTCTTTAAAGCCAGAATAGAGGAACAATTGTATCAAGGATTTGAAACTATTCCTGAAAATTTCACAAATGATTATGTTACGGGACTAGCGATCTGTCCAGATTCTACCCTGCCATCCAACAAAAGACAACTGGGATAGTAGACCCCTAGATGGATTCAATCACAAGCAAACAAGCTAAATATTACTAGAATATAATTTTTTAATTGTAATTGCAATAACTTCAATGACAGATTTTGCCAAGAATGAGAAACAGCAGTGTTTTGTGCTGTCAAGATTATGAAATTCATGTTCACATATATAACTGTCACACAAATAATTGTGTTTAATAATGCAATTACCTTTCTATTTTCATTTTATAATATGTACCTATTAATGATGTAGAAATTAAAATCACCTCTACAAAGATGCACAGCTCCATTTCTAATTTCTAATTCTCCATTAATTCAGAAACATTGTTACGGTCTTGCGATTTCAAAGTTGAGTTTGTCTCGCTCGGTTCTTCTGTTTTCTTATTTCTATTCTTGTTTTACTGGGACTCTTCTGCTTTTATGTTCAGCTTAATGTTCTGTTTTATTTTGAAATGGTTTTCTTTTTTCCTTGCTGCGGCGTCTTAATTTTCTCCCGCGTCAGCTCATATGGGTGTGCATTTAGTATAAAGCCCCGTGTTTTCCTCCTCCCCTTGTAAGTCTGTTTGTTGTTCTGCTTGTCATGCTCTTTTGTTTTGCTTCACTGTGCTCTTGAGGCCTGTTGCACGAAACTAAGATAAGGGATTAAACAGTGATATGTCACTTATCCTGACTGAACTTATCTTCCAGTCGGAAAGCAGGATCGGATAAGCTGTTGAGGTAATTAAAATCAGCTGAGCTCACAAAGGTAATTGCAGTAAAGTTGGTGATGAGGGTGATAGTCTGGTCCATATAAAGGTCCGTTCAAGACATGTGCATTTCTTTTAGTGTTGTGCCCATTTTTCAATGATTATTTGGATGAAGCTGACGTAAACAGGATACAATGAGGAAATACAATAGATGGCATTGACATGACATCACAACAAGCCTTCACCGTTTTGTAGGTCAAGCGATTCATAAATTCATTCATTCATAAACGCTGTATACAGCAGTGCGTAGGGAGTGTCACTAAACAGAGCTTCTTGAGGCTGAAATTGCCATTAAAGTCGCTAAAATCGGTTGTTCATGGATGGAAGAACACACCGGATCTGAGTACATGAAGGATCAAAGACTGAAGGACTCAGCAGACGTCAGAGAGAAACATGGATCATGGGAGTAAACCGCAAAGACTTCGTTCCCATAAACATTATGAAGTCTATTCTGTCCATTCCGTCGAAAGTAAGACTAATACTTTCTGTTCCTATAAGTTCAGTTCTCAGTTTGACGTTTCTCAAATCAAATGGGCAGAGATCTCCCTTACTTTACTGACCAGTAGAAGGCAGCAACAGGAACATTTCCAGTTCAAAATTCTCAAGGATGTTTCACCAAAAATAGATGTAGAACGAGGACGACAGTTTAAACACGTTTGTGACATTCTTGATGGATGTTTTTTTTTTTGCTGACAAAGAGACTGTCATCGACTATTTTTTTGGAAGGATGGCTTTGCTTGTATGTTTGTGTTTTTAATTGCTATATAGCAGTGGTCCCCAACCCCCGGGCCGCTGACCGGTACCGGGCTGTGGATCGCTTGGTACCAGTCCGCCCAGGGTCTGAACGAGCTTTTATTGTGAAAAATCTTTTATTTTGTAAAATGACCGGATTCTCTCGGTTACATCTCGGTCGCTTGAGCACCAAAATTTAACCCAGCTAGCAAAATGAGTAAGAAATGGATGTCTTTGGAAAGTTTCCTTGTGAAGGGGAAAATGCACAGTGAAGAGAAAGAAGAAAAGACTACGACTTCCAAAAAAAAGAAAGCTTTTAACAGACAATACCAGGAGTCCTACTGAAATATGGATTTATCACGACAGGTGACAAGCTCTGCGTGAGTTTTTTTTTTTTTTTTTTACCTCCACCAAGGAGGTTATGTTTCTGCTGGCGTTTGTCTGTCTGTGTTCAAGATAACTCAAAAAGTTATGGATGGATTTTGGTGAAATTTTCAGGAGTTGTTGGAAATGTTAAAAGGAAGAACTGATTTAATTTTGGGTGTGATCCGGAAGAAATCCTGGATTTTGGATCACTTTCAAGTTTTCGATAACTGTTGCACAACCCCTTTTTCCCGTCCTGCTGTTTTAATTGTTTCGAACCTATGGAAGGATTTCTTTCCTCTCTGCTTGAGCTCTGCTTTTTCTTTATTTGCACAACAAAGATTTGGGGGAGAATTTGAGTCTTCAAGCAACACACCAGTGATGTTAATTGTTTCTCTGGCTGTCTTCAAAGAGCAAAGGAAACAAAGGAATAAAGGAAATAAAGACAGAAATGAAAAGTGATGTCGTAAGAAACCCTTTTTGCCAAATGGTGGAAAACATTCTAGTGTGTAAATATATTTTCTGTTGTTTCATTCAGATCCCGTCATCCAGGGTAATAACTACAATTATAAACATGATACACAGTGATCGTGATTATCTCAATTATACACTAATTATGTAATAATAGTGATGAGCCTGTGAATTAGAAGAAATGTCTGCATTCGTATCTTCTGTCACACTGAAAATATTGAACAATTAAGCTGAACTGATGATCTTCTGTTTTCTACAGTAGTTTATCCCTTTCTCAGAAGTGAAGTACTGATTTGGGTCACGCTGGCTTCAAAGAGAAGCTACAATTGCTGACCTCATTGCTGACGTGGGACTGTAGGACCGACTGCGCAAAGAGGAAAGCTTAAAAAAATGGAAAATATAACAGTTAAACCCGAACATCTTCTTCATAACAACAGTGTCTTCAGTCAGAGGCTTCTTCAGATCCACTGCTGGAGATCCTTCCTGCCCACAGCTGGAACCATCCACAATGACTCTTTGAGGAAACTTAAATCATAGCAGTTACTGCAACATATAATTTCCCTTCGGGGAATCAATACAGTTAAACTATTCTGAACTGAATTCCACTTATTGATTGTTTTAACAAGCAGTTCCATGGTTGCAGACAGATTTCTTGAGTTGGAACACATTTTCATGATGTGAGTGTTTACATGTTAGAGGGTGTCAGACATTGGTCTTTTAAAAAGTCTTTCTAAAGTTTGTGCAAAGTCCTTCAAGGTGTGTGGTCGTGCAAAGTAGTCGAAGCACTATTGTAAGCCTGAAAGTCCGGGCCTGTCGATGCAAATCAAAATGTATGTCTAGTATTTTTAGTTGGAGCAAGAATACACAATATTTCTTTGGATATTTTATTGAAATATTCATTATTGTGACCTCTGGGTGGGAAAGCACCACGGTACGCCTGCACCACGCCGGCTCCAGTTAATGAGTGTTCCCACCAGAAGCGCCGCAGCAAAGTTAAGAGGCATCCCAGAATCGACTTTATCTTTTCTAAAAACACGCCCAGAGTCTATTTTGGCAGTCAGCTGCGTCGGTTTGGAGACAGGAGATCAAACTGGCAGGTAGTCAGACACCAGAAGGGCATGGACAATCCCGTCAATTTTTTCATGGCTCTTGTGGTCTACAATATTAAAGGTTAAGTGACAGGAAAGTAGGGCGAAGACAGGGAAGGGGAAGACACACAGCAAAAGGGTCAAAAGTAGGGAGTTGAACCTGCAACTGCTGCAGCAGGGCAACACTCTTTGTATATAGGCGGCCCCTCAACTGACTCAGCTATCTGGCCACCCAGTCCAATCAATTTGAACCCATTAAATGCAGAAGGGCACCGCTTGAGGTCGCACTTAAACCCAATGGGTGGCAGCACGAGTTGGAACTGCTGCATCTGGGCCTTTTGCATCTCATGTAAGCTTTCAGTTTTGACGTGACTATGCAAACCCCCCATTGGTAGTGATTTAGCATGAGGGTAAGGACAAACTGGAGAAGGATATCAACATGCTGAACCTCATGAGAAATTCCTGGCTATGTTCCCATCAGCAAGGAAATGATCAACACTGACTGTGCGAGACGAGTGGTGATCCTGTCTGTCCTCTACTGGAGTAACTGGAAGAAGCCGTAACGGAGAGAAAAACGCATCTGCAAAGATGAATGTGAGTTCTATACCCTTACATTGCAGTAGTCGGGTTGCTCCTATTCAGTTTGCACTTTCTATTTTAGTTCTTCTTAATGATGACACAAATGGCCTCCGATCGTGCACCTCCCGCTAGCTGCTACCTGCTACCCGCAAATTGCGGGTTTAGGAACCTCTGCTAACCGCTAATGCAATCTTCCGCTTCCCTAAAGCCGCTATCCGCTATACCGACTCCCTTACTCACTTTGTAGGTGTGGCAATGGCAGTCTTTTGCGCTTTTGCACTTCCCGCATGTTGGCGCATAAAAGAGCGTGTCCAAATGGCATAAATGTGCGTCCACCTGGTCACATGTGGACGTCCACAAACGGCTCTACCTCTCGATTACACATCACCGTATTACTTGCATGTTTTTATTCCCTTGAGGTCAGAGGATGTCTGGTCAGCAGTTGTGGTGGATGTGGGAATAGTCACGGCCAGACATGTCAGTCTGTACAGCTGTGGCATGATCTCATCCAGATGTCTGCTGTGAAGGAAACCAAGGAGATCTCTGTCTCTGGTGTCAAGCTGGAAAAGGTTGGACGGGGAATTTATTTCCGATATGTCTGAAACTGTTGGTGGTCGAGGAGGGACAATAATTGTTCATGATCTTTAAATGTGCATCCAATGATTCGTTCTGCAGTATTTTTAAAAAGCACATCAGCTGCACCAAGACGCACAGCTGTCTCAGACTCTACCTGCTATCCCTTAATAGCGGGTTTAGGAGGTTTGGTGGAAGATCGGGCCCAAAGAGTATGACATACTGACACTAAAATGCTGCCCATGAAGTTCACACGTTATCTATCAATCACTAATGGTTCAAAGGTAACTAATAACCGTCTGACTAAAATCACCATCAACAATTGTTGTGTTTTGACGATGGCTGAATTTTATGTGTGAAGTCACATGAGCCTTCAACTAAAGTAGCTAAAACTTGATCTCACACAGTGATCTGGCATTTCTATGACGTCACAAAGTTGCATTCTGCTTCAGTATTTTTACTTGTTTGATTCTGTCTCACCATTTAAAGCTGTTTTTATTCTTTCACTTAGGCATGTTCTTGTGGTGAAAAAAAGTCTCAGCGTTAGCTAAGGGGTTTTTGTATTTTTATTACTTTCCTATATTTGAGGATTTTTTTAGTTGCAATCACCAGGAAAAATAATTTGCTAGTTTAGAAAAGAAATCCAGGTTTCACCCTGAAAGGCATTATCATTTCTAACAATATTCAGGCCTAAAAGGTACTTTTTGTGCTTTTCAGTGTGATTGGTTGTCTGTATCATCCCTCTGCCTCGTGTTCGTATGTTAATGATATTTTGTAAGAGATGCACCGTTTAACAGTGAGGTCACATCCCCTCACAAAAAACATCCCAAATAACAGGGGATATCTGCTAAAAATTAAATTCAAACTAAATGAATCATCACAAACTGTTTGAGTCCCAGGAGTCTAATTTGGATATCTTCCGTGCTATTTTTCTAAAAAGGCTTGCTCAAAGGTTACAAATCTGCACAGAATTAATAATGGCTCCATGCACGAACGTTGACATGTTGGGTAAGCTCTGGATTAGCAGGAAGTGTATGTTGTCCTCCAGCCAGCATGTTGGTGGTTAAATCCCAGACTCTGCAACATGTCAAAGTGTCCTTAGGTAAGATGCTAAACTTCCATACTGTAATCTGGATCAGAAGGAAGATTACAAGTGTCCTTAGGCAAGAGGCAAGACACTGAATCCCCCATACAGCACTCTGGATCAGCATGTAGAATATAGGAGGCTGTCGTCCAATCAGCTTGGTGGTGGTTTGATCACTTACCCGGACACATGTCAAAGTGTCCTTCAGCAAGACGCAGAACCCCACTCTGGTAATGGAGTATTGGCAAGGACCTCGCAATATGATATATATTACGATACTTGGGTCACGATACGATATTATCATGATATATAATGATGATATTCTACCCAGTTATTATCAAAATTAAAAGTAGAGACGAAAAATCAAGTTGCTGTATATGTTCATCAGATTATATTGATCATTCAGAGGACAAATTGAGTCAAAATTATTTGCTTCAAAACAACCTATTTATTGTTTATTATTAGTGTTTTTGCACATTTAAATTTTAAACAATTTAAATGTGAAATTAAACAATTTTCCTTAAAAAAAAATCAATATTTCGGAGCTGAAAAATCGATATTATATTGGATGGCCGAAAATCGCGATATATTGCCAAATCGATTTTTTTTTTACACCCCTAATCAGCAGATCGATAAGACTGTCTTCCATCAGCACTTTGGTAGTTCAACGGCCAGCCCTGCCACATGTCGTTCCTTCTGACATGCCTTCGTCATAACTAAAAACAACCAATCAGAGCAACATGCTTTGAAACAGTCCCACCCCCTTCTGTGATTTCACTGCACTAGCTGCGTAGCTGCAATTTAATTGGCTGAGACTTGAGTTGAGAATGTTTGATGGAAACTATGCTGCTACCTCAGTAACGTAGACCCAGTATTGCTCCCAACATGTTCATTAGTGCGTAATTGCAGAAAGTAAAATGTAAGATGCGCTCTGTGAAGTAGAAATGCTTTGTAGAGCCAAGACAGAGTCAAAACGGTTCTGAATAAGTATGCACCATTTACAAAGGCATGGGAAGTGGGAAGCGATTATATTAAATGTAGTCCAGAGTGGGAAATAATGTGGTTGTTCATGGATGATTCTCGGCTGAGAATTCCTCGGTATTTTCAGATAGGACATGCTTTGATGTTATACTTTCCTGTCAGCAAAAAAAAAAAAAATCATTAAAAGTATATTATTTTTTTTCAGAAATGGTTGAGTACAATCACAGACATGGCAGTAATCATGAAGCCGAGCAGGGATGAAATCACTCCTGAGACTGATTTTATACAGAGATAATAAAAAAGAACAGATAAAAATAGTGTCGCGGATGTGATGCATAATCAGAATTTGGACCGACATGTTTCGTGATGCGCTGTCTTGTTTGCTGGAGGAAGGCTCAGTACGGGGAGTCCTGTTGGGGTTTGCGTTGCATTGTTCAGCGGTATTATCTCATATGCTGTGCTTGTTCCCCTCTGTCTCCAAAGAACCTCAGTTCTCTTTTCAGCATAGCCCCCAGAGACGCTCATGGTACTCTTTAAAGTACTGGAAGAGGGACTCGGATTAAAATAATAATTTAAAAAAAAAAGCCTTAAAACCTCAGACACATATTTTAATGACTGACCAGGGTTTGGTGTCCAAACAGCAGTCAGAAAAGTCTTTTGTGTCTGCTGAGGGGTTTTTGTCCTTCTGTTTTCATTTTTTTCCCCTCCTTTTAACTTGTGCACACGAAGCCCAAGAATGCAAAGCAATTTACCCATCTATTGTCACACGATGGCATCCCTATTCCTGTGTGTACCATTAGGTCCAGAAGTGTTTGGACAGTAAAAGATATTATATACAATCCTTAATTACAGCAAAGACCCTCAATTCCCCATGCTCAAAATGTTTTAGAACAAAGTGTCATAATTGTACATAACCATAACTTCTAAACAATGCTAGAACTTTAAACACATGGGAGGCTGCCTGATGAACATCACCTGATCCTGATTTCCTCCCTGGAGCTGCTTTGCCAGCTCTGGTTTGTGGGCCTTTATGTCTCCAGTTTAGTCTTCAGTAACTGAAAAGCTGCTAAAATAGCTTTAAATTGCTTCCACACTGCGTTTCGGGTCATTGTTCAACTGCACAGTGAAGCGCTCTCCTATGAGCTTTGCAGAATTTGGCTGAATGTGAACAGAAAATATAGTCCTGTCATCTGATTCTGCACCAGACAGCCTGTACGACCGGTCCATACCATTACACTACCTCCACCGTGTTAGACACATGAATGCGGTGTGCTTTGTATCATGAGTTGTTCCCTTCCTTCTCCAGACTTTTCTCTTCCCATCAGTGTGATACAAGTTTATATTGGTTTTATCTGTCCAAAGAATGTGATTCTAGAACACTGGAGGCTTTTTTAGATGTTTTTTTTATGTCAAAGTCAAAATTGGCTTTCCTGTGGTTTGCACCTTGTTGTGAACCCTCTGAACTGACATTCACGACGGCGTCTCTTGATTGCTGGTTTTGTCAGTGACAATCTCACGTTCTCCGGAGTACTCTGGACTCCTGTTGATGTTGCGAAGATCGTTTCCTCGCCAAAGCAAGTGTTCTCCGATCATCCATTGCAGTTGTCGTCTGTAATCTTCCAGGCCTTTTGATGTCGTTGAGCTCACCGGTGCTCTCTTTCTTTTCATGTTCATGCATGAGGTGTTTGAGCGGTGTGCTGTGTTCTGTGTAAAGGGATGTGTGGTGCTTTGTGTTGTGATGTTTGATGCAACCTTCCCAGTCCTCTGGGAACAATCTACGACCAGAGCCTGAGCAGGCCAGCAGCCAGACATAAACTGCAGTGACGATGACCTCGAGCACTTGCTCACCATCAAGCTGCCTCCAGACTCAAACCATGAACCTGCATAAGTAACCAGTGAGCACTAACTAATACCTGGGCTGTCGTGAGTTGCAGAACAATTGTTTTTGATGATTTAAAATTGGAGGGGAGAAGCAGATGAAGAGGTGAGATCGAGGACAGCCTGCCCACCACATCGTTCCCCACCTCCAAACCCATTACGAGACCTAGGGCCCGCCAGAAATCCTAAAGCCGCTATTAAGGGATAGCGAGTAGCAGGAGAGGTGTTGCCCCGCAAAGAACGCAATCTTCCACCTCCCTAAACCCGCTATCCCACCTGCGCTACCTGCTACATTATTCATGGGAGTGGTTAGGGCGTTCCACCTGTTAAACCAATCAGTGCGTCAGTAGCCATTGCCTTTAAGAGCAGGTTGCGCTACCCGCTAACCTCTATGGAGCGTCTTTTCATCCAGATCAGAGCAGCTCTCATGTGCAGCTCGTCTGGGACTCTGCTGTAGAGCTTCCTCCTCTTCCTTCCTCCTCCTCCTCTGCACTGATATATACATATAAATATTTTTACACAGACAATTCCTATCCTGGAAGTCCCAGATAGTTGGTGTCCTCCCAGTAAACACGCTCTGGTCGTCTATGGTTTAACTGGCGAGGCAAGCCGTTTAAGACGATCTCTGCTATTTTCTCAAGAGGTTCAACTGAGGCCAAATCACGCTTTTTATACAAGAGTTAATTTGAGAGGTAGAGCCATTTGTGCACGTTCACATGTGACCAGGTGGACGCACATTAATGCCATTTCGACACGCTTTTGTACGCGCCGACATGCGGGTTGCGGTACCCGCGATCGCAAGATAGCGAGTTTGCGGAAAGGGACACGCCCATTGCCACACCTACAATGTGAGTAAGGGAGTCCGGTATAATGGGTAGCTGCTTTAGCAAGCGGAAGATTGCATTAGCGGTTAGCAGAGGTTCCTAAACCTGGAATTTGTGGGTAGCGGCTAGCCAGAAGTGTACGATCGGGTCACTAGTGTGAAAGCCTTGTTTACAAGTACCCTGGTCTAGTGATGTGCATTAAAAGAGGCATGATGAGAATTTGATCACAGGTGAGGTTGTACCTGTCTGTTATGTTTAGATTTTATTTAGTTGTTTTTTTAAAGCTTTATGATGGCCTCCTTCACTTGTAATGAGACCTTATTGGACTTCATGTTGGTATTTTGAGTCCAACAGCTGCTAAATTCCAACTCCAGATATCAACTACAGACGTTTGATCTGCTTCTGTTGTCCAGCAGGATATTATTGAACCAGAGATGCCAAATGTTTTATTTTGTTTTTGTTTTTTTTAACAATCAGCTGTTATCCTGATTTCTCTCTTAGATTTCAACACATTTGTTGATCTGCATTTAAGAGTGAACCTTTAAGACAGTTAAGTACCTTTTAAGCGCTTATTGTTCATAACATTCCCTCTTTTGAGTGCAGCTTAACCTTCAGTAGAATTAACATCAAGTTAAAACCATCAAGTGCGCATTATTCAGACTCATTGTAGCTTAGAGTGCACGTTTTAAATGCCTTGATATGACTGCCGGGACTGAAGAGGTGGCACGTAACGCGTGAGACTTTGACATCCAATTATTTCCACTGCGGAGAAGTTGTTTACGCTGAATATCCTTCATAGGTGCAGCATTGTTTGAATCAAAAAAATAAAAATAACACCCAGAGAAGGTGAATAGTTATGGGTGAATTTAGCATCCTTGGCGGTTCTTCCTCTCATTTTATTATCATGACGAGTGCAGCTTAAGCAGTATTTAGATTCAGGTGGAGTTTTGACTGCGTGTCTGAATTGGCTCTCAGAAACCTTTGGGAGGCACTCTTCCACACTTTCAGACACTGAATCTCCATCAGGATCCATTCTCATTCAAATTGCACCGTGGTAGCTCATAAACATAGCATTAGATTATGGAAATGAGCGGTCTGCATCTATTCTCGTTTAATTCCTTTTGGGAGACGTTTAATTTAAACATATAAATAAATAACAGCAGCATCAGGTGTTTATTAAGGGTATTGTGTAAATCTGGCCGGGCAAACTGAATAATAATCACTCCATTTCACTATGTGCGTTCAATCACCCATCACTGAACACTTCATTAAGGCTTTAATAGTCTCTTAAATGTGTGAGACACTCGACTTAAAACAGGTATCAGGGGGATTTGCTACTTGTCATTCAGTGTACGGTGCGTGCAGTCCAATGAACTCTCCAGCACTGCGGGTGAAACTCGTCTGCTGTTGAAGAAAAACAGCCGGTAGCTGTAAAGTTAATCACAAAAGTTGAGATTTTGCTTTTACCTCGTCAACGCCATCAAGAAACATTATTTTCTCATTTTTAATCCTTCATGTCTACACATTACCACAAAAATACTGCATCAAGCACTAGAAAGGAGAAGGAGAAGGCATTTAAAATGTGTTATTTGTTGAGTTATTTTTTTTCTCCAACGCCCCAACATTACAGTTGACAATGGTAATGTACTGAATAGGGCTGTAGCGATACAGTGATCCCTTATTTCTCGCGGTTAATGTGGACCAGCGCCCCCCCCACCCCGCGAAAATCAAAATCCGCGATCTGGAGCCGGAGTCCCCCGAGCCTCAATAATGTGTTTAAAATATGTTTAAAAACCGCAAAAAGTAGCGAGTCACTGCAGCGAAACAAGACAAAGGCTCAACTGTGGTCTTTCTGTTACCTTCACAGCCTCTGGTCTCTGAACCGTAGTAAAGAAACCGCTGCTATTGTGCTATTTTTGGCTCGTAATTAGCGGCTAACACGCTAACAACAACAAAAGAAAAAGTCCGGTTTTCTCTGCATGGAACGGGAACTTTATTCTGGTACTGCAGGAACTTGTAACATCACACAGGTTGTATTGTTGGGCTCCTGTCGGTTAACAGAGAATGTAAATCTATACACGCTGGGCTGCTGTTGATGCTCACTACACTTTTCATCTAACCCCGTTTTTGTTCTGCCGTCCCACGACACACACATCCATTCCTCTGTCCATCCATCCATCTATTCCTCGATCCATCCATCCATTTATTCATTCCTCTATCCACCATCATCCATTCATTCCTTCATCCATCCATCCATCCATCATCCATTCATTCCTTCATCCATCCATCCATCCATCATCCATTCATTCCTTCATCCATCCATCATTTATGCATTCCTCCATCCATCCATCTATTTATTCATTCCTCCATCCATCAATCCATTCATTCCTTCATCCATCCATCCATCCATCATCCATTCATCTTCATTCCATCCATCCA
Source organism: Hirundichthys speculiger (assembly GCA_018398805.1). NCBI lineage: Eukaryota > Metazoa > Chordata > Actinopteri > Beloniformes > Exocoetidae > Hirundichthys > Hirundichthys speculiger. The sequence continues at coordinate 79,396 of JAGFBZ010000328.1, read as the reverse complement.
TCATCCATCATTCATCCATCCATCATTTATGCATTCCTCCATCCATCCATCTATTTATTCATTCCTCCATCCATCAATCCATTCATTCCTTCATCTATCCATCCATACATTTATGCATTTCTTCATACATCCATCCATCCATCTATTTATTCATTCCTCCATCCATCCATCCATCATCCATTCTGCCGTCCATCCATCCATCTATTTATTCATTCCTCCATCCATCCATCTATCCATTCTGCCGTCCATCCATCCATCCATTTATTAATTCATCCATCCATCGATTTATTAGTTCATCCATCCATCCATCCATCCATCCATCTATTCATTCTTACATCCATCCTCCATTTAATTCCTCCATCCATCCATCCATCTATTCATCCATCCATCCATCCATCCATTTATTAATTCCTCCATCCATCCATCCATCCATCTATGCATTCCTCCATCTATCCATCCATCATTTCTTAATTCATCCATCCATCCATCCATCCATTTATTAATTCTTCCATCTATCCATCCATCTATTCATTCATCCATCCATCATTTCTTAATTCATCCATCCATCCATCCATCTATTTATTAATTCCTCCATCCTATCCATCCATCATTTATTAATTCATCCATCCATCCATCCATTCCTCCATCCATCCATCCATTTTTTCATCCCTCATCCATCCATCCACCCATCCATCAAAACTTGTTTCTTCCTGTTTAGGGTTTTTGAACAAAAGTGAAGCATATGAAAAAAAGTTAAATTTTTAGTAATTTACAAAAATAACAGTTCAACTATCATTTTAAACAGTGTAATAGGAAAAGAAACCACCAGTATCAAGATGTTTATTTACAACTTTGTTCATAATGTCATTTTTAATATTTTTTTCCTTTTCAGTGGGTAATGAAAGAAGAAACTTTCACATTAGCATGGGAGCACATTTATTTAAAGGATATGATTATCTGCTTTACTCTTAAATGCGTTAATTTTCTCCTTGAATCTCATTTGAGATGTTCATATAATTATCTTTCATTTATGATGGAAAATTATCCATCATCTTATCAGCTATTATTTTTGCAAGGACATATGAAGTCCATTAAGATACACAACACAAAAGTGTTAATTTTTTTTTTCCTTTTTTTGCTGCAGATACATCAACTGAAAGAGAAGCTCCTTTTCAGTCAGAAAAAGTCTTTGTATACGACGTAAAAGCTGCTTTAATTAAAGCATGACTGCAGCTCTGTGGATGAGTTCATAATACATGTGTACGCTCTGGAGTCCACGTAAAAAGGTAACACTGGAGCTGCAGTTACTCTCACAACCTCTTTATAATGTGACCAAACAGGCTGAATAATCAATAATAAATCAAATTTTGGTTTATAGAGTGATGGTACACCTCATAAACTATACTGTATTTATTTTTCAGGTGCTGCTGCCTCTCTAAAATATTAACTTTGAGAGAAGTAATTAAGTATGACACGGTTACATTTGTATTCACGTAAATAAGACATTGGGAATTGGCTCTAAGGTTGAGTTAACAGTGTTGGAGGCAATGCGGCGTCGCAGGAACGTCTCTTAAATCGTTCTCTGCTAAACATCTGCCATTGCTGTAAGTTCCCAGTTCCCAGTTGGCAGCTCTGGACTCGCTCAAACAGTAACTCCTGGTTTGCAAACGCTCTCATATTCGCTCCAAGAGTCTTAAGAAGAAGGTTAGATCAGCGTTCCTCATTCTGCAGCTCGCCAAGTTTTCAAATTTGTGGCTTGCGTAACTACTAATGATTATACACTGCCAGGCAAAGAGAAATAGAAAAATAAAAAATAAAGTGCTCCAAGTGCATTACAGCACATATTCACCACGGTATTATTTAGATGATCTTGTGCAAAGTCCCAACATTTATATCAGCCCAGAGTTGCGTTAATTATCCGCCAAGACTCTGTCACGATGATGCGAGAGTTGGACGGCAGCGTAAGATCTTCTCCAGCAGATAATAAAGACGCTCAGCGGGGCAAAGGTCTGGACTCTGTGATCTGCAGTTTATGGGTGAAAGTGATCCTTCATCCGTCCCGGATCACTCTTTCACAATCTGAGCCAGAGTAAATCCTGGCTTTGTCAGCGTGGAAAGTGCCAGTGCTTTTAGGAAAGAAAATGACTTGACTGACCTGGTGATTCTGTCCCATCAGGGAGTCAGCTGATCTATTTCTTTTTTCACATAATGTTGCTGAATCTGGACCAAAGCAGTTGAAGCAAACCCCAAATCATAATACTCCCCCACTAGGGCTGTAGCAATACACTAATCTCATGATACGATACACGATATTCAGCTCACGATACGATATATAACGATATTCCTCTGACAATACATTTACAACATTTACACCAAAGATTATAAAGGGACAAAGTGATTTTGGTGACATCTTGTGAGTGTTCCAATGACTTTGTTTAAATTAATTGAACTGAAAGCATCAATTACACATTATATGGCTGACAGGCAGCTTGCAAATGCTGGACAAAATGATTGAAAGATTAGTCAAGAAAAATCGTTTCAATTTTTTCAACAGTGCAAATTGTTGCCTGCAAGCTTTTTTTTAATTTTTTATTTATTAAGCCTTTATTTAACCAGGTCGGTCCCGTTGAGGTAAAATGACAAGACAGCAGCCAAAAACAGTTACGAGACAATGACAAATAAGCACAAACATACAAATCCACTTGTGCATTAAATACAATAAAATCAAAGGTTTTCAGTTAAAACAAGTGCAATTTTGGTGTGAAGCAGCTTCAAGGTTTCTAATAAAATTCTTAAATTTTTTTAAAGGTGGGACACGGGGGTTTTGGAAGAAGCTTAGAATATCGATACCCGCAGCTGAAAAATCGATACTCTCTGGGGAAATAAAATATCAATATATATCGCAGAATCGATAAAATCGCTCAGCTCTACCCCCCACAGGGTTGTACTGTTGGAACTGGGAAGGATGGATGCATCCCCTCATCCGCTGCTCTTCCTACTCTGATGCATCCATCATCCCAGAACAGGGTCGTTTTGGACTTCTCAGACCGCTTTGCTTGACCTCTTCACTGTTGTTATTGCTGTGACTTCCAGTGTCTATTTTCTTCATACAACTTTCCCCAAAAGTTTAAGTGGCCATTTCTATCATGAGGGATTTTTTCTTTTACTTCCACCACAATCTTTGCTGGAAGGTAACGGGTCACCACTGCTCTTCAGGGTTTTAATAGTGCGGTGGGCAGTTCCTAGCCCGGTTTCGTAGTTAGTTGGTTTCTTTCCTCGATGCCTATCAATAACTTAAGCCTCTATCATCTCTCCATGAGCACAAACAAACAGTCGAGCTCTGGACAGAAATAAAAGTGACAGTCCGTGAGCACATTAAAACAACACATCGTCAAAGCTGAAGGTGGTCCAAAAAAACAATATCCGTGTGTGGTTCTGGCCAAGGCAGTGTATGTCTAATAATATAAATTCTAACGCTAGAAGGCTTGAAGCTGTCTACTACTTGGCAACGACATACATACGCACATATGTTGTTTGACTTTCACACCATGAAGTACTTGGCCATTTACCATGATATGTAAACAATAAGAATTAATTAAATTCCAGTCAAGTCAAGGCGAGAACAGAGGCAAAGACAAACAGAGCTGAAGCAACAACAAATATGGAATAAAAAATTATTTCATGGAGAATAATAAATGCGTGAATGCTTGGTTCATCCTACTCAGTATGGCCTCGCTAACAGCTAAGTTAAACTAGCTGTTAGCGAGGCCATACTGACTAAGATGTGATTAGAGATGAATCAAGATATGGGAACTGGCTCATTTGGCATCAATCCCAGACTTTGATAAGAGTGTATAGACCAATAACATATACCAATAACAGCACTGAATTATTCTACCAAACCAGAAGTCAGACAGCTAGCCACGTCCCAAGATTAGAAGATGCTCGTCGATATTAGCCAGCAACTAATCTTTCCACCTGAGATTGCAGCCACCACCAGTAGGCCAGACTTGGTACTCTGGTCCTCTTCGCTGAAGTTGGTTTACATCACAGAGCCTCACAGGGAAAATTCAGTTTAAGAGGCCTATGAGCGCAAGAAACTTTGCTACACAGAACCGGCAACGGACGCTCAACAACAAGGATGGAATGTCAAAGTCGGTCCGGTTGAAGTGGGATGCAGAGGTTTGTTGCTTCTTCCACCATCAGGTTACTGAAAGATCTTGGTATCCATGGACAGGCTCTGCAGGCAGACATCTTCCCAGAACCGTCCCAAAATACGATCTAAGCCGCCCCTAAGCAGAGACAAATATAGGTTATTAGGCAATATTTATGATTTAGATACTTATGACAGGGCCTGTAGCTGGCCGCCTTTGATGAGGGTGTCTAGTAACAAAAGGCCGAAACACCTGGTGATTCAAAGGTACGCTACTGATGATGTGTCCCGGGTCCAATCATGAGAATTTCCTGGAGACCCGAAACTACGTCCTCCCTATGTTGGAGTTGCAGCTCCCATGCTCCCACTATTAACATCAAGGGAAATCTCGTGTGAATACCATCCACTGGCAGAATGGACGGTATAACATCACGTCCTGTGTTTCAAGATTCTGAGGGTTAGGTTTAGGGTTAGGGTTAATGTTATGGTGAGGTAAAGACAAAATGGGGAAGGATGTCAATGTGGTGAACAAAAAAACAGTGAAAATTAGTGTGTTAGATGGCCACTGTCACACTGGTGTTTGAGTTGTTTGGTTTTATTTTACAACTGTCCGCATATATATTAATAGTTAGTGCCAAAATCTAGATATATATGCAATTTAATCTTGCAGCAGATGTCGGTTTTCTTGTGTGTAAGTGTGAGTGATGGTGAGCGTGTCCTTCACCACTCCTCTTTTGACAGTCTAATCTAACATGCTTCATTAACTCCCAAAACCCTAATTTTGTCAGAGAGACTAAAACCACCGACAGTGGAGCACAAAAGGACACGTAAGGACACTAAAGAAAAGACATACGACTGACAGTGATGATGTGCGTGTGCTTGTGTGGTGCACGGTGATGCATACAGATTAATGTGTGGCGGTTTGTGTTGTGATAGTGTTTGTCCCCCTGTATTTACACCAGATATGAAGCGGCCCAGCCTACTCTAGTCTTAGCTCCTACAACTATAGGCTATAACTATTAGCCCCTACACACTATAGTTTAGACTAACTGTAGGCTTTACTGAACAGAAATGTTTTCAGTTTAGTTTTAAAGATGGAGGTGGTTTTAGCGTCCTGAACCCAAATTGGTAGCTGGTTGCATTATAAAGGTGCCTGGTAGCAGAAGGCCGGATTCCAGCGGACCTCCAGCAGCACTCGTTTCAGATGTTGTTTTTGATAGCACCATTTGAAATGAGGATGTTTGGACAGATTTGATAAGAATTAAAGTAAAGTAATATTACTGGAGCCATAGGTTAGCTTAAGTTCAGCCAGCCAAGCTAAGATGGTTTAACATGCAGTATCTGAACCAGGGTGGGAATGAATCCAACGGGCTCCCAGATTTGCCCGTACCACCGATTTGGTGCAGAAAAAGAGGCATCAAACGCATTAACCAGAAAGGCCTATGGGTGACATCACAGGGGGATTTGTCCAGCTCCTCTCATACAGAGTAAGGACCCACTTCCACGTGGCATACAAGTACCATAATGAGTGAGCTCACATGCTAAATGATGTAAAGAAACAGAAAACCTAAATTGAGAGTTAATGAAGAGAGAAAAATACAATGTAATGACACTCTCGACCCAACAGAGCACATCCCACATATCTCCTAGCAACGCCAGTCAACCGCTGCCATGGGAACTGTCACTGCAGAGGCCTCATCATTGCTAAATCCGTGCCCTGAGATGGTTTGGACCTTGTTTTTTTTTTTTTTTTTTTAATGGAAAATGGAATGGAATTATTCAGAACAGCTACACTATCAGCATATTTCATATTTTCTTACACAACAGGAGCAGAATTCCAGATTCACTGCAAGAAATATCGATCACCAGCTTAACTGTTGTGCGTTTCGCAGCGAGCGCGAACCGCCCGTGGCCTTTCCTCGTGTAAGCGTTGTTGTCACCACATCGCGAACACCGTGTCTCATTAAGTTAACGCCAGATGCTGCGTCTGAGGCCTTTCACTGTCAGTTTGTGGCAGCTGTCAGTCCTTTGAACACTTGGAGGAGGTTCATCTTTTTTTTTGCTTTTCAGGGCGACATAATTTAGCGACAGACCGCTTAATTATCCTTATGAATGTAATTCCACAAATGAAAAAATACCAGCACAACTGTTGTGTTGAGGTTCTTTTATATATATGTATATTTTGGCCAACTTTGACTGTTCTATCATTTTTTTCAAGAGGTCAAAAGAAAATGAAAAATTGAAGACAGCATGAATAAAACATGGCTAATACCACTGGCACCTGTTGGCGGTGGTGTCCAGAATGTTTGATTGACATTACATTGTGAATCAGTCCATCAAGCCACGGATATTTAGCACAGCAGTGCAGAGGAATATAAATGAGTCAGGAAGCCATAAGATGTCGTGGCTGTATGAATATTTTTTGCACAAAAAAAAAAAAAAAAAAATGCACAAAATTAGATGCAAATGATTTGAAGGAAGTGTTGAATTTTAATGAGCTCCACTTTCTAGCAAACGCACGCCGGCTGGTAGATAAAAACGGAAAAAAACCCGACCAAACACGCGGCGTCGCTGGATTCAATTAAGCAGAAATAATGACAGAAATCACAAGAGTTCATTAAAGTGTAAATTACGACAAGACGAGGCTTCCCTTCCCCCGCGTAAAATACGAATCCGAAGGTGTGGACGCGTGCCGCTGTCGTCATGCGCCATCGTTTTCTCTGACGGGTTCCTACTGTACGCCGCCGGGGTCGGATCCAGCAGCATCCACATCACTTTGTTTAGTTTTGTGCAGGAGAGCCATCTGTGAAGTGAGTCAGTCGGGGGGGGGGTCGGTGCCAAACAGGCCTCAGCTGTCTGCCTCTGGCTACCTTTCAGCTGGATCTCACCTTCGCCTTCCCTCCCGGACTCCTTATTAGTGTCAGAAAGGCCACCTATGTCCGGGCGCGAAGATGTCCTGCCAGGTGGATGATGTGATACCAATTTGTTGGGCTCATAACGTCAGCGGCCCGTTCTCCCGGGAGCGCGGCGGCAGAGCAATTTCTCAAATATTTAATTTGTTTAATGCACCCCGTAGCTTTAAAGAATGGCGCAGGCCGCGCTTTTTTGGGTCAAGTATCACTGCACGCAGTGCATCATTACTTCGCTTTAATCTCAGATGTGTCTATAGGATTTAAAACTGAACATCCGATTGTTCCAAAATGAGCTTCCCCCCGATGGTTTTCATGTCCTGGAAGTGTAATGAAGCTTTCCGCATTGTTCCGATATCAAAGAAATGCAAATGAACCGCAATGATCTGTTATGTGAAAGGCAATTTATCCTAATATGTTATGAAATCTCCGCTCGACGACCTCGACTATTTAACTGCTAAAGACGCTCGAGCGATGCCTGATGGAGTCTAAATTGTTTTGATCCTCAATCTTCCATTACGACAGCGGCGCGACTTTAAAGACGCGGACGAGACGAGTCGGACAAATGACGTAAGGTAGAGTGAGCTCGCTTACGTCTTACCGAATTAATGTTTCGTCAGGGCGATGATGATGCCACGTTCTCCACATTTTGCCCCGTCTTACGTCTTTTTTTAAAGTCTGTCACGATGAAAGGCTGGTGACGGATTACACATTGAGATGTAAACTCGGCGCCGACCAGAAGGAAAAGTGGTGGCTGATTATCCGGAGGATGATTAATAACCCTTCGCCAGGACACCCTGTTTGTATCAATACGTGCTGTCACAGGAGTTTTTTTTCTTTTTTTTCTGTTTTTTTTACCAATGCTTTTATTTATTTATTTCCGAGATGTGATGCTGACAGAAGCAACAGCACATGATGTATTTGAAATAAATGGCTGTCATGGAAATGAATTTGAAAATAGCTGCGAGACAGCCTGTCAGTTCCAATACATCTTTTGTATTACACTACCTGAAATGTTCATTGAAAGAAAAAACAAGCTGCCGGTGTGTTTGTTACTTGCTGTCGGCGCTTGCTGACAGCAAAGGACTTTAAGGGCGAACTGGTTTCTATGTGGCATGAGAATACTGTAGTTATTTATTTATTTATTTATTTTTTTACGTTTCCCTCATGGCTTACATCACTCATTTCTTTTCATCTCAAGATGTTGAAATGATTAATCAGAATGAACATACTTGTTCTCCGATTCTGAGACCGCGGTTCTCGGCTTGGAAAGAGGTGGAAAGCCCTCTGTGGGTTTTTAGGGAATTACGGCCTCGGTTGAATCTGATTTAATTTAACTGAGCTGAATGATACTTTAATAATCTCCCAAGAGAAATTATGCTGAAGAAGTTTAAATTATATTGAGGGCTGGGCAAGTTAACACGTTATTATAGCGTTAACTCATTAATTTATTAACGCCGACATTTATTTTATCACGCGTTAACGCATGTTGCTATCATGCTTTTATTTTGAAAAGTCTGTCACTGGCTGCTGTGGAACTGGAAGATAATTGGCAGGTAAACATGCGGAAAAGCTAAAACAGACATGGAGAACAGTAAAAATCAGTAAACTTTACAGTTCGGGTAGCAACTCAGCTAGAAATATTAACAATTCAGTCTGAAAAAAAATTCTTGACAACAAAACTGTTAAACCCTTTTATTCCTGCTCCATGTGTTCACTGTCCTGCTGTTCTCTAGCTGGTTACTGCAGTGCAGCTCCATCTAGTGGTGCAGATGTGTAATGACAACAGAAAGTCTATTCCTCAATTATATAACAACCCTCATTTTTGAGAATATGACTTCTAGATTAAAATATTGTCCCATATTCGGGGCCAATATGGTAGTTTGATCAATGACTTATTCAACAGCAGATGGGTGTCCTGCAATGCTGGAAATGAGCCTCAGAAGATTCTGTGCTCATCAGGATCTGAGGAGAAAAAGACTGATGTCAGACGCAGAGCTGGAGAGGCTTTGGTTCATCTATATATGAGCTGAGTTTTCATTCAGATTTTCACAATATTGCAAATATTATAGTTTGTGATTCCAGCGCCACCATGATACCTGAACTGCCACACAAAGCCATTTCCAGGTCCCGTAAACCGGACAATTAAATATTAAAAGTACATTCAGTCCCGTGGCCTGTTTTCTAAAATTGAAATATAAAAAAAGGAATTTTTTAGTTTTTTTTTGTGTTAGATTAAAAAACAAAAACACTAAATAAAAAGTCACTTTTAAATTTTTTTTTTGATTGACAATTGAAAATTGAAAAAAAAAAAAAAAACGATACACGGATAATTACAGATTGATAAAGTTACAGAACTTTTACATGGACATTTTCATCTTAAAGTTCAACAGAAACGAGGTTATTTGTAACCACTTTTCACAACTTAAACTCCATGTGAAAGGTTTTTGCTGTTACCTCAGAAATTGCCTGTTTTAATGTTATGATTATACCTCAGGATTTTGTTGGTAGACTTTTTTTATTTTTTAAAGTGTTCATAGTTCATATGGCAGCAGAACATTTAAATAAAAGTGCACTTTACACTACTTTTGAATTCATTATTTGATTTATACAATGCGATTAATTGTGATTAATCATGGAAATAATGCGATTAATCACGATTAAAAGTTTTAATCGTTGCCCAGCCCTAATTATATTACTCGAGACAAACTTTAAATAAGATAAACTAAAATAAACATGACGGCCAACAGATTAGCATCTGGGGTGCAGTGATGCTTCTCCACAGTCACATGTCTGGGGGTTACGACATCTAACAAGCACTTGTTAGGTTGAAAATTTATCACTTTTTAGCGCCAGAATGTATTACTTTTTAGATCCAGAATTAGCGTAAAGTTGGTTCTCGTTTTCTACAGTTACACATTAGTTACATATGGGTATTAATATTATTTTTGAACTTTATGTTCATATCACAGTGTCTTAGATTGATCATAGTGTATGTTTATCTCTACTTTATATTAGAAATGAAGCAAATTAGCCTAGTTATAGTTAGTTAAAAACACATGCTGGAGACAAAGAACCTGACCAGGTAAACAAGATGGTGGATGGGAGGTGTAGTTTTTCTTCTTTTCCAGGGAACGCTGGTCGCAACGTATTGGACAGACAACTGGAGGACCAGACCGGCCAATGGGAGAGCCACGTCTAAACCGCGGCTCCTCCCCATCTAGTGAATCACATTTCTGTATAATTTGTTCTTGTATTGTTTCATCCGGTTTTCTTCTGCTAGAAACTGCCTCTGAGCAGGAGCCGTGATCACGAATATCGCAATTAAACATCTGTGTTGAACTTAGCTGACCGAGGTTCTCCTTCCAAGTATTTCAAATATTCAACCACCAGTGTCACCTGGAGTCCATGCAGAGATGGTCGAGGCGAGAACATGCTTCTGGAGGTAAAGCTCATCCATCCAAGGGATCCCACACTCCCCTTAAAGATAAAGGGAGGGGGGAAAAAATGATCAAAACCTCTTCCTTTTCTCCTCTTCATTTATTTATTTCTTTTGCTGCACTGTATGCTTGATCTATCCTCTTCATCTCTGGAAAACTCAGTCTTCTGAGTCTACCTGTAAACACCTTTCCATTGCCATGTATGCTCGTCTTAACAAATGTTAAAAAGTGCCAGGATTACCAGCAGATAAGCCCTCCAGGCAGAACAAAAAAAAAAAAAAAAAGTCTCCAAAGTCGTAGTTTAAATGGAAGGAAAAAAAATACTCAGTTAAACCTCAGGAAGATACAAAGAAACCGACAATGTGACAGAACGACTGCAACAGGCTGTCAGTTGGGCGGAAGATGGACGGGCGTATCAGCGCTGCGTCTGTAACGCCACTCTGTCTCTGCTGTGGTGAGAAGCTGAGAAGAAAGGAAGAACTTTACCGTTTGATCTACTGCTGTGTTTCTACTGGAGCTGCACGATGTGGAGAAAAATGTACTTCCCGGTCTTTTTAGGCTTAATATTGTTATAAATCTGTGCTTTAAATGCATCGGTTTAAGTTTTATTCTTTGACGTGTAGAGAGCGCTTTTATTTAAAGCTTTTACATCACATCTAACTGAAGAGGTAACCTTTAAAAAAATGCAGAAAATAATTAGGGGTGAACGATAACTATCGGGGCGATAACAGGAAATTATGATGTCATCCCGATAACTCACGACGAATAGCCCTGATAACATATATTTTTATCAACACATCAGTGCCTCGCTCCCTCTGAGCCTTGAATGACCGGCAGGGAATGTTATGTTCAAGTGACGTCGGCATAATCAGAAAAACGATTACTCAATCAGGAAAATCAAGAATACCCCTTCATGCCAGTAAACAACTCATTTTGGTAGTTGCTAACTTGAATTGATATTCGCAGTATTCTTCCACATGTTACACATAAAAAAAGAAAAATAGAAAAGGCTGAAAGAACAACAAGCAAACAAGGAAACGTGAGAATTTACGTTACACCTTGAATGCAGCTTGCAGCACAGCGTACTGATCACAACAAACATGGCGGCGTGGAACTAAGTTAAAGTTTCAGAAGAAGATAGTTTTGTGACGAATCCTCCGAGCGAATTCTACGAGGAGGGAAACACAAGCTTTAATACGTAAAACCTGATCAGCCACCTACAACATAACAATCGCTTCCATGGAGTTTTAAAATCGCGCTAACGTGAGCTAACGGAAGCTAATGCTAATGTGCGCAAGCCAGCAGCAGTCTCCCCTCTCCTCTCCCTCATTCCTCTCATCTAAAGCTTCCATTAGATTAAAAAAATAAAAAGTACTGAACCTCATTTACTTTAATTAAAGGTATTAATTTAAATGGAACCACAAGCCAAAAATCCTTTAAATGTTAATCTTTTTCAGTCAGTAATTCTGACGCATGTATTTTCATCAGTTCAAGGAGCCTTTATTTTTTATATCAGTCAGTAATGAACCTCATTTACGTTGATGTGAGATATCAAATAGGTTTGTTTGATAGCTTTACGAAAATGTTTGAGAGGCTTGCCAATAGTTTTTCAGTGGAAAAAATAAATATCTGTTCATCTAAAAAGTCAAAACTATTTTTGATTTAGTTCATAGTATTGATGTAATGATCTTAGGTATATGTGTGTGTTATCGGTTATTGATATCAGTTTAAAAAAACAGTTCTCGTGCCTCCCTAAAATCAAACAGTTCATATCAGAGATGAGGTAAAGCAGATACAGCAGTGAGAGCAGAGGAAAAGCTCAGCTGGATCTCTTTCTATGTATAAGAAGAGCAAACAGGTATAAAAAAAAAAAAGCAGCCACATTAAGTGCATATGAATATCCCAGTATACTATATACCATTTACAAATCCTGCTGGTGTTATAAGATGGATATTGATGTGTCTGACAACGACAGAGTTTCTACCCTCACCTGTGGTCATGAATTGTGGGTAGTGACTGAAAGAATGAGATACAAGCGGCTGAATTGAGTTTCCTCTGCAGGGTGGCGGGACTGTCTCTGAGGTTCACCGTGCACCAACCTGAGTTCGCCACCGTATTCAGCGCCGCTGTCGGTTCGGTGCCGTGCGAATGCGTCATTTCACGGTTTCACTCCCACTGGCTGTTTAACTGACGGAGATGGCGGCAGCAGCGACGGGCGCACACCGAGACGCTGCTTGATATCTGCTGATAGCGCGACGATCCCATCCGTCATCCCTGCTCCCGTCTCACCGTGAGACGGACGGCCATCGTTTTTGAGCCACAGTGGCCGACCCCTCCCCCCCCACAACTAAGCATCTTTCATCTGAGACGGCCAAAAAAGGGATTTGAAGAAGAGTCGCTGCTGCCCCTCATGGAGGGGAGCCCGTTGAGATGGTTTAGGCATCTGGTTAGGAGGCCTCATGGATGCAGGCCAAAGACCGGCTGGAGAGAGGAGATCCTTGGCCGGGCCCGGGAATGCCTCTGATTTCCCCGGAAGAGCTGGAGGATGTGAAAGGAGGTCTGGGCCTGTCTGCTTAGCCCACCGCCCCCCGCAACCTGGAGTCAAATTCAATTCACTTCAATTCAGTTTTATTTGTATAGCATCTGTTACAATCTCAATTGTCTCTAGGCGCTTTACAGAGAACTAGATCATGACCCCGGCCAATGGGGTCATTAACTAAAATTTAGAGCTGGGCAACGATTAAAATTTTTAATCGCGATTAATCGCATTATTTCCCTTATTAATCACGATTAATCGCATTGTATATGAAAAATCAAATAATGAATTCAAAAGTAGTGTAAAATGAACTTGATTTGTTCAAACTCTTTTAACATCAACACTTGTCAGTAACACATATTTAGTGTAAATAAAATCAAGTTTATTGCCACTGCCAGGACATTAATGTCATCCTGTTTTTTTTTATGAAAAATAAAAAAAAGTCTACAAACAAAATCCAACAAAATGATTGTGTCTCAGCACAATCAGAACATTAAAACAGGTAATTTCTGAGGTAACAGCAGAAACTTTTAACGGGGAGTTCAACTTGTCAGTTGTTACAAATAACCTTGTTTCTGTTGAATCCTCCGTCTGGGAGAACTTTAAAATGAAAATGTCCATGTTAAAGTTCAGTAACTTTACCAATCCGTGTATCATTTATTCTTTCCATTTCCAATTGTCAATCAAAAATTTAAAAGAAATAAAAAGTGACATTTTATAACGTTTTTAGTTTTTTTTATCTTACACAAAAAACAAACAAAAAAAAAGTGTATTTTATGGACTGCAGTAACCAGCTAGAGAACAGCAGGACAGTGAACACATGGAGCAGATCTGATGGAACATGGAGGAATGACACGAAAGTTTTGTTGCAGTCCAGAATTTTTGTTTTCAGACAGAATTGTTAATATTGCTACCTGAGTTGCTACCCGAACCGTAAAGTTCACAGATTTTTAACCGTTCTCTCTCCATGTCTGGTTTTAGCTTTTCCGCATGTTTACCTGCCAATTGTCTTCCGGTTCTGCAGCAGCCAGTAACAGACTTTTCAAAACAAAAGCACATGAGTAACATGCGTTAACGCGTTAATAAATTAATGAGTTAACACGATAATAATGCGTTAACTTGCCCAGCCCTACTAAAATTATAATATTGAATCCAAATCAAGGATAATGGAGGTAAAAAACTCCCACAGTGGGAGAAAAAAAACCTTTAAGCCAAACAGTGGCAAGGAAAAACTCCCCTTTAAGAGGAAGAAACCTTGAGCAGGACCTGGATCATATGGGGGGACCTTCCTGATGAAGACCAGCCGGGTAAAGACAGAAAAAGAGAGGAGAGACAGGACAGAGAGAGGATGGAGGACAGAGAGAGGAGAGCACACAAATGACTGAATGAAATGACTATATAAACAGATGCAGGTAGCGGCACTGCAAATAAGCAAAAGTTAATATATGGATGAGTAGATGGAAAGTTCTTGGATAAAGATAAAGACATGAAAAACTTTGATGAATCCAGAACTTGTGGCAGTTATTTTTCCTTCTCTTTTGAACATCACTATCACTGTTTTCTGCCAACCTGAACCTGGATGAATGCCTTCTAAACCTTCAGAAGGGACAGAAGAAATCTGAAGCACTCGCAAAGGCTCACAAATGGAGGGTTAGCCCGATAAGGACAACATACGTGATGTGACGAGGCAAATCTTTTTGTCATCTTAATGCAAATTTAGCAAATGGACCAACATTTATTGAAATAACTGAAAGACAATCAGGTTTAATCTAAAATATAAAATCTGTGAAGCAAAAAAGGGGGGAAAGAAACAAACAAACATGATCAATATTCACACCCGCACATAATACGGACATCTTAAGCAGTGGCGATTGTCAGCAGCTGTTGTGTACAGCTGTTGCCTGCGAAATCTTAACACCATATGGATGCTTGAGTAAGAAATCTGTCAAAGAAATGTAGGAAATCCAGAAAGAAAAGAACAATACACAAAAAAGAATAAAACACCCAAAGACCCTGTGTGCACTACTGAAGAATCCTTGAAATGATGGCATGACTGACAGCTTAGTGGCATCCCAGAAAGTAAATAGAACGGAATAACGACGGATAAAATCTGCTTTACATGTGGCTCCATCTCATCTGGAAGTGAACTGAGGCAGAACTGCAGCAGTTCTGCTCCGTCCCGGCTCCTCGTACGCCGACGATCTGCTGATGCGGAGATTCCTCTCCCTTTGATTAAATTTGAATTAAATACTTAAGGCTTTATGTGCAATTCATGAACAGGGTCTCCACCTTCTAGAGATGTATGTAAAATTAAAATGCATACGGTTAGTTATATCAAATGTAATTTTTATTATGAGAGATGCAGGTTTTCTGCAGCTGCAGGCTTGGAGAAGTTGGAAAGTGAATTCGATGTCAGCGAACATCAAAAAAAAATGGCAGCTTGGAGTGTTTCGTGAGAGGTTAAGCAGTTTATGAAAGACGGAGTGGGAAATCAACAGTGTTTGAATAGTCAGTTTTTTTCAGTGTAATATTTCATGCTTTTGGGGCAATCAACGTGTAAGATATTAACCAACAGAGGATTCAAGAATAGTGGAAAGTCTCTGTACGCTGCAGACAAGCCTGAAAGACCAGAGCAGAACGCTTGTGGTTCCTCACCTCTCATGGAAAGGTGTCGCACGCACTCAGGAACAAACAAACTCTTAAAAATATCTTTTTTCTTTTATTTATTTTTTTAACATGTCATAAGATGTTGAATAAATCTCACAGTAACACAACCTTGTCACTGGATCATTAGCGATCTTGTCGTGTGAAAGCATGAGCTAAACTTAGCTTAGCATGACCTTAGCTTAGCTTAGTTTAACAGGCGGCGTCCCACCTGTGGCCATTTAAAGACGTACGAGGCATTTTTGAGGGGGGCTGTTGAGCAATTAAACCTCCCTCATTTATTGAAAAATTAAATAAAAAAAAGGAAAAGTAGGAGTTAGATACGCTGGGTATTGTGACATCACAGACCCAGATCAGAGTCTTTATCTGCACCCAGCTTCTAATCAGGGAGTGGACTGGAGTTCAGATGCCAACCCCTCCACCAAAAAACAGTTGACTAAAAACACAAGGGTAAAGATGTGGTTTGAAAGGGGATCCAGATATTGATAATATTGATACCAACACTGGTATTGATATCGAATGATACTCGTGTAAAAAGATCGATACTCAGGCTTTTTTTTTTCTCCCACAAGCACTGACTGAGTGCGAATTCATTGAAGTCTGTGAGCGACACGATGTTGCTGTGTCCTCCTCCCCCTCCCGTCTCGTCTCGTCTTTTTACGTTGCCTTTCAGACGCCTTTCAGGCGAGTTAGGCGAGTTAAGGATCATCTCTGATGGTCTGTGCATTGGTACGAAAGATAACTTTTATTTCTGTGAAGGTGCAATTAATGTTAAACAACATGTACAAACTTGAGGCCATCTACTTGACACGACGAGAAGAAAAACATTTTGGGCTGCATGTCCAAGTCAAATGAGCAGAAATTTTCCAAATCATATTAGGATGTCATAGTTTCAGCATGTAACGCGTTGTGTTTGAATTGATTTTCAAATTATTGCATTTTGTTGATACTAGTGGTGGGACACAATTTGAAAAAATCTAATTTAGGTTTGTTATCAATGAATTAATTTTTATCAGATACCAATAAATTACACAATAGGTTTTTCATTTCAAGTAAATTCAGAATCAATGAGTGTGTGAGCTTGTTTTTCATCTAACATTTACAGATTACTGCAAACCAAATCAAGCTCTTTCAGTGTCCCGGAAATCTTCTTTCAAGAAGAATTCAAGGGAACCATCACAATTAAAAATGGAAAGCAATTTTTTCTTTTTTTTTGAAAAAAAAAAACATCTTTCACAAAATAAACAGCCCAACAGGTTAATAAAAAGTGCCACCTCTACCAGTTAGTCAGCAACAACACAAAAACAGCTGAAATATAGACCTTCAGAGATGTCTGGTGGATGCAGTTCAGACTATCTGCAGAGTTCCTGACAGCGTCACAGCTCAGCTAACAAGCTAACACGTATTAATAATCAGCTACAATTTAATCAAGCCTAAAATAAACATTCTTAAGTTTAATATGACTCAGAGCGAACCATGGACTCTTCTATAACCATTATCTTATATGATGTGTTTTTAATGGGTTTTAAGCTTTTGTACTTCAGCTGTGTTATCAATAAAATTCAGTGGAAGTAAAAAGAAAAAAAAAATCAAATTGCCTCTATCTGGATCAATTACCCAAAAATTTCAAGTTGAAAAAACTATATTCTCACATGAAAGCATCTTTAAAGTACACTTAAGTTATGTTATCTTTCGCTCATTTCTCTACTGAAGTTGCTGCTGCTTGTTGATGCTAAATGCTATCGCTAATGCTCAGTGCGACCCGTTCATCTTCTTTGCAGCTGGGAAATGAACTTTTTTTTGTGTTGATTTAGGGACGTTAAAATCCCAGCCCTAGTTTATCCTAGCATTTCTCAAAAAAAAACGTTTTTTCTTACCTTTTGGAAATGATTTGTAGCAAAGAAGCTGTTTAATTGTATTGACATGTTTTGATTCAGTCATTAAACTGAAGAGTGTATAATGAACATTATCATTTAGCTTGGCACGCAGAGTGTTTTGAAGCCTGCACGCTCCCGTTGTTACTGGTTCCGGCTCTTATTCAAAAGCTGCCAAGAGATAACTAGTCATTACACACCTCCAGTGCTATTTCTGCTGCTGCTCTCTCCAGATAGTTTAAGCATTGACTGTAACTCTTGAATGGTTAGATTTCCGAGCTATTCAGGTGTCTAATTAATCATTCTTTCTTTATTGAAAGTAATGCGCTCATACCCCTCCACAGAGGTCCATCAAAAGTCCCCCTGGGAACTGAGGGATGTCTCTAATTGATGAAGAAATAGACGAGGCAGCCGAAGGCGGTTAGGGCGAAGGAGAACGTTACTGAAGGTAACACGGGTTTAAATAGAGGGTGAATTTTTCTCTCTCAGCCTAGTTTGTGACCAAACAGAACAAAATCAAGTCAAATCAAACACCAAGAAAGTCTGAGTGACATGTCTGCAAGCAGTTTGATCTGTAAAACTGTTCCAGGTCTCTTTTATTATTATATATATATATATATATATATATATATATATATATATATATATATATATATATAATATGATGTGCATTTCTTTAGTGACAGCAGCACTTTAAGAGACTTAAGCTGCAAAAAATGAAAGCAAAAAAAATTGAAGAAGAGCAAAGGCATTTGTGTGAGAGCGACCCTGGAAATACAAAACCCAGGAGATTAATAATATTTTTATAGGAGAATGAAATGCCAGTGCTGGCATAGCTACGGACTAGAAAAACCATTTTTTTTCCTCTGAGTGACCTTGACAAAAGCGCANTATTAACAATTCAGTCTGAAAAAAAATTCTTGACAACAAAACTGTTAAACCCTTTTATTCCTGCTCCATGTGTTCACTGTCCTGCTGTTCTCTAGCTGGTTACTTCAGTGCAGCTCCATCTAGTGGTGCAGATGTGTAATGACAACAGAAAGTCTATTCCTCAATTATATAACGACCCTCATTTTTGAGAATATGACTTCTAGATTAAAATATTGTCCCATATTCGGGGCCAATACGGTAGTTTGATCAATGACTTATTCAACAGCAGATGGGTGTCCTGCAATGCTGGAAATGAGCCTCAGAAGATTCTGTGCTCATCAGGATCTGAGGAGAAAAAAAAGACTGATGTCAGACGCAGAGCTGGAGAGGCTTTGGTTCATCTATATATGAGCTGAGTTTTCATTCAGATTTTCACAATATTGCAAATATTATAGTTTGTGATTCCAGCGCCGCCATGCTACCTGAACTGCCACACAAAGCCATTTCCAGGTCCCGTAAACCGGACAATTAAATATTAAAAGTACATTCAGTCCCGTGGCCTGTTTTCTAAAATTGAAATATAAAAAAAGGAATTTTTTTTTTTGTGTGTTAGATTAAAAAACAAAAACACTAAATAAAAAATCACTTTTAAATTTTTTTTTTGATTGACAATTGAAAATTGAAAAAAAAAAAAAAAAACGATACACGGATAATTACAGATTGATAAAGTTACAGAACTTTTACATGGACATTTTCATCTTAAAGTTCAACAGAAACAAGGTTATTTGTAACCACTTTTTACAACTTAAACTCCATGTGAAAGGTTTTTGCTGTTACCTCAGAAATTGCCTGTTTTAATGTTATGATTATGCCTCAGGATTTTGTTGGTAGACTTTTTTTATTTTTTAAAGTGTTCATAGTTCATATGGCAGCAGAACATTTAAATAAAAGTGCACTTTACACTACTTTTGAATTCATTATTTGATTTATACAATGCGATTAATTGTGATTAATCATGGAAATAATGCGATTAATCACGATTAAAAGTTTTATACGTTGCCCAGCCCTAATTATATTACTCGAGACAAACTTTAAATAAGATAAACTAAAATAAACACGTTAGCATACGATACTAGGCGCGGTTGAAATCGCCTCACTGGAGTGTTGATGATGACGTCATGCCGGTCACCGGTGAACTTCCACAGCAGACAGCATGGATGCAAAACTGACGGCCAACAGATTAGCATCTGGGGTGCAGCGATGCTTCTCCACAGTCACATGTCTGGGGGTTACGACATCTGTTGCTAACGAGCACTTGTTAGGTTGAAAATGTATCACTTTTTAGATCCAGAATGTATTACTTTTTAGATCCAGAATTAGAGTAAAGTTGGTTCTCATTTCTACAGTTACACATTAGTTACATATGGGTATTAATATTATTTTTGAACTTTATGTTCATATCACAGTGTCTTAGATTGATCATAGTTTATGTTTATCTTTACTTTATATTAGAAATGAAGCAAATTAGCCTAGTTATAGTCAGTTAAAAACACGTGGTGGAAACAAAGAACCTGACCAGGTAGAGAAGATGGTGGATGGGAGGTGTAGTTTTTCTTCTTTTCCAGGGAACGCTGGTCGACGACGGATTGGACAGACAACTGGAGGACCAGACCGGCCAATGGGAGAGCCACGTCTAAACCGCGGCTCCTCCCCATCTAGTGAATCACATTTCTGTATAATTTGTTCTTGTATTGTTTCATCCGGTTTTCTTCTGCTAGAAACTGCCTGTGAGCAGGAGCCGTGATCACGAATATCGCAATTAAACATCTGTGTTGAACTTAGCTGACCGAGGTTCTCCTTCCAAGTATTTCAAATATTCAACCACCAGTGTCACCTGGAGTCCATGCAGAGATGGTCGAGGCGAGAACATGCTTCTGGAGGTAAAGGCTCATCCATCCAAGGGATCCCACACTCCCCTTAAAGATAAAGGGAGGGGGGAAAAAATGATCAAAACCTCTTCCTTTTCTCCTCTTCATTTATTTATTTCATTTTGCTGCACTGTATGCTTGATCTATCCTCTTCATCTCTGGAAAACTCAGTCTTCTGAGTCTACCTGTAAACACCTTTCCATTGCCATGTATGCTCGTCTTAACAAAGGTTAAAAAGTGCCAGGATTACCAGCAGATAAGCCCTCCAGGCAGAACAGCAAAAAAAAAAAAAAAAGTCTCCAAAGTCGTAGTTTAAATGGAAGGAAAAAAAATACTCAGTTAAACCTCAGGAAGATACAAAAAAACCGACAATGTGACAGAACGACTGCAACAGGCTGTCAGTTGGGCGGAAGATGGACGGGCGTATCAGCGCTGCGTCTGTAACGCCACTCTGTCTCTGCTGTGGTGAGAAGCTGAGAAGAAAGGAAGAACTTTACCGTTTGATCTACTGCCGTGTTTCTACTGGAGCTGCACGATGTGGAGAAAAATGTACTTCCCGGTCTTTCTAGGCTTAATATTGTTATAAATCTGTGCCTTAAATGCATCGGTTTAAGTTTTATTCTTTGACGTGTAGAGAGCGCTTTTATTTAAAGCTTTTACATCACATCTAACTGAAGAGGTAACCTTTAAAAAAATGCAGAAAATAATTAGGGGTGAACGATAACTATCGGGGCGATAACAGGAAATTATGATGTCATCCCGATAACTCACGACGAATAGCCCTGATAACATATATTTTTATCAACACAGCAGTGCCTCGCTCCCTCTGAGCCTTGAATGACCGGCAGGGAATGTTATGTTCAAGTGACGTCGGCATAATCAGAAAAACGATTACTCAATCAGGAAAATCAAGAATACCCCTTCATGCCAGAAAACAACTCATTTTAGTTGTTGCTAACTTGAATTGATATTCGCAGTATTCTCCAACATGTTACACATAAAAAAAGAAAAAAATAGAAAAGGCAGAAAGAGCGACTAGCAAACGAGGGAACGTGGGAATTTACGTTACACCTTGAATGCAGCCTTGCAGCACAGCGTACTGATCACAACAAACATGGCGGCGTGGAACTTCGTTAAAGTTTCAGAAGAAGATAGTTTGGTGGTTATTTGTGACGAATCCTCCGAGTGAATTCTACGAGGAGGGAAACACAAGCACAAGCTTTAATACGTAAAACCTGATTAGCCACCTACAACATAACAATCGCTTCCATGGAGTTTTGAAAATCGCGCTAACGTGAGCTAACGGAAGCTAATGCTAATGTGCGCAAGCCAGCAGCAGTCTCCCCTCTCCTCTCCCTCATTCCTCTCATCTAAAGCTTCCATTAGATTAAAAAAATAAAAAGTACTGAACCTCATTTACTTAATTAAAGGTATTAATTTAAATGGCACCACAAGCCAAAAATCCTTTAAATGTTAATCTTTTTCAGTCAGTAATTCTGACGCATGTATTTCCATCAGTTCAAGGAGCCTTTATTTTTTATATCAGTCAGTAATGAACCTTATTTAAGTTAATGTGAGATATCAAATAGGTTTATTTGATAGCTTTACAAAATTGTTTGAGAGACTTGCCAGTAGTTTTTCAGTGGAAAAATAAATATATGTTCATCTAAAAAGTCAAAAAAACTATTTTTGATTTTTTCATAGTATTGATGTAATGATCTTAGGTATATGTGTGTGTTATCCGTTATCGGATCGTTTAAAAAAACAGTTCTCGTGCCTCCCTAAAATCAATCAGTTCATATCAGAGAGATGAGGTAAAGCAGATACAGCAGTGAGAGCAGAAAAAGCTCAGCTGGACCTCTTTCTATGTATAAGAAGAGCAAACAGGTAAAAAAAAAAAAAAAGCAGCCACATTAAGTGCATATCCATATCCCAGTATACTATATACCACTTACAAATCCTGCTGGTGTTATAAGATGGATATTGATGCGTCTGACAACGACAGAGTTTCTACCCTCACCTGTGGTCATGAATTGTGGGTAGTGACTGAAAGAATGAGATACAAGCGGCTGAATTGAGTTTCCTCTGCAGGGTGGCGGGACTGTCTCTAAGGGTTCACCGTGCACCAACCTGAGCTCGCCACCGTATTCAGCGCCGCTGTCGGTTCGGTGCCGTGCGAATGCGCCATTTCACGGTTTCACTCCCACTGGCTGTTTAGCTGACGGAGATGGTGGCAGCAGCGACGGGCGCACGCCGAGACGCTGCTTGATATCTGCTGATAGCGCGACGATCCCATCCGTCATCCCTGCTCCCGTCTCACCGTGAGATGGACGGCCATCGTTTTTGAGCCACAGTGGCCGACCCCTCCCCCCCCACAGCTAAGCATCTTTCATCTGAGACGGCCAAAAAAGGGATTTGAAGAAGAGTCGCTGCTCCCCCACATGGAGGGGAGCCCGTTGAGATGGTTTAGGCATCTGGTTAGGAGGCCTCATGGACGCAGGCCAAAGACCGGCTAGAGAGAGGATATCCTTGGCCGGGCCCGGGAATGCCTCTGATTTCCCCGGAAGAGCTGGAGGATGTGAAAGGAGGTCTGGGCCTGTCTGCTTAGCCCACCGCCCCCTGCAACCTGGAGTCAAATTCAATTCACTTCAATTCAGTTTTATTTGTATAGCATCTGTTACAACATCAATTGTCTCTAGGCGCTTTACAGAGAACTAGATCATGACCCCGGCCAATGGGGTCATTAACTAAAATTTAGAGCTGGGCAACGATTAAAATTTTTAATCGCGATTAATCGCATTATTTCCCTTATTAATCACGATTAATCGCATTGTATATGAAAAATCAAATAATGAATTCAAAAGTAGTGTAAAATGAACTTGATTTGTTCAAACTCTTTTAACATCAACACTTGTCAGTAACACATATTTAGTGTAAAATAAATCAAGTTTATTGCCACTGCCAGGACATTAATGTCATCCTGTTTTTTTTTATGAAAAATAAAAAAAAGTCTACAAACAAAATCCAACAAAATGATTGTGTCTCAGCACAATCAGAACATTAAAACAGGTAATTTCTGAGGTAACAGCAGAAACTTTTAACGGGGAGTTCAACTTGTCAGTTGTTACAAATAACCTTGTTTCTGTTGAATCCTCCGTCTGGGAGAACTTTAAAATGAAAATGTCCATGTTAAAGTTCAGTAACTTTACCAATCCGTGTATCATCATTCTTTTTCCATTTCCAATTGTCAATCAAAAATTTAAAAGAAATAAAAAGTGACATTTATAACGTTTTTTTTTTTTTTTTTTATCTTACACAAAAAAAATGAAAAAAAAATACGTGTTTTTTACGGACTGCAGTAACCAGCTAGAGAACAGCAGGACAGTGAACACATGGAGCAGATCTGATGGAACATGGAGGAATGACACGAAAGTTTTTTGTTGCAGTCCAGAATTTTTGTTTTCAGACAGAATTGTTAATATTGCTACCTGAGTTGCTACCCGAACCGTAAAGTTCACAGATTTTTAACCATTCTCCATGTCTGGTTTTAGCTTTTCCGCATGTTTACCTGCCAATTGTCTTCCGGTTCTGCAGCAGCCAGTAACAGACTTTTCAAAACAAAAGCACATGAGTAACATGCGTTAACGCGTTAATAAATTAATGAGTTAACACGATAATAATGCGTTAACTTGCCCACTTGCCCAGCCCTACTAAAATTATAATATTGAATCCAAATCAAGGATAATGAGAGGTAAAAAACTTCCACAGTGGGAGAAAAAAAACCTTTAAGCCAAACAGTGGCAAGGAAAAACTCCCCTTTAAGAGGAAGAAACCTTGAGCAGGACCTGGATCATATGGGGGGACCTTCCTGATGAAGACCAGCCGGGTAAAGACAGAAAAAGAGAGGAGAGACAGGACAGAGAGAGGATGGAGGACAGAGAGAGGAGAGACACAAATGACTGAATGAAATGACTATGTAAACAGGTAGCAGCACTGCAAATAAGCAAAAGTTAATAGATGAGTAGATGTAAAGTTCTTGGATAAAGACATGAAAAACTTTGATGAATCCAGAACTTGTGGCAGTTATTTTTCCTTCTCTTTTGAACATCACAATCACCGTTTTCTGCCAACCTGAACCTGGATGAATGCCTTCCAACCTTCAGAAGGGACAGAAGAAATCTGAAGCACTCGCAAAGGCTCACAAATGGAGGGTTTAGCCCGATAAGGACAACATACGTGATGTGACGAGGCAAATCTTTTTGTCATCTTAATGCAAATTTAGCAAATGGACCAACATTTATTGAAATCACTGAAAGACAATCAGGTTTAATCTAAAATATAAAATCTGTGAAGCAAAAAAGGGGGGAAAGAAACAAACAAACATGATCAATATTCACACCCGCACATAATACGGACATCTTAAGCAGTGGCGATTGTCAGCAGCTGTTGTGTACAGCTGTTGCCTGCGAAATCTTAACACCATATGGATGCTTGAGTAAGAAATCTGTCAAAGAAATGTAGGAAATCCAGAAAGAAAAGAACAATACACAAAAAAGAATAAAACACCCAAAGACCCTGTGTGCACTACTGAAGAATCCTTGAAATGATGGCATGACTGACAGCTTAGTGGCATCCCAGAAAGTAAATAGAACGGAATAACGACAGATAAAATCTGCTTTACATGTGGCTCCATCTCATCTGGAAGTGAACTGAGGCAGAACTGCAGCAGTTCTGCTCCGTCCCGGCTCCTCGTACGCCGACGATCTGCTGATGCGGAGATTCCTCTCCCTTTGATTAAATTTGAATTAAATACTTTAGGCTTTATGTGCAATTCATGAACAGGGTCTCCACCTTCTAGAGATGTATGTAAAATTAAAATGCATACAGTTAGTTATATCAAATGTAATTTTTATTATGAGAGATGCAGGTTTTCTGCAGCTGCAGGCTTGGAGAAGTTGGAAAGTGAATTCGATGTCAGCGAACATAAAAAAAAATGGCAGTTTGGAGTGTTTCGTGAGAGGTTAACCAGTTTGTGAAAGACAGAGTGGAAAAATCAACAGTATTTGAATAGTTGGTTTTTTTCAGTGTAATATTTCATGCATTTTGGGCAATCATCGTTTAAGGTATAAACTAACTCTGTACGCTGCAGACAAGCCTGAAGACCAGAGCAGAACGCTTGTGGTTCCTCACCTCTCATGGAAAGGTGTCGCACGCACTCAGGAACAAACAAACTCTTAAAAATATCTTATTTCTTTTATTTATCTTTTTAACATGTCATAAGATGTTAAATAAATCTCACCGTAACACAACCTTGTCACTGGATCATTAGCGATCTTGTCGTGTGAAAGCATGAGCTAAACTTAGCTTAGCATGACCTTAGCTTAGCTTAGTTTAACAGGCGGCGTCCCACCTGTGGCCATTTAAAGACGTACGAGGCATTTTTGAGGGGGGCTGTTGAGCAATTAATCCTCCCTCATTTATTGAAAAATTAAATAAAAAAAGGAAAAGTAGGAGTTAGATACGCTGGGTATTGTGACATCACAGACCCAGATCAGAGTCTTTATCTGCACACAGCTTCTAACAGGGAGTGGACTGGAGTTCAGATGCCAACCCCTCCACCAAAAAACAGTTGACTATAAACACAAGGGTAAAGATGTGGTTTGAAAGGGGATCCAGATATTGATAATATTGATACCAACACTGGTATTGATATCGAATGATACTCGTGTAAAAAGATCGATACTCAGGCTTTTTTTTTTCTCCCACAAGCACTGACTGAGTGCGAATTCATTGAAGTCTGTGAGCGACACGTTGTTGCTGTGTCCTCCTCCTCCTCCCTTCTCGTCTCGTCTCGTCTTTTGACGTTGCCTTTCAGGCGAGTTAGGCGAGTTAAGGATCATCTCTGATGGTCTGTGCATTGGTACGAAAGATAACTTTTATTTCTGTGAAGGTGCAATTAATGTTAAACAACATGTACAAACTTGAGGCCATCTACTTGACACGACGAGAAGAAACATTTTGGGCTGCATGTCCAAGTCAAATGAGCAGAAATTTTCCAAATCATATTAGGATGTCATAGTTTCAGCATGTAACGTGTTGTGTTTGAATTGATTTTCAAATTATTGCATTTTGTTGATACTAGTGGTGGGACACAATTTGAAAAAATCTAATTTAGATTTGTTATCAATTAATTAATTTTTATCAGCTACCAATAAATTACACAATAGGTTTTTCATTTCAAGTAAATTCAGAATCAATGAGTGTGTGGGCTTAAACAACAAAAATGCTCGTTTTTCATCTGTATCCGACATTTACAGATTACTGCAAACCAAATCAAGCTCTTTCAGTGTCCCGGAAATCTTCTTTCAAGAAGAATTCAAGGGAACCATCACAATTAAAAATGGAAAGCAATTTTTTTCTTTTTTTTTTGAAAAAAAAAACATCTTTCACAAAATAAACAGCCCAACAGGTTAATAAAAAGTGCCACCTCTACCAGTTAGTCAGCAACTACACAAAAACAGCTGAAATATAGACCTTAAGAGTTGTCTGGTGGATGCAGTTTAGACTATCTGCAGAGTTCCTGACAGCGTCACAGCTCAGCTAACAAGCTAACACGTATTAATAATCAGCTACAATTTAATCAAGCCTAAAATAAACATTCTTAAGTTTAATATGACTCAGAGCGAACCGTGGACTCTTCTATAACCATTATCTTATATGATGTGTTTTTTATGGGTTTTAAGCTTTTGTACTTCAGCTGTGTTATCAATAAAGTTCAGTGGAAGTGAAAAGAAAAAAAAAATCAAATTGCCTCTATATGGATCAATTACCCATAAATTTCAAGTTAAAAAAACTATATTCTCACATGAAAGCATCTTAAAAGTACACTTAAGTTATGTTATCTTTCGCTCATTTCTCTACTGAAGTTGCTGCTGTTTGTTGATGCTAAATGCTATCGCTAACACTCAATGCGTCCCGTTCATCTTCTTTGCAGCTGGGAAATGAACTTTTTTTTGTGTTGATTTAGGGACGTTAAAATCCCAGCCCTAGTTTATCCTAGCATTTCTCAAAAAAAAACGTTTTTTCTTACCTTTTGGAAATGATTTGTAGCAAAGAAGCTGTTTTATTGTATTGACATGTTTTGATTCAGTCATTAAACTGAAGAGTGTATAATGAACATTATCATTTAGCTTGGCACGCAGAGTGTTTTGAAGCCTGCACGCTCCCGTTGTTACTGGTTCCGGCTCTTATTCAAAAGCTGCCAAGAGATAACTAGTCATTACACACCTCCAGTGCTATTTCTGCTGCTCTCTCCAGATAGTTTAAGCATTGACTGTAACTCTTGAATGGTTAGATTTCCGAGCTATTCAGGTGTCTAATCATTCTTTCTTTATTGAAAGTAATGCGCTCATACCCCTCCACAGAGGTCTGTCAAAAGTCCCCCTGGGAACTGAGGGATGTCTCTAATTGATGAAGAAATAGACGAGGCAGCCGAAGGCGGTTAGGGCGAAGGAGAAAGTTACTGAAGGTAACACGGGTTTAAATGGAGGGTGAATTTTTCTCTCTCAGCGTAGTTTGTGACCAAACACAACAAAATCAAGTCAAATCAAACACCAAGAAAGTCTGAGTGACATGTCTGCAAGCAGTTTGATCTGTAAAACTGTTCCAGGTCTCTTTTATTATATATATATATATATATATATATATATATATATATATATATATATATATATATATATTTATATATATATGATGTGCATTTCTTTAGTGACAGCAGCACTTTAAGAGACTTAAGCTGCAAAAAATGAAAGCAAAAAAATTGAAGAAGAGCAAAGGCATTTGTGTGAGAGCGACCCTGGAAATACAAAACCCAGGAGATTAATAATATTTTTATAGGAGAATGAAATGCCAGTGCTGGCATAGCTACGGACTAGAAAAACCATTTTTTCCTCTGAGTGACCTTGACAAAAGCGCACACTTGTACAATGGGTGTGAAAATAATACACAAAAGCTTGTTTTGTCAGGCAGGTGATAAGTGGTAAATGACGAGTGTGGGGACATTTTATGAGCTGTTCTGTCGGGTTAATGTTTGGATCTTTAATATACGTTGAGATTTTTCTTTAGGCTTCAATTCAAGTTGAAGCCCTCTGATGGTTTGAATGACAGCTCTTGAAATGCAGTTGAGTTTAAGGCATTTTCTAAAGACTACTAAGCTAAGAGCTTATATGTCTTATATGTGTAACATACAAAAATTGGAAGAAAAGTTTCTGTTTGTGGCTAAAGATCAACATATTTATTCATTGGGTGTAAAGAGACCGTGGATAGCTCTTCCTCTACAAAGTTTTATCGAAGAGTGATAACACAGTCCAAACCCTCGGGGCAGTTTTACTTTAAATAAACAATAAATTACTGCCAAAAAAGGGATTTTTACCTTGAAATTCTTTAACCTGTTTACCACTGAGCTCCGTCGTGTCCAAAACTAAAATACACACATATTTTTGGTGCTTGAGCATATAATATATTCGCGGGCCCAACATCACCCTAGAGGTTCACTGCACTTTCAGCAGACACGTCGGCATTTGTTTACTGGCGTCTGGGGTGGATGTTGGGATAGACAGCTGTCAAACTTAGATGCCAGTTGAACTAATGTCATGAATCTAACAGAAGCACTTGACAATTTTCATGAATGTGAGGAAAAGCGGCCTAAATTTCACAACCCCACCATGTCAGGATGTTCATGCTCAAAGTCTCGCAATATCCCCCTTGGGATGACATCACCACCATCAGGACCTTGGTTCTTCTCGTTCCATATCCGTCTAAAAAGCATTCAACACTGCTGATTATCCAGAAACGCTGACAGAAATGAAGGAGTCAATTCAGTGACTTCCACGCGAGATGCCAACAATTTACGACCCATCAAGGAAAATATTTTTTTTCCACTTTTCTTCTCTGCTCTTTCAAAAGCGAATGGGTCATGTTTTGAATTACCACTCTTTGGCCACGGTTACATGATGTTTTTTAATTCAGAATTAATTATTCCGAATTAAATAATTCAGAATTAAACTATTTTCCTTCGAGTTTACATGGAAATTGTAATTTCGAATTAAGGTTTACATGGAAAAGACGTTTTTGATCAGCTTTATCCAATTCCACTTAAGGTCTGGGGAGTTGGGAAGGGTTCTGATTGGATAGGGGGGGGCGGACGTCTTTACGAATTTACGTCTACCGGAAGAAATCAAACTTACTTGATTAGCAACAACATGGAGGACTACATTATTAGCATCCTTTTTGGATTTGTTTTGATTTTATTTTCAAAACCTCCTTCATGTAACCCAGCTGCTACAAATTTGAAAAACTCACAATTTTTATGTTTCCTGCCATCTGTTTTTTTAATTATTTCAAGTTCCTCCAAGCTATTTATTAAATAAATCGTCTCTGCTCTTGACCACCGTTTACTGCGTGCTGCCATCTTGAAACTTTGTTTCGAAAACAAGCCCAGCGTGGAATATAAGCATTATCGCGACAGACGGGCAAGAGAACTAGCATGCGCAGAAAGACGGTAATTAATTTAAAGCTGAATGAGTGTATGCATGATCGTGGAATTATTTTATTCAGATTTAAAAACAGAATAAACCAGCCACTTACTTCGGAATTAAGTTTAATTTGGAATGGACATTTTCATTCGGAATTAGGTGTTTACATGGTCATTTATAATCATTTTAAATCGGATTTAATTTTAATTCTGAATTAAAGAGGAGTTAAATTTCCCATGTAAACACATTGTTTGTGTTCCTGTTCCCACCATTTCCCAGGAACGCCGCCCTACAGAAAACAGCTTAGGTATACGTCGACATACCACAATTTATTTCCGCGGGCTATTACACGACTGCATTTTGGAGATGTGGACCACATGTTGACGGATGTGGCCATTACATGTTTCCTGGTGAGATTTGGCTGATAAAAGCAGTTCCACAGCCGAGTGTTAACGCTATTCAACCAATCAATTCTGCCCAGGCAAAAACAAGGTCTTTTGAGACGATGGTGCTTTGTTGTTTTCAAAGGAGTCCATTTTCAGTCCTGAAATGAAATTATAAGCAAAACGTCGTGCTGGAGGAAGGATGTTGCAAACTGGAGAAAGACTGATTGACACTTTGAAAGCGCTGCTTTTTAAAATTATGCTTCATTGTTGAGATATTCAAAAACAGAATGGATCTACGTCAGTGTGCTCCAGTTCTGGTTCCTGGGGGCCACTGCCCTGCATGTTTTAGACGTTTTCCTGCTCCAGCACACTTGCTTAAGGGAATGCTCAAAATACTGATTATCAACAAACACGCAAAACAATCTCATTGTGACCAGTTAAATGTTTTATTATTTAAGTTTCCCGAGTGAAGTTGTCGCTGCGCCATATGAAGCAACATACATATGCATGATGTTCCGTTAATGGATGCATAGGTGAAGCCTCTTTTGTCCTCGTGCTTCACAGCAAATGTTTTGAAAAAGAGCAGAAAAGGCAGAGCTAAGAAGATGGCTGGAATGTGGCTAGCTTATGTCGATAACAGCTATTTTAGCTTTACTTTTGTTATTTTCATTTTATACCCACTGAGATCAATGACCTCTCTTACAAGGGAGACATGCTCCACACACAGAAACACAGCTTTAGAAAAAAATAGGAAACTAAACACATGTTTTTAGAGATGCTTACCTGAACTTAACCTATGATGCTGATTAATATGACTACACAATGAGGAGCTCCAGTGGGTCCAGTTGTTGGTACCAGCCTGCCCCCCATAAGCCTAGGTCACTTGCAGTCGCCTGCAGATTGGGAAAGCCTACTGGTTTATCCTGCAGGTCCCGGGCTGACTAAGTGTGGCTCCCAATGAAATTCTGCGACTCATTTCGGATGTCGTTGGTTCATCTGTCCAGTTGGTCAACTTGGATGGGTCCTGAAATAATCCATTGTGACTGTTGACAACTGTTTGCTGTCTACGAATAGTAAAGTATGTCCAGCCGACTAAATCATAGAGAATGCAGTGGTGAGTAAGAGGTTTTAAAATAACACATACAGAATCATGATTGACTGAATCAAGGCTCCTTAAAGTGGATGCATGCATGTACGGTATATCACCGTAAACAATCACAGATAGAACGGTGGCTTCAATAAGTTTTTATCTTTACAGAGAATGTGAAACTTGATTTATTTTTTAAAGTAAAAGCCAATCTTTTTTTAATCTTTTTTCATCAATACTCTATCCCGAGTACTTCTTGGAGGACACCCTTTCAATCAATATTCCATCAGATGTAAAAATGTCTAGATTGTCAATGTTTTGCAAACATGTTTTATTTCTGAGCATTATGACCAATTTTAGATCCTTCAAAGTTCTTTGTAATGACTGAAATTCAGTCTGAAGTTTTTTTATCACCAGTGCTGCAGAGGGAGCAGATGGATATATGACTGTGTCATCTGTATACAAATGCAATTTAGCTTGAACGTCTTTACCGGAGTCATTTATAAAAACTAAAAACAGTTGGAACTAAAATGAACCCTGACATAACTGTAGGGGCACAGCTCTAGTTATGTCAGGAAAGTCTGATTTGTGGCCCTCTGCCTGGACACGCAGGGCCTTATCTTCCACCAGATCTCCTAAAGCCGCTATTTATGGATAGCGGGTAGCGGGAGGGGCGTTCCCCTGCTAAGAATGCAGTCTTCCACCTTGCTAAACCCGCTATCCCACCTGCGCTACCCGCTACATTATGCATAGGGTTAGGCGTTCAAAACCATCATGCCAACATTGCCTTTAAGGCATTTGCGCTACCGCAAACCGCTATGTAGCGTCTTTTCATCCAGATCACAGCTCTCATGTGCAGCTCACTGGGACTCTGCTGTAGCTTCCTCCTCTTCCTTCCTCCTCCTCCTCTGCTCTGATATATACATATAAATATTTTTACACAGACAATTCTTATCAGCTACCTGAAAGTCCCAGATAGTTGGTGTCCTCCCAGTAAACAGGCTCTGGTCGTCTATGGTTTAACTGGCGAGCAAGCCGTTTAAGACGATCTCTGCCATTTTCTCAGGGGTTCAACTGAGGCCAAATCACGCTTTTTATACAAGAGTTAATTCCAGAGGTAGAGCCGTTTGTGCACGTCCACATGTGACCAGGTGGACGCACATTGATGCCATTTCGACGCGCTCTTGTACGCGCAGACATGTGGGTTGCGGGTGGTCTGACCACGGTTAGCGGAGGTTCCTAAACCCGCAATTTGCAGGTAGCGGCTAGTCGGTAGTGGCTAGCAGAAAGTGTACGATCAGGGCCGCAGAGTCCAAATATACTGTACAATTTTCCCTCTTGGTTCATCTTCATCTTCAGACCCTTCCAGACCAACCCAGTCTGTTGTCCGATGTACAACAAAATCTATTCTTTTTGGAAAATGACTATCTTCTGTCAGGATTTTCTTCACAGCTCAGAAGTGAAGAAAATACTCAGCGCTTAGTAACTAAAATGATTACAGGTTTGTTGCTTTATATAATTTTACCTACAGTTGTCATGGAAGTATAATCAAGCTATGGAGACCAAACTGTATTTTGAGTCATGCTTTAAATACGCTTACTTCTCCTGCATACTTTGACTCAGTCGTTTACGTCACCAGCCCCAGTGGTCAGTTGAGGAATTGCATTTCTACCAGGTTGGCTTCAACTTTCAAAAGATGTTACATCATTGTCATCTCGTAATTTGTAATAGGACTTAACTGTGGCACGTTTCTTGGTGAGACTGGCCTGCACAGTAATGAAGGCGTTTAGGTGCGTTTAGACGGTTTTATTATGTAAGCTCCAGTCGTATTTGTGTTTTACAAGAATGTCTTACATTGAGTTTAATTTCTTAGAAACAACCACAGAATGCAAAAAAAAAAAAAAAAGCATGACTTGGCAAGCATTGTCTAAACTGTCATATTTGGCAAATATCCTCTGCCTAATGCATTGTGCTCTGTCTCACTGCATGCAGATGAAAATAATAATAAATAAACTGAAAAAATAAAAAGGTTTGCCATGGTTGTCATGGTAATGGAAGTGACAGATGTATTATTTTAGAGACCTTCGCCACTGCTAGATTTCACAGTACCAAGGCAGGCTTTGGTGATGCCATGCTGATATACACTCTTGGCTACCAGTGCAGACTTGTTTCAGCCAAAAAATACACACTAATCCCCAAAAAACCTGTCAGGCTGGAAGCTGCTACAGTCCCCCCCACTTTTTTTTTTATATATCAACAACCCCATCACACCCCCTTACAAATACACAGTTTTGTTCACAAAGTAAACTGGACTAAAGGACGACAAGACAAGATTACGCTTATGTTCGACACGATTCAGGTTTCAAAAGGGATTCACTGCTGTTTGAAATCACCATAAATTACTTGTGCTCCCCAGAGGGCATCATGGGAATCGTGAACTGGCACATGAATCGATTTACCGCATTTTACTGATAAATGTATTTACTTTATAAATAAGACTCTTTTTATTCGTATGGTCTTAGAATGATGTAAAAAAAATAAAAACGTCAGACAGGAAAATATATAACTTTTTCACAGTGCCATTAAGGCTAAGAAGAAAATAAATAATGTGGGGAAAGCTAAGTACCTCCATTATGCAACTACTTGTCGATCCAGCTTTGTAGCAATATTGGCAATTAGTCATTTACAACTTTTCAGTCTCTCACGCCGTTGTCTTCACAACAGTGCTTCAGTTCATTAAGGAGTCCCTTGTGCACAGCTCTCTTCAGGCCCTGTCGTAGCATCTCAGTTGAAATGAGGTCTGGAGTTTGACCAGGCCGATCCACGACCTTGATTCTTGTATTTTTTCAAGCATTCTGACTTGGATTTGCCAGTATCTTTGGGTTCATTGTGCTCTTACATGGCCAGATGGCCTTACATCTGACTTCAGAGAACTCTGGTCTACAGAAGAGTTCATGGTCATCTCACTGACAGGAAGGTTTCCAGGTCTTGTGGCTGCAGAACTACCCCAAATCATCACATTTCCATCGCTACGCTTGACGATGAGTAAGTGATGTGTTTTCTGAAATGACGTGTTTTCACCAAACAAGGTACGGTTATTAAGACGAAACAACTCCATCTGTCCGTTGGACATTGTTCCATAAGTCTGTAAAGATGCAGTTTTGCAAACCTGAGCTGTACTTCCATGTTCCCTCTATGACAGAAGTGGCTTTCTCCCATTAGCCCTTCTTCCTCTAACTTGGTTTTCTTCCTACTGTCATGGACTTTAGCATTTAACGCCCTCAGTAAACCCTGCAGTTTCTGGGATGGAGCTCTCGGGAGATGCTTTTTTTCTTTTTTCTTTCTTTTTTTTGTTCGACTTCTCTGAGCATTGCACGGTCTCATCTTGAATTAAATTTGCTGGGACACCCAATCGTGGGAAGATGAAACCCTTAATTCCTATGGAAGCCTCTTTTTAGCTTCGGTTCTGCAAAATAAATGATGGCAAAGTAAATGTCACTCATCTGAGGTTGTATTTCCCTCGAACTAGGAGCCTACTAGGAGCATACTTTAGGTATTTGTGGAAATACTCCAAGATTATAATCAATCCTTTAACTATGTATTTGTTTGTGATTTTTTTCTACTTATTTACATAAAAGAACCAACAGATGATGTTAAATATGTCAGTGTGCAAGCTGTCTGTCAGGTTTAAGCAATCAAGAGTCAAGGCCAGTCGTGGTCTGGGGGAACTAGTTTAAATCTGCACACAGATGAGCAGAATTATAGCATATCTATGAGGTGTTAAAGCAGAGGGCAAGTGTGTAGTCTCCTGTTATACCAGGGCCTTGAACCAAGCCTTTTCATGATTTAAATGGCTTTGTTCATAACCCACCCCCTTACTCCTCTCCCCTCCGACTGGGATTGGAAACAGTAATATCCAGTCAACTCATGGATAAATCAACCAGTCGGCCCTTATAAATCAGGGTTAATCTCCTGCAGTCGCCCACATCACTCAACAACCATCTCCACTACCCAAGCACTATTAGCAGCACGAAGAGCTAACAAACGTGACGATCCAGTAAACATTTTGTCACCTTGTAGCTATTTTCATACATTACAACTTGTAGTTGTGCTGGTGTATTTAATTTTTTTAAATTGTTAACATAAGTTTTGTTCGTCTTCGTAGTAACAGCAGAGTTATCAGAAGTATGGAAAGTGTTTTGAGGTTGAATAAGAGCAAATAGACCTTCCTGGTTTAAATTGGAAGCACTATATATGGATGTAATACTTCTGCTATTGAAATCCCACATTAGAATCTTATCCTACCTGGGAGGCATGGTGGAAGTACAATCATGGGTCGGGTCTGGGCCTGAAGAGCTTTGCCATCATTACCTCCGCCAAGGAGGTTATGTTTTTGCCGACGTTTGTCTGTCTGTCTGTGTTCAAGATAACTCAAAAAGTTATGGATGGATTTTGATGAAATTTTCAGGAGTTGTCAGAAATGTGATTTCATTTTGGGTGTGATCCGGAAGAAATCCTGGATTCTGGATCACTTTCAAATTTTCGATAACATTGTGGTCAATGGGGCTGAAAATTTTGTTTCTCAATATCTCCCTTAATTATTGCCTAGGCTGATCCGGATCTGATCCAGAACACGGATTTTATCACAATCTATAAATCACTATATGGGGGAATTGTTGCGCTTGGTGGAGGTCTGCGCTCTACGAGTGCTTTTGTAGTTGATCATGTGATAGACTGAGTTATATCAGTAAATTCTAAAGGAAATTGAGTAGATTTGCGCAAACCAAAGTGCGTAGATGCGAAAAAGCAGCCTCAAAACCCCTTAAGCCTCATTCTCACAGCCAGTCTGTCCTACATCTCTACCACTTTTATTCTACCTTCCTGTGCTTTCTGAAATGGATGAAGGTGGAATGACTTAACAGTCATTCTCTTCTCTGTTCCAGCCTGAGAGGTGGTAGCGGAGATGAAGTGAGTGCTGTGCGAATAGGTGATTGGGAAAGAAATCGCAGGGCTGCAACGGAGGCTGCAAATAAAGTCAGAGGTGTGGTTGAGAAATGGCTGATGCGAGAATGTCTCACCAAAAAAAAAAAAAAAAAACACATCTCGAGCGCGGCTACAAAAAGCAACAAGGAAGGTCAAGATGCAACGGCAAGAAAATACCACCACGTTTGCAACCGCACCTTGGTAGAGGCTGGCTAGTCTGGCTGGACTAGCGATATTAAGAACTGGGCCACTCGGAGAACTTTGGGGAGCTAGCTGCTTTGGTTAGCAACCTGGATAAGCCAACATCTGCTCAGACCAGCATAACACTGTCCTGCAGATGTGGAAAAACTGCAAAAAGCCAACAGAAAACTGCGGCCAGCACCTCTGTGTGTCCCAGCTTTAATTTATGTTAGAATTTAGTCAACGTTAACTGAATAACTCAGTGACCATAGGCATTGGGGGCTTGTTGTTGGCTATGAACCTTCAAGACAAGGAAAGGGATGTTTTCAAATTGTTCTGTGAAAGCACGGTCAGGAGAAGCAATACTCCGTCTGCGTGGGATCAGTGTGAACTAGAAAAGCACTCGGAGAGCGCAGACCTCCGCCAAGCGCAACAGTTCCCCCATATAGTGGTTTACAGATTGTGATAACCCTAACCCCTAACCCTATTTCATGCAATATTTGTTTCCAAAGTCAATATATTGAAATTAAACAACCTCAATGCCTTATAATTTCTATTTATGCGCATTGCAAAAAAACAACATTGTATATTTTATGAAGTAGGTACTTCGCATCAAAGCTCGATCAAATCCATTGACATTATTCATATGCGGCATTGACTCAGCTACACGATGGCGCTGGTGTTAGAGATTTCTACCTCTAATATTAAAGGCACAGTAGGCAGAAATGTAAGGGCACCCCTATTTTTAATAGATATTGCGATAAAATCCCTGTTCTGGATCAGATCCGGATCAGCCTTTGAAATTTGATAGAGGTTCCCATTGTCAATCCCTGACTTTTCATGAGTTTTGGGCAATAACTAACGGAGATATTGAGAAACAAAATGTACCACAATGTTATCAAAAATTTGAAAGTGATCCAGAATTTCTTCCGGATCACACCCAAAATGAAATCAGTTCTTCCTTTTTACATTTATGACAACTCCTGAAAAACACAGACAGACACGGCAAAAACATAACCTCCTTGGCGGAGGTAATGAACAGCTGAAGAGCAAGAGCATAATTAATATTTCATCTTTATGATGTAACCTGTCTTTGAAAGTCTCTTTAGACCGGGGGTGGGCAATCCCAGTCCTCGAGGGGTCACTGTCCTGCATGTCTCAGATGGTTTCCTGCCTCGACACACCTGATTCAAGTGAATGGATCACCATCAGCTGGTCATCCAGGTCTGCACAAGTCTGTTAACGAGCCGGTCATTTGAATCTGCAGCAGGGAAACATCTAAGACGCAGGACACCGGTCCTTGACGACCGGATGTGCCCACGCCTGCTTTAGATGATTGGGTTCACGTGTTTTTCAAGCAGTGCTTTCAAATATTGTCCTCATATTTACTTTTCAAGACTCTATTATGTGTACAGGAGTTTCTATTTACAATAGAGCAACTGTGCAACCTCACCAGGGTGTACTCCCAACTCTTGGTCCAACAGACCCCCTATAAGAATAAATGGGTATGGACAATGGATAGCTAGAAGTATTTTCGCTTTAACTATTCTCCCATACTGATAAATAGTGACAGTACTGCTGTGCTAAGCATGGGCGTAGATTGAATCTTGAAATCAAACCTAAAGGATCTATTTCTGTAGCATCTGCCCTTACAGCAGCTCCGGTAGCCAAGGTTAGACGTAGTTGATTGAAAGCGTTCCTCCACCTTCCCGCGGCGCCCTCTCGCTCTTTGTTCCACCGGTGACGACGTGACGGAAAGAGCGCTGACGGCTTCCTCTCCCACTGTTTCTGTCTGCTGGTAGTTCTGTCAACAGATCATCCATCCCACTGAGAAGGAAATCAAAGGCGAGGTGGCTCTCCTCTATCTGCTGTCATTTCTCATTAAAGAGATATGAATCACTCCTGACACCGTGTAATTGGTAAATGGTAATTTCTGAGAGGAAATTCTGGGAGAGTGAGGAGAAATCACACTTTGGGTTTGAGATCGGAAGGATTATGACACGAAGCTTAACCGCCTCTTCCCACTGTCTTTTTTTTCCCTTTTTTTTTTAAATTGTATCTGATAGCCAAGGCTTCCACTTGCTCGGGAATCAGAGACATTGCTTATCTTGGTACCCTCAAATAATGGCTCCGCTGGGTTTTAATATCAGCGGCTATACATCATTTCTGTGTCTTTTAAACTGTGATTTCACAGTCAGAGCTTAAAAGGAAACATTTTCATTGATTCGCTCTTGAAAGGACACTGCTGCTCTGTATTCCTGAAAAAAGGGGACATGTGGAAAATAAGATTGCATTTGCAGTTTTTTTTCTACATTTTTAACAAAGATGTGCGTCCATTGATTTTAAGCCCTGATTAAAGTCACTCATTAATCAATAGCACTTCCAGCAAACATTAAAATGGCAATACAGAGATAAAAAGGGAGATTTGAAGAAAAAAAGACTGGAGCCCATGCAATTAGGAACTTATTGCTGCACAAAGACCCCCCAGAGGGAAGACAGTCATGGCGAGAAGCTTAATTGGCTTCAGGTTAGTTTTCCATTCATTCAAGTACCGATATACTGGTTATACACCGACCCGCTGCCTTTTCTTTGAGCATAATCTGGACTTAATCAGCTGCTCGATGCCTTTGAAAAACACATATCTTTCCATTACCTGTGCATATATTGCATATCTTTTGCCTCCTCCTATCATTCCTCTGGTCGCTCTGTGGCACACTGGGCGCACGAGTGCGTTCTGATTAATGAAAGAAATGAATTATAAAACAGTTTCATCAAAGCCAGGTGCAATTTCAAAGCGCCAAGGGGTAGACTTAGCCTGGCCGGCCATCTCAATTCTTTTCCTCTTCAATGCAAAGTATTAGTCTGGATTTGACTTTTATTTCCAGGGAACGAAGGAGCTGTCTCTGGATGGCAGTGTTGGGCAAGTTCACTTTCTACACGAACTAGTTAAGTTCATAGTTCACAGAAATTAAAATTAACTAGTTCAGTTCACCATTTCAAAAAATGAACTAAATAGTTCATTTTTAATTCATTTTTTAAAATTCTTTTTTAATGTTGCTGCGAGCAATTATGTCAAAATGATTGCCACAGCCCATATACTACACCACCACAAACGGCAATTATTTTATCCATTTTATCTGTCAAAAAATATTGGTCCAATTCTGAATCCTTAACCAACCAGGGTTCACATTAGCTTTGAAGGAACAGCCCATGTAAAACTGTCATTTCCGTTTCAGTTTCTCTCTACAGCAGCCATTCTCAAACTTCAGAATACCAAGGCCCAATTTGAAATGTGAAAAATCTCAGCAGCCCACCGAAACCTTTAATCACAACTGTGATCAACATACAGGACCAGGAACCATGATCTGATATTAATGTAAGGGGTCAACAAATAAGGTGACACTTGTCATATTAAGTTAAGATCACAGTAGAATAACTTAACTGGTTTGTTTTATTACTTCTTAATGATTTTTTAATCGTGTCATGAATATTTTACAGTAATTAAAAAACATATTTAAAAAAGATTGAGGATTTAAAACACATTTGTTTAATTTTAATGCCCTCTCCCGGCCCACCTGTAGTACCTCAACGGCCCACCAGGGGGCCGCGGCCCACATTTGGGAATCACTGCTCTACAGTATATTAAAAATATGAGGAAAAACTTGCTGCCAAATGGCCTTTATTATAAGACAAAAACAGGTACTTAAGGTGCAAATGTTTTTTCCCCCATTTCAATATTTAAATCCCCCCCCCACCCACCCACATATTAGGCTCGTTTGTGGTGTATTTAAATGGAGTTCGCTGGAAACCTGGCATGGTTTTGACCGTGCGTGAACTTTGAAAGAGCGTCATTTACAAATGCCCAAATGAACATGAACTTGTTCACGCCCCACGCTCGTGAAGGGGAAAGTGAGCGCGCTCAGTTCACCTTCGCACAAAATAAGAACTAGTTCGTGAACTTTCGTTCAATGAATGCATTCAGGTACAACACTGCTGGATGGATATGTGCACAACCAGTCAGAAAAATGATGCACATGTATGTTGTGAATCTTTGGTGTCATGACTCTTCCCGTTCTCTTGTGATTGGTTTGGGATGTTTTGGTGGGAATGGCTGTGAATGAGAGGGGTACCAGACCCATTTTTCTGAGGTGAATGGGAGTCGCTGGCTAAGCTCGGGTACACTTGAGTATTTATCACAAATCTCCTTTTAACAGTGGGGCGGTGCAGCCATAGAGGGCCCGAAGAGGATTGATGG
Source organism: Hirundichthys speculiger (assembly GCA_018398805.1). NCBI lineage: Eukaryota > Metazoa > Chordata > Actinopteri > Beloniformes > Exocoetidae > Hirundichthys > Hirundichthys speculiger. The sequence goes on along the minus strand of JAGFBZ010000328.1, from coordinate 38,598 downwards.
TGTGAAAAAAATGCCTAATTAATACATTCGTTAAAGGTTGGAATGAGTAATCATCTGAATCATCTGTTTTTTTTTCCTGTGACTCAACAATCCTGTCGAGCAATGAAACGATGAAATGTCTTTTTTAAATTCAGAACAGCGACCCCAGAGTTCAAAATGCACAGTGCAGACTTAAGAAACATCCTGTAAACTTGACGATAAAATCAAAAATTGATCTTTTTTGTTGTTGAATTCAACTTAACTGAATAACACTCGTAGTTGAGGTGTTTCTGCTGAAACATTGTGTCGGAAAGAGGATATAGCAAGGGTGGGAGATCACGTTTTTTTGGAGGAATGCTTCTCCCACCACACATTATCCCTAAATAGCGGATATAGCAGATCTGACCGAGGATCGGGCCCTTGGCCTTGAGAAGTAAGGCCAAACAACTCCACTTTGCTCTCATCTGTCCATAAGTCATATTTCCACGATTTTTTCCTCCATCATTTTTTTTCAAAGTTATGGACCCACTCTTCTTCTTCTTCTTCTTCATGTCCACTGTTCTGAGGATCGTCTCAAATGCGTTCCACTTGTCAGTAATCTGCCTCATGTTGACAGACTGAACTCCAAATTGATTGAAAACGGTACTTTTACCCTGTCCAGATTGACAGATGCAGATACAGTTGTTGCTCTAAGAGCTTTGCTGATGTCTTTCCCTCTTGGCATCATGTTAACACACCCCTGAATGCTCCAGACCGGCAAACGATCAAAACATCTGCTTCGATACAGGCGCCCTTTTAAATCCCATGGAGGCCATAAGGAGGAACTAAGCATTTATTTCTCTTTAGCTTCATTTTCGATACGTAAATAAATGCATATCATTCACGACCACATATTGGATTAAAAGATGGACACTAATTTTTGCAAATAACTGTAAGTTTGTTGATTAATTCCTTTTCTTTCTGGAGGGTACTAACAGAACTCTAAATGGCTTTTCAACACAGATTATATGCAGCGACGCAGAAATACAGTTTAAAAGATTACTTCACTGTTAGTTACAGGATGCTCAGACGATGTGCGTCTAATACTGTCACGTGCAGCTGTCAATCAAGCCAGCTCTTTGCTGGACTCAAGCTCTTAATGTGATATTGAAGAGAAAAAAAACATAATCATTATAATGAGCTCAGCCCCAATCTAACCCTTGCACAATGGTTCATTGACATGATTAGAAGTAAATAAAGTAATTACCCACCATGCAATTTTACAAAGCTCCTGCATATAAATAGGGATCATTATAGGCTGGAATGAATGAGTTTGCAGAGCATTTCTACCTTTTTGGTGGGAAGCGATTTTGATCTAAATTGATTGCTATGGGATTATCCAGGATTTATTAAATATTAAGGCATTGACTTTCACTAATGTAGATAATTAGGGTTTATTCAAAGTCAGGGAAAAAATTGGCATAAAATGCTCATGGAAAGTGATTCATTACTGAGCTACTAGTCAATTCATCAATTATGATTTTCATTTCATATCATAATTAGGAACGTTCAAGCCGAATTGATGTAGTTAAGAAGTCTCATTATCGTCCTATTTGGATTAACAAATACAGTCTGAACGCGGCGGTGTCATCGAAGACACAACAAAACTATTAACCAATTACTAGCCTGGTCGAGCTCAATACCTACTACAGTTTTTATATGCGTTGATTTAGCAGACTGAGAAGTCCTTTAATTAAAAAAAAATAAAAAATGAAAAGAAAATCCTGCTTTATACTCATTAAGTGAAGGGCTCAGTTCATCGCTAATTAGATGAAAGATTAGTGCACATCACTTTCGGAGTATTAACTGGGTTAATTTGGAGGTTTTTAATGTGTCTTCTTTCATAAAAGTGATTAAGCACATCTAAAACACGTGTTTGACTTTGGTGAATTTTTTGTCTGTTGGGAATTCATGAAAAATAGCACATGTTCAGTTAGATGTGTTTAAACGAAAATCAAGGCTGTCAGGGTTGAGACGATGACAAGCTGATGCTATTTCACGTTAGCCTGGTTCACTTCCGGAAGCTTCACTCCCGTGAGACGGGTGTCGTACCCTTTCCCGCTCTCAGCCACGCCCACCAGAGACCGGCTTTCTGCTTCACTGTCGTTAGCTTAAACGGAGCTGAGGGATCCGTAAGGACTCGTCCCAAAGGACTTGAGTTCTTTAAAGGAGCCAAATCTGACATCGCTTGTACAAATGTAAGATGTTATAAGAAAAAAAAAATAGATAAGCATTAATGCTGTGAAGACTACAAATTAGATCAGACACAGCTGTGGATAGAGTTTAGCAGACAGTAATCTTGGTGAGGGAACGATCATGTTCAAAGGTACAAACTATCAGGAAAAGAGAAAATCAGCATTCTTTCACTGAAAATCTATTCTCTTGTGAAAGCATATTTCTCCTGCACACTTTTAGACTCATGTTGACTACATATTTATGTCATGACTAGGACTGGGCAACGATTAAAAATTGTAATCACGATTAATCGCATTATTTCCCTGATTAATCACGATTAATCGCAATGTATACGAAAAATCAAATAATGAATTCAAAAGTAGTGTAAAGGTCACTTTTATTGAAATGTTCTGCTGCCATATGAACTAAAGTGCCATAACATTTGTTGTTCAAACACTTTTAACATCAGCACTTGTCAGTAACACATATTTAGTGTAAATCTCATCTTAAAAAATGAAGAAAAAAAAAGAAAAAAAGCTTATTGCCACTGCCAGGGCATTAATGTCATCCTGTTTTTAAAAATTTTTTTTTAAAAAGTCTACAAACAAAATCCAACAAAATGATTGTGTCTCAGCACAATCAGAACATTAAATCAGGTAATTTCTGAGGTAACAGCAGAAACTTTTAACGGGGAGTTCAACTTGTCAGTTGTTACAAATAACCTTGTTTCTGTTGAATCCTCCATCTGGGAGAACTTTAAAATGAAAATGTCCACGTTAAAGTTCAGTAACTTTACCAATCTGTGTATCATTCATTCTTTTCATTTTCAACTGTCAAAAAAAAAAATGTAAAAGTGACATTTTATTACGTTTTTCATTTTTAAATCTAACACAAAAAAAACGAAAAAAATGCCTGAGTTGTTTTTATATTTCAATTTTAGACTTGGATCAAAAATAAGAAATCAAAAAATGGGCCACAGAACTGAATTTGTTTTATAATCGAGGACTGGACTTTCTGTTGTCATTACACATCTGTGCCACTAGATGGAGCCGCACTGCAGTAACCAGCTAGAGAACAGCAGGACAGTGAACACATGGAGCAGATCTGATGGAACATGGAGGAATGACGTCAAAGTTTTGTTGCAGTCCAGAATTTTTGTTTTCAAACAGAATTGGTAATATTGCTACCTGAGTTGCTACCTGAACTGTAAAGTTCACGGATTTTTACCGTTCTCCATGTCCGTTTTAGCTTTTCTGCATGTTTTTCCGCCAATTCTCTTCCAGTGCCGCAGCAGCCAGTAAAAGACTTTTCAAAACAAAAGCATGTGAGCAACATGCGTTAACGCGCGATAAAATAAATGTCGGCGTTATTAGATTAATGAGATTACGTGATAATAACACGTTAACTTGCCCAGCCCTAGTCACGCAGCGATTATAGATCATGGTAGAAAGACGCGGTACAGACGCCCTCTTCTCTCTACCTCCACTTACAAATGAATTTCAGACCGCCACAGTCTCTAAAATCAGCTCCAATCCCTGATGTCTCTGATCACTGGCTGCTTTATCTAGCTGGCGTTAAATGAACACGCCGCTGAAACACTGTCGATATGAAAGTAAAGTGTGTACCTGGTTGCATCCGTGGAACACATAGCGGTGCTTGTATCAGTTTTGCTAGCTAAGCTGCTGACAGTTTGGGTCTTAGCGTAGCTGCAGGAGGGAGACGACATCCCGACTGCAGGTTGTTAAGCACAGAAAAGTAGCTCATGGCTTAAGTGACAAAGGTTGTTGCCTATCCTGCTGTTGTTTTTTTTGCAATTGTTGCACCTTTTGGTTTGCTTGTCATGTGGCTTGACCTTCTGAAAGCGAACCTGGACGCCGCTGTCAGACGGCCCTTCCCTCAAAGTCCCCATGACGGACTGATTACATTCTCTGTGCGGAGTTTGCAGCCTTCCCCTGTTACACCTTTCCACATGTTACGCCTCTGATATCACCTTCCAAGGTGGTGCAGAGGTGCAACAGCGCCGGAAAAGCGCCAGAGCAGCACGTTAAAGTCAAGTCTCACTGAACAGGGAACAGCAGTGGAGAAACAGCGCCACGTTAACCGTCTCTCTTATCGCAGTTTAAGATTGTCAACTTAATCGCATTAACATCATCTGTCTTCCACACTCTCAGAAAAAGAAAGTACAGAATTGTACCTTTAGAGGTACAATGGCTTGTCACTGGGGCAGTACCCTCAGAAGGTACAGTTTTGTACCCTTAACATGGGGTACTTATTTGTACCCTTGTGGTTTGTACCTTATAGAGACCAATCTTGTACCTCTGGTGGCAATTTTGTACTCTTATATTCACGCACAAAAATGTACCTTTAAAAGGGTACAAAATTGGCCTTCATAGGGTACAGTATAGTATCATTAATTATTATTCTATATTTTTTTGGCTATTATCTACATTACACAAAATACATAAATTTGAAATTTATCATAATGTATTCTTTATTTTTACATTTCAATTTCATTTCACTTTATGCAATGAACTGTCCATTACAGGTAGCTCCATTCTCCACCTTTAAACTTTAAAACTGTATGCGTAACACTCATGACAGAAAATATAACAGTTTCTCATGTCTATTTTGTACATTTTCAAAAACTATGTCTAAGTGTGACATATAAACTGTTATCCACAGAGTAAGTGTCAAATGCCTGGAAGCCCATTTCATCACCTGCTTTTAGTAAAGTCCATTCTCCATCTACTTTAACACTGTATGCATGAAAGTGACAGTCATATGACAGAGGAGCCAACATTTTACCACAGAGGATCCACAAGGTATCAACATTCAAGATGTACTTGATTTGCCAAAAGAGTGGAATTCTCTCTGAATGCAGTACATCTATGACAAATACATCTTTGACAGCATACTTGACATTGTTGACTCAAACTTCAGACACGTTGGATAGCTCTGTCTGTAAAATCTACATTACTAAGGTTGTGATTGGCTGTCAGGGCTCTCTGCAGTTCAACAGGTAAATGTAAAAATGGAGTAGTGACACTTTTCCCAGGCACTTTTTCAAATTCACCCAGTAAACTCTGTGAGGAAAACTCCCAGCATTGTCTGAACTGGTGTCTGTTGCTCAGAGTTGTAGCTATGTTCACAAAATTTCTGCAGTTCTGGGCAACCATTTTAAAATATTGGTGCTTTCCCTCAAATCTCATGCACCATAAAGAACGCAAAGGCCCATACATTTCTATGAGTCTTGCATAATGAATCAAGTAATGACACTTGGGTGTAATAACATCCCCAAATAACTTTGTCATTTCTGTCAGAAACTCTTGAACAAGTAAATTTAACAACAAAAGATGTTCTCTTCTCACCTCTGGAGCCATAACAATCTCAGTAATCTCTCGACATAACAGAAAAACATTCCAATATTTACAATTACGCGGCACACGGTGTGCCATTATAAAAGGAAGCAGCCTGAAGAGGCACCACTTCTGTGAAGCAGATCCAGTAACACCAACATTCTGCAGTCTCTCTGACAACTGTACTGGCTTGTTTACTTTGTCGTTTTGACCAATGTGTATTTTTTGCAGTTCCTCATTTATCTCTTGTATTGTTATGCGTTTCTCTGAATGAGCTTTGCAAATAATTAGTTTCATAACTAAAGGAATTACACCCTCTAATAAATCGTGCATTATGTCTGGTGGTAAAGCTGTTGTTACATCAAAATAATGCAATTCATTGAAAGGTGAAGGACTGTATACGCCATAAATTCCTTTATCATCAGGGACTTGTTGGATGCGGGCAAGATGACACGCATGAACTTCAGATGTTCTTAAAACAAAGCTGTCTTCAGTGAACAAATGTTTCTTATCTTGATGAGTAGCCATGCAATAGCGACAAACTCTACCTGAGTTAAATGACATAGAAAATCCACCAATCATGTGAGCTGACAGGTTATCACAAGATAAAGTGGCAAGAGCTGCACGTATGGTGTGCTCAGTTTCCTCAATAGTCAATTTAAAACCATCAGTACTAAGTTTTTTAAGATCATCAAGCAAAGGCTTTAAGATGACATCAAAACCACATTGTTTTACATATGAATAACGTACCAATAATGCTAAATGAATGTGTCTCTGCTGAGATCTATATTTTTTTTCCAAATTGCCTAGTGTGTAATAAAATCCACACAGCTTGTGTTTGGTTCTTTTTGACCCTAAAGGATTTACCACCTCAAACTCATCCTCATAAAAATGCAGCCGCAATGCATTTGGGTGGTCTGTGAAAAATTTGTGTTGTCTGAAAATTTGTCCATCACAGTAGTCAGCTAAAACTTCACTGTTTGTCTCAGGATCAGTCTGAGACAGAATTTGATTCCAAATATCCCCTTGAGAACAATATTGTTTTAGCACCTTATCAATTGGTACATATGAGCAGGAGCCCACTGTGTGTCCTTCAAAGGACCTTAGCTTATAATGGACAGGCTCTATCATATTGAGCTGGGATTTACAATGTTCTTTTATCATATATGGAGATTGGATAGCCTTTGATGCCTCATCAAAAAAATCATTTGACTGTATGAACCTTTTTAGCTCTGGACTTTTTGATATATCAAAACCACTTTTCTGCAAGTGGTAAACTATGAAAGTGTCATAGTTCTCCTTGAAAAAACAAAGTAAGAAATTGACATCATCAACAATTTCTTTTTGAACAGAGACTGGAAGGTGATTTTTCTCTCTACATTTCAAAATGAAGGAGAAAAGATTTTCTTTGAAATTGAGCAACAGTTCATCCATAGAAGGAGGATTTTCAGTGACGGAATCTGTCCCAGGCTCATCAGAATCCTCAGAGGCCGCTTCATCTTCATCACCATCACAGTCATTGTATTGACATAAAACTCTGTCTCTGTGTCCCCGATAAACATGTCGTCTAAAAGACTCATATTTCATAAATGTTGACTTGCAGTCATCAAGTCCACATGTAATAGTGAAATTAGCTTCATGAGCATGAATAAGTCCAATGTGCTGAATTAGTTTCATCAAGGTGAATGTTCTCCTTGAGCATTTAGAGCACTGGTATAGACGAGGCATAGCAAAGTCAATAGAGGAGGTTTACTTGCCTAGTGATAGTTACTGGCAGAGGCTTATCACCATTCTCAACTATTTTAGCGATGTACCTTTGGAGAAACATCAGTGTGTTCTTCAAGTGGCGTGGAAATGCTATATTCAACACAAAGTAAGCACAGAAAGCAGAGATGATTCCCTCGTCAATTGCTGAGCTGTGACACAACTCGATGCCATCCACTTTCACAACATTTGGAGCTCTCCTGGTGAAGGCCATTTTCCAGTCTCGATCCATCAACTGGATAGTTGGGTATGGAGTGGCAGGATCACACTTAAACCAAAAGGAAAAAAAGACAACCAAATCAGACTAACATGATTGCCCAACTTGAGAGGTTTTGTTTTAAAATTGTCACTTTTTTCTACATAGAATCAAATGTATCCTTCCATTAGTGGTCAAGTACATTTTGTATTGTGAGGTGAACAAACTGATGCTTGCAGGATGGACCTACCTCCCCAAGAGTAATAAAGCCATCAACCTTCTCCTTGAAGATGTGTGGCAGAAAGATGAGGGCTGCTCTGAAGTCAATATCTGCAAGACAAGATATACTTCAAAATAACAAAGCATTTATTCTATGTCCAACATCTTTTGTGATTCAAAAGGAGAGTTAAACGGAGGCTGTAACTGTAAACTGTATGTGGTCCACTCCAGTTACAATGTACTCAATTACCAGATTTATCTCGAGATAATAACTAAGCTCATTCCAATGTCCTTAAGATTAGACGGCAAGCTACTATTAGAATTAATCAAAGTAGTACTTTTCCCCCACAGAACCTAGGACAGGTGAGCTAAATAATTTTTGAGTTCTGTAAAAATTAGGATTTGTAAATAGTAAATGCTTCATATCATTCTCCTTTCAGCAAGTGTGGCAAGTCAGGATAAAGTGCCTTTTTCAGTAAGGCACAGAGGGGAAAATGTATCTTTTAAATTCTGCAACTGATAGTCAATATAATACAAACATGAAGAAATATCCCAAATATTAGTTCAAACTGTTATTCATCATGATAGCAAACAAAAAAAGGTAGGTTAACAGGGAGTTAAATTTGTACACACAATATTAATTTTATTATGTAATCAGTACCTTGTACATCCTCTGTGAGAGCCTCTTGTCTTGCCTCCAGGTAGAGTTGAGACAGTGGTGGTTTCCCCTGAGTCAGATGGAGAACCTTTGATACAATACTGCTGAAGCCTTCATTGAATCGCTGACACACGTTTCCTACTGCTGGATGGATCCGTTCCAACTCATTGTACAACTACAGGTGAAAAATGTATGAGATGTATTCAGCATCTGAGTTCAAACTACATGCAACTTTTCATGCCATAAGACCTGAAATTAACTGTCATTAATTACTTTATATAGCCAAGAATCCCAGATATTACTTTATGATGTATTTTCACTTACCCCAGTCGGTGTCCTCAAGAAAGGATACTTCTTGACAGTTTCCTCCACAGTCATGCCATCTGCTATCTCCTTTTGCTGCCATGCAAAGGTTTGCTGCATACGGTCTTTTACAATCATGGGGTCTGGATGCATCTTCTGGTACTGGCTATGTAACGTCTTCACGTGAGCATCAATGGAGGAGGGATCTTCACCAAGAACACTTGATGCCTTAAGAGAATTCAAATACACATGCAACTCAAAACAGGAACCATTACATCTTACATTAACCATCCTGTTAACTGTGTCCTTGCCTTAATGTCTGAGCTAGAACCTAAGTAGCTCACAAATTCAACGGAGTTAAACAAAATGTGATACAAAGCAGTTGCTTTCTTTTTCATCAAGGTATGCACCACTGACCTGGGACATGTTTTTCAGCCTGCTTCTTGTGGTTTCTGCAGGTAGCGCTGACATCTTATGGCAAAACTTCTTCTTACTTAACCTCACTTCATCGTTGTCAACCAGGGGGGCACGCTCTGATTTGAATTTACGCTTCAGAGACATATGCCATGTATGCTAGTTGAGACAGACACATCAATGACCAGCATCTTGATTGAGATTGATTCGTTTGTTTAATTTTTCAAAATAGGTATCTAGTATGCACAGAATATTGAACAATTGTAACATCTGATGTTTAAAATATTACACATAATTATTTGCACATAATTATTTGCACATTCACTTACATAGCCATTTCCCTCAATATCCTTCAGGAAGGGATATCTCACAATGAGTGTTTTTACAGCTTGCACATATTCTAAATTTGTGGGATACCTTGGACAAGAAAAGAAATGTAAATTGAAGGTCTCTGAAAGACTCATGCACCAGAGCAAATGCTGCCACATCATATCTTGAGAAATCCAAAAAATAAATAATTATTTTCTAAGGAATTATAATAATAGTTTAACCTGTTAATTAACCTATAGACTGACATGCATAACTAGCAAAAACTAATAACTAGTTGCTCAACAGTTAATTATTGACTTTACTAATTTAAATATCGTATATCATTCTGTTCCTTTACAAAGTCTAACATTACCTTAAACACACTTACATTGTGTATTGTGCCACAGCTTCAAAGAGAACCCTGATAATTGTGTGTCTGTCCTTCGGGTCTCTCTGACACGGTTCCTTGTTATCAAGTTTTTTTTGTAGGTGCTTTGGGAATGCTGGGACGTCAAATGTAGTGGGCAGTCTTCCACTAGGTCCACTGCTATAACAGAGATTTTTTTTTTCTTTCAATGAGCAATCATGTAAAAAAAATCCAACTCATATTGCTATGACCCTACCAGATAGAAGTTCTCATAACAGTAAGTAGTAATAATGACATTCGCATGCACTTACCATAATGTAGATGAGCAAGTAGGTTGCTGCCATTCTTCTGGAGGCACAGGCTCTAAAGTTAGTGTTACCACTGGCTCTTTTAACATCCTCACAAACTGACTGAATTTGATCTGCTTCTTGAAAGATCCATGAAATAAACAGGCTATCATATTCTCTGTGAGGCCACAATCAACTGTTTCACCATCCACATCGTTATCTGAAAAGAGTAAACAGAAGAACATTAAATAGATGCACCCTTGATGAGGATGTAGGCAAAACCAACTCAACTAACTTAAGATAATATTAGCTTTGGCTGTCCACAGCCCTAAGGACTTAGATTTAGCACAGCAGTTTCAGAAACCACACCCGGCAGGGTTCTTGCACCATTTTAGAAGTCAAATTTAATGCTTTTTAAGACCTTTTTAAGACCTCAACAAATGTAATTTAAGACCAAAAAATGTCAAAACAATTTCCGTAGTAAAATACTTTATTTATTTTATTGTTAATATGATTAAAGTTCACAGGCATTTTCTTTCTTTCTTTTTTTTCTATTTTGTTCCATTGTGATGCTGAACAAAGTCAACATAACATACACAAGTTGCACGTTGCATGTTAAATAGCACACTGCATTGCATGTAAGAACTACTGCATTGAATGCAGGACTGCATTGCATGTAGGAACACAATAACACTTAAAAGCAGAGAGAGCATGGTTCGGATTCAACTCCTTTGTCATTTCCTGAACATACAACATGGAAAAAAAGGAAATTATAAATTCAATGTGCAAAGCAATAATTAGTGTAATTATGATTAAAATAATACTACTACTACTACAACTAATAATGGTTGTACTTATAATGGAGACAGAGATTTAAAAAAACATCCATCAAAACCCCTGACAAGATATCTCTCTATATATACACGTGTGTATAATATATACACAAGGCACATACACACACACATATATGTATACACATGGTGTGTGTGTATGAGAGTGTCTGTGTGTTCTACAAATTTAATGGTAAATTTTGCAAATTAGACTAAAATTTTTCTATAGGTTTAGTTACTAGTAAAATCATAGCTTGATTCTGCATCTCTTGTTACCGTTAGTGAATGTTTACTGTTGCTATGGCAACGGGTGACAGTCGACGTAGCAGCTCTTACCTGCCCTGTCATCCGGTCAACAACCCATAAAATCACAAATATAGATAAAACCCTACACACCAAACACACCCTAAACTCTGACAACCTGAAATGCGCGGGTAGCAGCGCAGCACCGGCGTCTGTGGTAACTAGGCAACCGTGACAGCGTGGGGAGGGGGCAGGCACTGAGAGTGACAAGATGACTGGCACACACATATAAAGATATGGGCACAGAGCGCAGCAGGTCCTGTTGTCCCGCCACAAAGATTTTGCTGGCCTTAATGTTTCCTGTATTTTATTTTGTTCATTATTGTTAAATTTAGTGTTGATGTGTGTGTGACAGACGTGTGTATGGGGCGTTAATGAAAATACGGGACAAATCGCGTCCCGTATTAGTTCAATACGGGACGCAACATTTTTTTTCTCAAATAAAGGACAATTCCGTATTTTACGGGACGGGTGGCAACCCTAGAAGTGACGCCTAAACTAACGTTAGGCTCTGCTGCTGGAAGCAAAGCAGCAGGGATTAGCCTGGTCCCGCTAGCTGCTGCCACATACCGCTGCTGTTTTTCTCGTCTCATGAGCGACTCGACGGCTTTGAGCCCCATGGTCCCTAATGAAAATGTCTTTTTGCAGTATTTGCACATGGCGTTGTTGTTGTTTTCGGCAGGAGCCAACCACCTCTTGAATAAATCGTCTTCCATCCATTTTTCATTAAATTTACAACTCCCCATCTTCTTTGCATCTTTTCACTCTCCTCGATAACCACGAAATGCGCCGAACGGCGCATTGTTTTCCCATTGGCATTAAATGCACCGTCTGGAAATTTAATACCGACAACAAATTTACCGTAAATTTAAGAAAATTTTTATGACCTTAATTACGCAGATTTTAATTTAAGACATTTTAAGACTTTTTAAGGACCCGCGGGAACCCTGCAAAGCAACAGCAAACTGTATGCGAATATTACATTCACACTGATTTTAAAAGTAGGACTGAGGTCTGAGCCATTTGAGCAATTTTTCTGTAGCTAAGAAAAATTTCCAGAGTGAGACAAAACCAGTGCACCTTTAGTAAGTTCACGTTAGCTGCGTTAGCAGGCGGGCTACGATTTTTAATTAGCTAGCATAAAGTTGAAAAAAAAATCGTCAATTAACATTACACTTTTGTTTGAATGTGAATTTACCTCTGAATCTCTGTGCTTCGACTTCGGTCACCTCTATACCTGCCTCGCGAATCTTTTTAATTAAGTCCTCGGTTGAAAGGCCAACAAGCGCCATGACTCTCTCCTGTTGTACCGGCGGCCGCCTGACGGAGAAACTTCTGGAAGCAGTCGGGTTTTTCAAGTGTCAAGTACAACAACCAATCACGTTCGCGCTGCGTATGCAATGCACCAATCAAAGGCAGAGCTGACTAAAGCACCCAGCAACAGGCCAGCAACGCTAGCAAGTTAGCGTTTGCGAGTCGGTGCCCACTGTTATGTTATTACAACCTTGAATTTGAGCCAAACACACTTCAACAAGCTTACTTTGTCCTGATTAATTTGTCAGACAAAATGTTTTGATTAAAAGCAGAGTAAAAGCAGGCTTACCTGAGTGTAAAGCTGTCAGATGTCAAATTGATGAACAAAATGATGAAATATCCTTAGATCCCAAAGAGAGCGAGAGTGGCGAAAAAAGACAGTAGAAAGTCCACACCGTGTAAATCCAAAAGGATAAAGCGATGTAATGAGCTGGAGCTAAATATGTAAATATATCCACGCCTTCAGTGTCCGCAAAATGATCTTTCAGACACTACTTTTTACATGCGCTTTTAACCTGCGCATGGTCTGTCAGGCCACAGGGCTAGATTGAATATAGCCTTTCCTGCGCTTTGTCTGCAAGGCTGTAGGTAGCTGATTTTACTGTGCATGGTTGGCCATTTGCGAATATAATAACATACAATACTGACTGGATGATAAGCAATTTTTCATACCTCAAAATCTGCTCACAAAAAAATTTTTTATTTCAAGGATACTCAAAGATGACTTAGAAGACAAAATCTTTACTGAATACTTACGGAAACAGTGAAACCATCTTATTTAAAAAGCATAACTACTATGAAGAAATATTATAAAAAACATATTAATATTTAGGCTAGTGCCATTTGTAGAGCCTAACACATATTGTACCCCAGCATGTAGAAAAAAAGGTACATATATGTACCTTTTACCACTTGAGTACATATATGTACCTTTTGGACCATCAAAAATGTACATATAGGTACCTTAAGGTCCAATAATTAACCCTAGGGGGTACATTTGTGTAGATTGTACCTCAGGGGACAAAAAAGGACTCGTACTGTACCCCTATTTCTGAGTGTGCATCGTCTCTTCCCTTCTCCTTCTGCAGGTCCTTTTCAGAGGATTTTAGATTATCACTAAACAAACAGCCTAAATAAAACATGAAAAACACATTTGGGAAGGTAAAACTTTTATTACCTCCACCAAGGAGGTTATGTTTTGCCAGAGTTTATCTGTCTGTCTGTCTGTGTTCACAAAGTTATGGATGGATTTTGATGAAATGTTCAGAAGTTGTCAGAAACACAAAAAAGAAGGACTGATTTCATTTTGGGTGTGATCCAGAAGAAATCCTGGATTCTGGATCACTTTCAGATTGTCGAAAACATTGCGGTCAATGGGGCTGAAAATTTTGTTTCTCAATATCTCCGTTAATTATTGCCCAAAACTCATGAAATTTGACTCAGGGATTGACAATGGGAACCTCTATCAAATTTCAAAGGCTGATCCGGATCTGGTCCAGAAGGCGGATTTTATCGCAATCTGTAAATTGCTATATGGGGGAACTGTTACACATGGCGGAGGTCTGCGCTCTCTGAGTGCTTTTCTAGTTTTTTTATTTATTTACTACAGTTGCTCCCAAGCTTTTTGTAATCGCAGACCGGTCAACACTTGTCAATTTTACCATGGACCGGGGGGTGGGGGGTGGGTCAGGCTTCCTTGTTACATTACGCCAATAACATTGAAGTCTCTGGTAACATCCCCTATACCCATTACACAAAAAAAACTAGAAAAGGGCAGATCCCCGCCAAGCGCAACAATTATCGAAAATTTGAAAGTGATCCAGAATCCAGGATTTCTTCTGGATCACAGGCAAAATAAAATCAGTTCTTCCTTTTCACATTTCTGACAACTACTGAAAATTTCATCAAAATCCATCCATAACTTTTTGAGTTATCCTGGACACAGACAAACAGATAAATGCCGGCAAAAACATAACCTTTTTGGCGGCGTGATCCACGGCCCGGTACCGGTCCGCGGCCCGGAGGTTGGGGACCACTGATTTACCATATATGATTGCTCTATGCTCTTTATGATTCAAGAACTCCATAACCTTTTAAAACATATTTTACTTTTAAGATTGATTAAGTTGATGCAAGTCTGAAATGTCGAAAGCTGAATGACGCAAAAATCTTATCAAATCTCAACATCCACTCAGCTCTCTGGAAAAAGTCCCGCTCTGGATACTGAGTGAACTTTCTCACGTTTGGGCGTTTTTCATGGTAAACCACCGTATCAACAGAATCGAAACTAGATTTCGACGGCTCCGTTTGAAGCGTTGAGTGCAGCTCGAACAGAAAGAGCAGATTCTCTGAAGGAGCTAACTCGCATTGTAGAGCTGGCGAAGGCTTGAGTGGCTCGCTGCTGGTTGTGATTGGTGATTAGCAGATGTTTTGTCCCCACCACAGATCCTCGTAATGGGAATGTAGACTCCCCCGCTGGTGCTTGGGAGTTAATCGCACAACAATGAGGTGCTGAGGAGGGGAAAGAAAGGTAAGGATGAAAAGGGACGGGCTGCAGACTTTGCAAGACAAGGCTCCGAGCTTAATTGCGTTCGGATAATCTCATTGTCTGGTGGCCTGTGTGAGTAACTGTCTTGGCTTTCCTGTGTTTTCTTCTGAAGCGGCTTTTAAAAGTCAGGTTATTCTGCCAAAGCATGTCGAGGTGTGAGGCAAGTTCATCGATGGGCAAAATACTTTTATTTTACTTGGAATTCAGATTCAGTTCGTTCAACGAAACGACTAACTGGTTCAATTAAATCTAGTTGGAGGTGTTTTTTTCATGTAATACATATTAGCAGGGTGAACTCAAACTATATACGTCCATGTACTGCAATTTAGTTGAGGTAGCCCTGCAAATTTCTATTTTATAATTTCAAAAGATAAAAATCACTTGTACTAAATGTAAATGATTTATGTTAGTTCAAATTAAAATAATGTAATTAATTGGAACTAAATTAATGACATTGCCTAACTTGAAAGGGGTTTATGTTCAACCAACTCAAATTCAATTAACTGGAAAAAAAAATTTCAGTAATATATTTTTGTTTGATGAACTCGATTTTATTTGATCGAAATAAGAAAAACACATTATTTTTGTCTCTCAACAAAACCATATGTTTTATTGAGAAAACATACAACTTAACTTGGTAACATTAATAGAAACCAGCGTGCCAACATGTTATTTTACTTATTTAGCCTTCCTGTAAAACAAATACCAAGTGCAAAATAAAAAGGAAATAAATACCTTTGTACAATAAAACACAACTCACAGAGTTTAAACTTTAGTTTCTTATCAAATATATCAGTGATTCCCAAAGTGTGGGCCACGGCCTCCTGGTGGGCCGTTGTGGTACTGCAGGTGGGCCGTGAAAGGTTATTAAAATTAAACAAGTATGTTTTAAATCCTTGAAGTTTTTTTTTTATATGTTTATAATTACTGACACAATTAAAAAAAAACATTAAGAAGTAACAAAACAAACCAGTTAAGTGTTATTCTACTGTCATCTTAACTTAATATGACAAGTATCACCTTATTTGTTGACCCCTTACATTTACAGTTGTGATTAAAGGTTTAGGTGGGCCGCTGAGATTTTTCACATTTCAAAATGGGCTTTGGTATTCTGAAGTTTGGGAATGGCTGAAATATATAATTTCAGTTCAAACAATATGAAATAAGCTCCAAGACTAAACGTCAAGTATCTTAGAAAAAAAGCAGATTAAATCAACATTCACCGGTTGCCAGACGGGAAAACCCTTCAAAAATGTATTTTGTTGGACTCCGGAAGACATTTCAGACACTGACAAAATGTCTGTAGAGTTTGCAGAGTTGGCATATCTAGAATAGTCTAAGACTAGAGAGAACAGAAGGGAAAAAAAAACCAAGTTCTTTTCAACGGGGTGAGCGAGACAGGTTGATTGACCCTAAGTAAGTCGGATCACAGTGGTGAGTTAATAACAAGAGAACCATGTCAACATGACAGCCGTGACTCCCTGATAAATATCAGTCAAGCTGGTTGGGAGTTAAAGTCTGCAGAAGAGTCTTGAGTGCAGCCTTCACTGCCAATCAGCCTTTCAGTGAAAACCCGTTATGAAAAGTGTAGTTTACAGGAAAAGCATGCTGTGCAGTGTGAACAATTTTAACAACCCAACTCCAAGACTAAAACCTTTTTTCTTTCAAAACGGTTGCCTAAAAGGAGGTATTTTTCAATGCCAATAACTCTTAACATTTTTAATTGTCCAAAAGCAATTCCAAGCCATTCAAAATTTTAAAAGCTAAACAATGTCTCCTTTAAATAAATGGATAACAGTCAAGTCATAAACATTTGCACTGCACACTTATATTTGAGTGCTCTGGAGGTGTTTTCTCTCAAAATACTCAAGTAACTTCTGGAGATTACCACGCACAACGTTCCGAGCAAATGCTAAATTCCAGCCAATTCAGATCATCCAGGGTGACGCTGCAGTAGATAAACAAGGAATGACAGGAACGAGACTCCAGTTTTTAAAATTAAAGAGAAAATACACCGCCTGGCCACCTGTTTTTAACTAAGCAAATACGTACGAGCCTCCTATTGGATCATTACCACATGGGCGATTATATTTCAGCTGGCAACAATTTATTTAACCCCAACTGGTGCAATGAGTTGCTTCTAATTTCCTAAACAACCATGTCAAAGACGCATCCTGTGGTCGTGGAAAAGATGTTAGTCTGTTTGAAAAGGGTCAACCCCATGTACAAGGACAAGCTCAGGTGGGCCGGTATGACGATTAAGCACAGTAAATCTAGAAGCATCTCAATATGCAGGAGGAAATTAAGTGATAAGAAGTTTGTTATTGGTGAAGATATTATGTTAAACTTTGAGTTTGTGGTTGTAAGAGTATCCATTGCCTTGGTTTCAGAAGCGGAAGCGGTTCTTTGTTTTTCTTGCAGGCTAAATTTAGCATACTTAGCTCTGTGTTTGCTGTCAAAATGCCGACGTAGATTAAACTCTTTCATGACTGACACCTGCCTCATAACACAAAAGTTATACTGTTGTGCATCAATGTTCCCTTTCTTGGACATGTTGGGGTTAGTTTGTAAAGGTTTTTATTAAGTCCATCAGTTCTGAAAAATCGTTCTGCTCATAGCTACCGTTATCGTTGTGGGTAACGGAGAAATGATGTAGTTGAGATGTAGTTTATTGTCAATATGCACTTTAAAGTGGTATAAGCTTATTTTAAGTCTTAAAATATTGGTTTAAAATTTAAGCCAATAATGCACAAGTTCTCGAGGGCCACATAAAATGATGTGATGGGCCACATTTGGCCCGCGGGCCTTGTGTTTGACACATGTGATATAAGACATGCAGGGCAGCGGCCCTCAAGGACTGGAAATGAAGAACCCTGGTCCAGAAGATACAGGATTCGGGGGTCCTGGTCAACTGTAAACTTGGGTTTGAGTGGATGTGTTGTCTGGATATGAAGTGATGAACTGTTCCTAACGTGTAGAGTTAGGCCTGTGCAGTCTGCATCCAGGTACTGAAAGTGGAAGTCCTCTTTTAATTCAAAGAATGTCTTCACGAATGTATGCAGCTCTGATACCCGGAGACCAGGGAAATGTCTGATTCATCCCCACAGATGATTCGGAGAACAACTGGGCTTGACTTTGAGCTACACTTTTCCTCTTAAACACCAACAGAAGAGAAGAAATAGCAAACCAGTGACACATAGTGACACATGAAATTCAAATAAATACAGTTCCCCAGAGACTATTAGACGACTTACATAATCAACATCATGGTCTGACACCAGATCGACTTTGTAAAACCGTCACTAGCGGTTCTGCCCCACGCCAAACTTTGGTATACGTTTACTTGACTCAACTGCAATCCCAGTATTTTACTTGAGATATGCAGCTCTTACCATCACTTTTCTCCTCCCGTCCGCTTTGAATTTCACCCCATTAAAGTGTAACGCAGAACTGCTTCACAGGACAGTGAGATAACAATATTCAAAATGCCAAAAACTTAAATGAAACAGTAAAAAGTTTCCAGTTAAGAGGATTAAAGAGTGGATAAACTCTGATGACTGCAAAACGGGTAAATGTACTCCACGTACTATGCATTACTAATCTCTTAATTTGAATGAACATTTTGAATAATGAGCAATGAGATCAAATGGACTGACCTAGAAAACAATTCTTCCTGCAGGAAAGTAAAATATAGGGTCAACAAACTTCAATGACATGACGAGGTTTAGCATAACAAAGACAGTCCACTCAGTGGTGGGGGGCGTGTTTTCCCTCCTGAACAGGTGTAAGCTAGACGAGCCCACTAGACCAGTGGTTCTCAAACTTTTAATACTGCGTTCCACCTGAGAAACTGTTCAGCTCTCCGAGTACCACCATGATGACCAACTTTAAAATATAGCCATATATGCCTTCTCAATTAGCTTTAAACACACAAAGATGTTTATTCATTATTGTGGTTATTCGATACCTGAATTGTTACTTTACTGAATCAAACATTTACAACTCTGTCCAATAATTCTCAAATACTCATCCTCTCATACAGAGCAAAATAAACACACTCAAAAGTTGTTACATCTGCACTGCAACTGAATATGCAACAAATATTTTTTAAGACACAATTTTAATTATCTCAAGCTACACATTTCGTTTGAAACTTATTTATAATGCATTGTATATTTCCATTTTTTTTAGAAGTGAAAATGTGGAAAAAATGTGGAAAGTCATGACGTTCCCCCACGTACCACCAGAGAGCGCTCAAGTACCACCGGTGGTACGCGCACCGCGGTTTGCGCACCACTGCATTAGACTTTAGCCAACATGACCCAGTTAACCAAGACCTCTGAAAGTACAAAAATGGATTGATTTCTTTGCTGTCAGGGGTGTATAGGGGGAGTGGAAGGAGGACCCAGGACAGGAGGTTTCAAAAACGAAAATGGTCTTTATTAGACAAAAATACAAAATCCCAAAAAATCAAACAATTCGAAAATCCCAAAAATCCAAAGACACAAAAATTACAAAAATTACATGTGGACCGACATGCAAAGGTAAGGACGACAATGGACAGCAAACCGAAAGGGAGTGACAGGACTTAGAAACACTCAGGAACAAAAGAGAGGCAGGTGTGAATAATCAGGCTGACAAGGGGGAGGAAAAAAAGCTGAACACCACGAAGACAAGACAGACCTTCAAAGTAAAACAGGAAGCACTGGAGACATGGAGAGATGCCAACTTGACAAAACAGACAGAAAATACAAATTCTTGGTCATGGCTGACTTGTGCCATGACATTTGGGTTTTGAATGACTCGCATTATAGTCCACGTTAAAACTGAGCAACTTGTAAAAAGTCATTCAGTATTTCTCGGAGTCAGCGAACAGCCATAAGCGGAGGATTGAGCCTCGCCAACAGATCCGCCTTTATTAACGAGTGAAAACCGAACTCAAGCAGCCTCATTTAATTATAGTATCTTATGTATTTCGCTGTTTATAGGATGCAGATAGTCGCTTGCCACAGTTGCATATAACGTATAAGTATCTTATAAGATAAGTACTTACCAGGAAGTGAAGTTTAATTTGAAAAGCAGAGACCACCTACTTGCTGCTTCATTCTGGGTGGAAACAGGACGTTTACGTAAGAGTGCGAAGATGTGTGAATGAAACATAACTGTGGTAAAAACAGGGATTAAAAGTTGTTTTTTTAATCTTACCACAAGCATAAATACCATAGTCATTTTACCTTTTTCAAACATAAGGCAGAGGCCACTATTTTAGAGTAAAAGTCGGTCTGAATGTGCCCAACACGTGTTTATACCCCGTTAAATTTCTGCCTCTTTGCCTACACTTCGTTTCTTTGGTTATTTTAAGTTTCTCTGATGATTTGTATTGTCTTTCCACTGGCGTCCAGAGGCAGTTTCTTATGCAGTCACTGGTACAGCCCACTGGAAATCAAAGTCAAAACTAGTGGAAAAAGCACTAAATTTTTGTATTGGTGCAGAAAGAAAGTGAATGCTAGAACAAGGAGGGTCTAAAAAAAAAAAAAATACCCTGAACGGATACAGTTTTCATTTTATATCTATTTTACAATCCATCATGGCACCAAGCTATATTCTTGGAAACCTTCACCGTTTTATCTTTCAGTCAGGAAGCTCCTTTCAACCGCTAAAAGAAGCCTTCATTCCCATCAATACGCACTTCAAAGCCACGAGACGATACTCCTGAAAACAGTCATTTTACCTTGGAAAACACGGTGGTCACTGGCCGGCCGCTGCCTGTCGTGTTTAGTTTGTTTATGTTGTTGTGTGACTCCGTTAGCTTCAACCTTTGAATGGTTTTTTTTTTTTTTTAAAGCAGTTACCATCAGACCAGCAACTCAAATGCTCTGCTGTGATTTTGTCAAAGGAGTCGGTAGCTTTGAAGACGGCAGCATAACATCCTGTTTTCACTGCCAGAGAGGGCTGTCTGAGGTACAGCGGCAGCGATATTCAAAAGATGAGTGTCTCGTAAGCGGTTATTGATTGTAGGTGGCGTGCAGCAACTTTTGATGGCGGCGTTTCTTTAACTTTCAGGTCAATGTTCCCGTTTGATTCTCCGGCTCTTCAGGTCATGCACCCACTAAAACTTGGTTTCAAGTTGCCTTTCTTGATATAAGAAGAGGAATTAATTGTTCGGGGTGCAGGTTTGATCAGTTTTTGGACCCGAGTGCTCCCTGACTTTGCCCCCCAGGTCTGGGTCTGTTCAATATTTGAAATTATAATTGTGTGCAGTATTTGCATAAGTGTGTTGTTTCTTATGCATACTTATTCAGATGAAGGTCAGATTGCATAGCTAACTGATGCAGAAACTAGGCCACCAAGCACCGCATGTAAACAAATTTTAATTTGCCCTTGTTTCTAATTGTTTATGAAGAAATGGATACAGTCCACGAATGGTAATTTACACTATCGTTGCTTCCATACGTAGCAATAAAACTATAACTACAGAACATAACAGGCAATAATAACAATGAGATAGTCTTATGAGAGTAATTTAAAATCTGCAGTTCTGCTGCTCTATTTTTCTTTACAGCTGCTGTGCAACTTTTTCCATCCCTCTGTCTGCTGTGTTTGTGTGGCTCCTTTTGCTTCTCAGCTGCCACTTTGGAAACAATAATCTCCCTCCTGACCAAAACAAACTGAAAGGTGTTTCTAAAGACTGCAATTTCAGAAATAATGTTCCATAAAATTCAAGATTTACAACTTACCAAACTGACACTATTGCAAAATTGCCAGAATGTGTTCCTGAAATGACCAGTAGGACCCGGTCTAAATGCAGGTCTCCATTGACCCCCCCATGTTGAAATATCTAGTTTTACAGGAGAAAGAAACAGACTCTTCACAGCTGGATTTCACATCTATGACAACAGTACGGTAGAGGAATTTTGTATGTCCTTCAATAGGTAGAATTATGTAAAGACACATACGTGTTGCGTAATTTGGGGCGTGGTTTATTGAATGACAGTTGCATTGTAGTGTGCGGTGTTATGGCTAGACCTGTCCAGGGTGGACCCCCGCCTTTCGCCTGAAGAGAGTTGGGATGGGCTTGTTAGGATAAGATTAATTTAGAGAACTTGAACATGTAACATGTAAGAACATGTAAGAATGCAGTCTCTGTTTATGATGGTGAGTCCTCAGATTTGCTGTTTTATGACCTAACAACTGGGATCTCCTGACTTCCTGACCTGCTGTCTCCTAAGGAAGTTTGGGACTTCCAGATAGTTTGTTTATTTTCCTGGATTGTAAGACTGGAGAGATGTTTACCATCTGGACTCGGAGACAAAGAGCAATAAAACTCAGAAAAGCAAGGATCCACTTATAAGAACTGAGACAATTTGACATTCGGGGTGCATTCCCTTGCATCTCTCTGTGGTGTTAAGGCAATGCATCATCGGCC
Organism: Hirundichthys speculiger; assembly: GCA_018398805.1. NCBI lineage: Eukaryota > Metazoa > Chordata > Actinopteri > Beloniformes > Exocoetidae > Hirundichthys > Hirundichthys speculiger. The sequence continues at coordinate 16,111 of JAGFBZ010000328.1, read as the reverse complement.
GATTAAAATATTCATCTTATGCATATTGAATCTTTGTATTCATGATTGTATATTAAACTTTTTAATTGACCTTTGTTTCTAGTCTTGTCAATGGCACCAGGTAAAAGAACACGGAGAATAACATTGGATGGATGGATGGTGTTATGGCTAGCATTTTCGGAGAACTTGTAATCTGAGTATAATCATTCTTTTTCTAAACGGTTTACTGTGACCCTTAAAGAATCCATTCTAGGTGAACAATGGATTTGTGTCTAACTCATGGTTGACCTAGATAGATTGGGGTTGAAGGTGGCCTGCCCAGAGCCAGCCACCACTGCCTCTGGCTAAAGGCTACCAGCTACTACTGGCTAACAAAAGCTACTGACTGGCTGGCAGCCCTTGGTGAGAGGCTGAGCTTGCAGCAGCCAAAGCTTCGCCGTTTAGCTGGCTGCCCTGACCAAGCTACCGAGTCAGATATTACCATATTTTACAATGATCATGTTCCCAAGCACAGTGACTCACCGCTTTACCATTTTGTGAGGCTGTTTTGCATTGTATTTATTGTTCTTTTGGTTTGTTTGAATCCCTTTACCTTTTATTAAATACCTTTTATTTACCAAATACATCTGGTTTTATGTTGCGTCCTTTTCCCTCACGAGCCAGGCCGTGACATAAGTGGGGGCTCGTCCGGGATTCTGGAGCCTCTGGAGCAGAGAATACTTAATAAAATGATGAACATCATGGACAACCCTGAACATCCTTTACACAACATAGTGTTTCAGCAACATTCAGTCAGAAGCTTCTTGTGATCCGCTGCAACTCAGACCGCTACAGGAGATCTTGCTGAACTCCGCAATTAATTCAAATTCAATTCAATTCAAAATACTTTATTAATCCCCCAAGGAAATTCAAGTTTCAGTACACCAGGAAAAATCTGATGTACTAGGGGAGCTGCTAGTGTCCAGCGCTCCTTTTCATGCCAGGTCCCGTGGTCCAAGCGCTAACTCCAGGTAACCGCCGTTAGAACCAGTATATCTCCATAATGATGACAAGTGAGATATCTTCATGTCAGAGGAGGAAACACCGATGAACCAGACCGTATCCCCTGGGCAGACCGAGCTCCATTCAGTCCGGTGAGCGACAGAGCCGACCGTCCCAGAGCCCGGTTCAACATACGGACCGGACCAGGCCGTTGTCATCTCCCCCGGCGGTGCTGGGCCCCACCAGGTCACCAGACGGCCCCCTGCCAGGTCAGCTGACCCATCCGGCGTGTAGACTGCTGGACGGGGGCAGCAGTCTACGCTGCTACGTCGGGGGCTCCCGTCCCAGCTCAGTGACGCTGCAGCCCGGATCCAGTGGCAGTGGTTGCCGCGGGTAGCAGTTCAGGGCTACTTAGCTTAGCTTAGCTTTCCCGAACTGGCCTCCAGTGACACCGTCCATGTCCGCAGCGGCAGGTCTCCACCAGCCGCAAGAGGACCGAGGACCCCTGCAGACAGTATGTCGACATCTGACCGCAGATCACCACAAACCGGGCACAAACTGGAGCGTCCAGCGTCCAGCGTAGCAGAGATAAGTCCCGGAGCAGCAGCGAGAAGCGTCCATGCCAGGCATCTTCCAGGCAACAACAACTATAATTAACATCTATAATGAATCACTGAAGAGACTCAAATTACGACAACTACTGAAATAATCGATCCCCCTTCGCAAACTTAAAATCCATCTATGCACATGCAGCGGTGAATGAGCTTTATTGCACACAAGTGGGATTGTAACGATGTTTTGTGACGGCGCTTCAGTCAGATTATGAAGTAATCCTGCCACCAGATGCCACTCTTCCTCCTCATAGTGAAACCCTGCATTCTGAAATCATTTTCAGTACAAAATAAAAGAAAGCCTCAATACTTCAAGAGGGCTTCATTCGCCCATTCGCTACTGTATACATGTTGTGGTTTAGTAAACCAAAAAAAACCCTGAAATAACAAGGTCAAAGGAGATGTGTGTAGTCCATTAATAGTCTACATATGACTTAAATTTAAAGAAGAAAATGCTGGTTTGATTGATTCCCACATTATTCTGGTATTTCTTTAGCACTAAATTGAGAAAGTATAAGAGCATGCAGTGGTAACCTCACATTCATTATTAAACTGGAATGCTTCGTTTTGTTGCCATTCCAGTATGTGTTGCACTGTATTTATTACAATGCGTAATGTATATAATTTACTCTCGTGGAGCTGTGTCAATCATCATGCAGTCTACCCAGCATCTAAAATGCATGTATGCCAGTTGATGGGTTGTAATTACAACCTCTGGGATTTTCTGGTCCAGTTTATACAAACCAGTAGCTGCTGGCTGGTTGCTCCTTCTCTCCACATCAAACCACCAGTGACTGCCAAATCCAATGAGTGACAAGTCAGTCATTATTTTCCTTTTCAGTGGCTTCCCTTCTCTTGCAAAATGATCTCAACAAGGAGGGAAAAAAAAAAAGTCATGCATATATTTATAATTTGAGATGAGCTGTGGTTTTGATATGCTGCAATCAAACAAGGTGCGCAGGTGTTGCTTTATCCAGCTGTTTATTATGTGCTGGTTCATTATTTGCCATGATTCATTACTCCTGTATTGAGGTAGTCATTCCATTTGTTGGCTGCGGCTTCGTGTAATGGCTTCTTTGTTGACAGGTTAAACATCTGGGATGGTCGTCCTTGTCAGTCTTTGAGTCAGAAAATGAGTATGTTTCACTAATTGAACAGAGTTCCCAGTGAATTACGTAGAATAATGTGTGTTGTGAAAACTCTTAATGAGAACAAAGAAAAGTTGAATTAATTTGATCATTTCTGTGCATTATTGTTGGTAAAGTCTTTGTCAGGCGTTTTGTTTAAGGAGGTTTGATGTGCAGATTTGATATATTCTAAATGACTTGCTACAATCGAATCTTTTTACTTTTCACAGTTGTGCTTATGAATGTGTTTACATCATGAATCACTTATTTCAAGAAATAAGTCTGAAATGCACAAGAGATTGTTTTGCTTATGTTTTTTTTTTTTTTAAATTCTGAGGATGACCTGACAGAAAGGTTACAATCTAAAAAAAACATATCTGATGAAACTAATCTAAGTTTCCATCTCTGAACGGATCCATGTTTTCTTCATTACCCACACCTTCATTCATCCTCATTAAAGCTACATATTTGCATTCTGAGTAATGTGCTGAAAATGAACCATCCAGGTGCAGATAGAAATGATTGTAATCTTCCTATATAAGATGAGCTTGGAGGAATTTAAATATGCGTTTTAATTATTTCTTTTCTTTACAAATGTCTGAGCCTGATCCTAGCTTGTTTCTAAAGACACAAACTTTTGTGTGATGTTTAAAATTAAAAAAAAAAAAAAATGACGTGAATGAATTTGGTTAAATGGGAAGAGGCCAACAACAGGACTCACTGAGTGGGAGATCTTCTACTCTGTCAAGGACTGTCCTGGTAAGAAGCTTAAAATTACCATTTATGGGTTTTTGTGTGTGTGTTTCCTGACACATGCACGGCATTAAAATTATGAATCTTAATTTTAGATGTGACCAGAGGCTTTTCCTATTGCTGTTTCTACGGTGCTGAGAAGGCTCCCCTCCAAAGAGTGTTTTTATTTTTTAATTTAATTTTTTTTTTTTTTACATTGGCTCTCTGACATCACAGAGGGTGGAACCTCCTTGTGTCCGCTGATATTCCTGTAGACTTTAAATCTGATTTTTTTCTGCCTGTGCAGTAAGTCACCCTTGAAGTAACAGATGCCTGGACTAGTTTTTCTGCATCACTCCGAGATTGGATTTTCCTTACTTTAGCAATTTTGATTTAAAGGACAAGCCCTGGTCGAAAATAACTCAGCAGTACTGGATGTGAAAGTAATGGGCGTGTGGGGGATGGATTGTTACAAATTAGAAATACAGTCATGGAAAAAATTATTAGACCACCCTTGTTTTCTTCAGTTTCTTGTTCATTTTAATGCCTGGTACAACTAAAGGTACATTTGTTTGGACAAACATAACGATAACCACAAAGATTGCTCATAAGAGTTTTATTTAAGAGCTGATATCTTACCATTTTCCATGGTTTTCTTGATTATAACCTAAATCACTTAAGTTTTTACATCAATACCTATGGCGTTGTACTGCCAAAAACACTGCTTTTATGCATTCAGTGTTTTCTTTTCTGTCTGTTTTAGTCACATGATGATGTTTAGTGGTACCAGGTATTAAAATGAACAAGAAAGTGAAGAAAAAATGGTGGTCTAATAATTTTTTCCATGACTGTATGTGTTACGGTCAGATATATCAATTGTCCAGATCCTTTTTGGGGAAAACGGAAAAAGAAAGAGGTGCTCTGGATGTTTTGTGATCTAGATCAAAATGAGAAGAGCATCCAATTCAATCCAATCCAGTTCAATTCAATCCAATTCAATTCAATTCAAAATTCAATCCAATCCAACTCAACTCGACTCAACTTTATTTTTAAAGCGTCTGTTACAATGGTAATTGTCTCTAAGCACTTTACAGAGACCCAGAGCATGACCCCCAAGCAAATATCATTAACTAACTAGAAAAGCAATCGGAGAGCACAGACCTCCGCCAAGCGCAATAATTCCCCCATATAGCGATTTACAGATTGCGATAAAAACCGTGTTCTGGATCAGATCCGGATCAGCCTTTGAAATTTGATAGAGGTTTCCATATTCAATCCCTGAGTCAAATTTCATGAGTTCTGGGCAATAATTAACGGAGATATTGGGAAACAAAATTTTCGGCCCCATTGACCACGATGTTAGCGAAAATTTGAAAGTGATCCAGAATCCAGGATTTCTTCCGGATCACAGCCAAAATGAAATCAGTTCCAAAGTCCCAAAGCCAAGGTCTTTGTCGGTACGAGGGCACCATTTATACTTCTCTGACAGCGTCGTCAATGAAGAAAAATACATTAAAATTTCAAAGCAACAAATGCTGCCGACAAGACGACGTCTTCTCTCAGGATGCCCATGCATTTTTCAACAAGACGACGAAGAGCCAATTCTGCACACTCCCAGAAATGCTGCGACAGGAACGGAGTGGGTGTAACTGGACTGGGCCTGGCAGCATCGCTGGCCCGTCTCCAGCAGATACATGTGTGGAGAGTTTTTTTTAAAACAAGAATGCAGCAGCAGCATTCTGTTGCCCAGTTTGTATTTGCTGGAAAGAAATGGAGAAAATAACATTGGAATTGCCTCGCTGGCTGTTATATTAAATGTCAGAGTGGCTTTTAAATGCTTTCACAAGGAATGGCAACATCAGAAACCGCTCCAGCTTTTATCAGGATACAGTATATAGATTGATGTATTTAAAGAAATGGAATAAAGTGGACCAGATGAAACGTACCGTCTGTATTGAACTAAAGAGTGACGCATGATATAAATCTCGTCTTAGTTCTGCATTACAGGGTTTTAGCTCAGTAACTGGATGGGCTTCCAGGCTAATAAGGGGACAACTTCCAGCTCTCAGATATGTGACTGCACTGCTTTTGTTAGAAAGAATCCAAGCTCTCGGTAAGAAGGAGCTGCCACCTGGAGACTTTCTGGAGATGTTATATCGGGTGATGTTCCCTTCAAATCCAGCCCAAGCCCAAGTTGTACAACTCCAACAGAAATTATCCTCCACAATCTGTCAGACGGTGCAGCACTGGTCTACCAATTACAGCTGTGGGGAAGTGAGCAGCTGTCTCCGGCTCTGCCACCATGTCTCATCCTGCATATCACACGTCTCCCATTGTAAAAACGTCATGTTGTACAGAGAGACACGGGTATGGTGCGGAATAAAGATGGAGGAGAAGCGGTGTTTTATACCCGGAGATCAGAGAGGTTGATTACAGGCACCATTAAAATGATTTTTTTTATTTTTTTGGATACTGTTTCAGAGCCTGGGCCAACGCAGTCTCAGTGTGATGCACTTCAGATTGCAGACTTCTGAGGAAGCCAGCGCGCTGCATCGAGGGCATTTCAAGGTAACTGGTGTTCAAGCCTCTGCCTCTCAGTGAGAACTGGAAGAATAAAGTGGGAGTGGGAGGAACAGAGAGGTTTATTAGATCCAACAATAAAATGCAGTTTAGAGAGATGCTGTCTCAGATCATCACAGCTTCTCTGCTGCATCCCGACTCAAAGAGGTGTCCTTAGAGACGAGTCCAAAGCGGTCCAATCAAAGACAAAAGGTTTCAGTTCGGTGACATTGCAATTCATTTGTAATCCAGTTAATCAGTTCATTCCAGCAGAGTCCAAATTTGATATTCATGAGATTCCAATTCATTAAAACAAAAACAAAAACAGCCCATCAGATTGCATCAAATCTTTGCATCGGTGCAGTCCCCCATCCTGAAACAGCATGAGGAGATGGTGGGCAGGTAAAGTCCCGGTCAACGGGCCCTCGAGCATCATCAGAACCAGCGAGGGCGGCCATCTGCCTCAACGGTTTGGAGGTCTGAGATGAAAATGAAAGAGAGAACGAGAACAGAACAAAGGAATGAATGATGCCCAGTGCATCATGGGAGCTAGGCCTATTTTAGCATTCGGGGGTGACAGCTGAGCATGCGCTAACTACAAGCTTATCAAAATGAAAGTTTTAAACTTGACTTTAAAGTTGCTTTATGCAGCAATACCACCCCAAACCAAATGGTGGCAGCATATCGTGTGAAAAGTCATGCATTGGTACCCTATGTGCACCGTAGACAACCCCCCCACCCCTCCTCCCTCCAACAAAGCATCGTTAAGTTCTTCTCACGCGACTGAGTCGTAAGTTTCACGCAGTCTCGCATGTTCAGTGTAATTTTAAAGTTGTGATTTTTGACAAGTGACACCTTAGTCAGCTGATGTAACAGGACTTTCTCTTTTGTGTTTTTCACTGAGTTTTAATATTTGCTCTTGTAAATATCAAAAGTAATAACTGACTCAACTATTTGATCAGTTCAGTTCAATTCAACTTTATTTGTACAGCTTCTGTTACAACAGAAATTGTCTCCAGGTGCTTTTCAGAGACCCCTGAGAAAATATTAACTACAACTAACATTATTAAATCTTATTTACAGAAACAATCACAGTAACAATTTTGTGTTACTGAGGAGATTGGCCTACATTCATAAATTTTACAGCGCCTCAAAATTTTAATGGATAGTCAATCAAGCCATGTGGTTGGGAAATTTTGTGTAGTCAAAATGTTTTTTTTAAGCATGTGGTTGTGTAACTACCAGCCTGTTTCTTTGCATGCACAACTCTTCTCCCCTGTGAAACTTAACTCAAACTAGACGAAACTAGAAGACAAAACGTCCATGATGGAGGATGAGGGAGAGCAGCTGTAGCAGCGGCTGAACTGTAAGAAAGATTAGAGCAGTTTCTCATCGAGGACGGCGCTAACGCAGGTCGTAGGCTACCTGTTAAAGCTGCACTGACAGCGGTTCAGGATTCCAGACATTTTCTATGATTATGACATGCTGTTTCCAAAACGCACCTCTCTAAACTGTTTCTGCACTTAGGTCAACAGCTCTTTCGCTGACTTCACATCAATCGTGATTATAAAATAATACAAACATTGCCCAACCGATACACGGAGATAGAGAGTATTCTTTTTGAGAAGTTTTAAACAATTAAGTTATTTTTCTTGGACATATGTTGTACTATATGTGGCCTAATGGATGTACAGTGGTACCTCTACTTACGAAATTAATTGGTTCTGGAAGTAGTTTCGTAACCTGAAAATTTCGTAAGTAGAGACGCGTTTTCAATGTAAATGCCCTAATCCGTTCCAAGCCCCCCAAAATTCGAATAATTTTTTTTTTATAAATTATAAATAATACATGAATTGACATAAAAACCTGTAAGAAATACATGTTAGAACTAGCAAAGGACTCGGAGAGCGCAGACCTCCACCAAGCGCAACAATTATCGAAAATTTGAAAGTGATCCAGAATTCATGATTTCTTCCGGATCACACCCAAAATGAAATCAGTTCTGAAAATTTCATCAAAATCCATCCATAACTTTTTGAGTTATCTTGAACACAGACAGACAGATAAACGCCGGCAAAAACATAACCTCCTTGGCGGAGGTAAAAATTGTTCATTTACCCGGGTTGCTGGGTTACGCTCAAACAGCCAATGGGATGCCAGGAAGATGCAAAGCGATAGCCAATGGCAGAGCAGCTCGGACGCACCGCTTTCAAACCGAGATACAGAGCCAACAAGTATGTTTATGTTCTGTAAACTCTGGGAGCTGAGAGTAGCAGTGCGTACTGTATTTTTGCCTTTCGTTTCCTAAAATTTCTTTCGTAACACAAGGCAATATTTTCCCCGTTGAGGGGTTTCGTAACCTGAAAATTTCGTATGTAGAGACGTTCGTAAGTAGAGGTACCACTGTAGTTAATTCCCTGTGCCAACACACCTGTTTCTTGGACCACCTTCTTCACTTGGCATCAAGGTCTAAACAAGTCTGTCCATGACCCCTGAACTTGAGGACCAGGATTGAGAAACACTGTCCTAGGCCATGTTTGGCGGATCTATCTTCGAGTATTTCAAGCAATTTAGTTACTTCAGTTGGGATATTTTTCACAGAGGAATAACAAAAGTTGGATAATTACCAAGACGTGAGTAATTTATTATTTGAAAGTTGACCTTCTCTGTTTGTTACAAATTAGTCATTCAGAGTGCACGACAAGCAGAGACTGGTGTTCATAAACTCAGCATAGTCATGCACAGCCAGTGTTTGAACATTAGCATCATCACTCTGTGATTATCACCTGAGCATGTTTTATTTCACAGAAACCACATTAAATACGGTAAGGAATTAGAAGTAAACCTTTCGAACTTGGGAGATGCTCTTCTTCAACAGTTGTGCTGAAGTGATGTGCTCCAGTACTGTCATACATTCAAGCCACTGACTGGCAAGAAAGCAAAGTCTGCAGATCCGACAAAGACGATCAAATAAGAGACTTTTTAGTTTAGAACACTGATGGAAGTCAAATCCAAGCTTTCAACACAACAACATGGGTACCTGCGATGTCGCTTGAACACCATATCTCAACAAAGAAACATGCATCCTTTGAAATTTTTTGCCACACTGCGGTCAAACTACACTAAAGCACAGCACATAAGTCATAATAACATCATACAACAACAAAACATGAGCAAAAAACCAAGCAAACCCGTAGCTAACAGTTATAAGTACACAGATGCGTTTTCTTCTGACTCTTTAAAATGCGTTATTTATTAGCATACAAGAACAAGTTTGTTTTCCACTGGCAGACCAGTACACAATCCAGTATGCACCACAGCACACAACTCATAATAGCAATATAAAACATCAAAATTACAGAGATACTTGAGTTTCCGACACCTGAACATCAGTTCTTCAACTGAAACCCCAGTTTCAGTGGAACGCGTTGCATTTTAACATCGGTCCGAGTGCTAAACAAATTCAGATTTTCTGGGTCGAGCAGCCTTTATTGAATGTAACAGACAGGACGGTGAAAGTTGAACCTGGGTACTGGTACCTGGGTACTGGTACCGGGTACCTGGGTAGGACTATAGCATCCGTCGATGGGCCACATACTAAGCCAAGTGAGCTATCTGGTGGTTCGGAGGTGTTTATTTTGGTGACTGACTTGTTGCAAACTGCACATGTCCTCACGCGATTTATCCTGGCTGGACTATAAAGTTACATAGTGCAGTGCTGTGCAAACTGTGGTGCGCGTACCACCAGTGGTACGTGAGCGCTCTCTGGTGGTACGTGGGGGAACGTCATGACTTTCAACATTCTTTCCACATTTTCACGTAAAAAAAAAAAAACCTGAAGCATACAATGCATTATAAATACAACATTTCAAATGAAATGTGTAGCTATGAGATAATTAAAATTGTCTTTTAAAATATATTTGTTGCAAATTCAGTTGCAGTGCAGATGTAACAACTTTTGAGTGTTTATTTTGCTCTGTATGAGAGTATGAGTATATGAGAATTGTTGGACGGACATATCCAAGGTGTTTCTGCCAGACCCTGTGACCCTAAACAGGAATATGCAAGGATAGATCATGAGGATGGGTGATCCAAGCAGAATTAGGCTTCTTTAATTGTTCTTGCAAAAAAATAGTGTATGGGAGGAATGCATGCTAGAGCAAAATGTAGTTGCATAGGGAGATTAACGTCATATAGTTTTTAACAAAGCAAATGCGTTAAAGTGGTTTTCTTTTAAATTGCAGTGTCACAATATTTCAAGATTCTCTGTGTATATCATTATTTGGCTCAAAAGAAACAGCCCCATCAATGGACAATGAGCAAAGTCATCATTTATATTTATTTTTTTAACAAAAATAATAACAGTAATGAATGCAGACATTGGCAAAATGACAAAATAAATTGTATTTATCACTTATTGGTTTAAAATGATGTCTCAAATGAGCTGTTAATGCCTCTCAAGACAGCAGATGAGCTAATATTAGCATGTCATTTCCTCACACGGTGCAATGTGCCTCACATGGATTAACTGTATTGATCAAGGGAAGTTACTGTTTCCCTCCTCGCGCCGCCGTCCGTGATTAGCCCCACATTCACACGCTGCGAACCGCTCCAGTCAACAATGAATCATAATTTGTCTCGTAATTGTCCTCCACTCGCCTGCCAAGTCAGAAAATAAAGAAACCAGACTTTCATTTGTGCAGACCAAACGCTCCCACCTGGCCGACTCCGGAGCAAAGAGCTCGCCGTGAAAGGACGCCTCAGCCGCCACGTGATTAGATTTTTCACCTCGGCGTGACAATACACATTTATTTGAAATGCTTGGGGACAAAACAAAAAAAAAACAATGAGACCTCATTTTAACCATTTCCCCAGTTAATGCCAACTGCAGCGGGCGACTGTATCAAAGAGCAGTTCATCTCAGGGCTGTGCTGTTCACGGTGATGGGCTGCGCTCTGGCTCGCTTGGTATTTCAGGGAACAATGTAAGCCCGGCGTGATCGATTTATTTTCCGCCGTCAGGCTGACGAGAATGAGAAATTGAAATTGATTTCTGAAGGATGTTATTAAGATCCAGGCTATGACTTTTGCCGGCGTGGTTTTCAAATGTAATTAAAGGAATGTTTCATGGACAAAGGCTGGGCCAAACATTGCAAAACAGAAATAAAACTTTTAAATCTGCTGCGCTTAAATTAATATTTGTATGAGTCAGAATATACCAATAGCTGCAGTTTTTCTTTTTTTTTTTTTTTTTTTTTAGCAAAATCCAACTTTCATCAGTGCTGGTTTTCTTGAAGCTGTCTTGTATATCTTCTTCTTTTCCTTTCAGCTTTTCCCTTCAGGGGTCTCCACGGTGAATCATCCACCTCCATCCTCTGCATCCTCCTCTCTCTCACCACTAACTTCATGTCCTCTTTCTCTTCGTCCATAAATCTCCTCTTTGTTCCTCCTCCAGACCTCCTACCTGGGAGTTCCAACTAGAGCTGAGCGATTTTATCGATTCTGCGATATATATCGATACTTTATCGAGTATCGATTTTTCAGCCGCGGGTATCGATATTCTACGCTTCTTTCAAAACCCCCGTGTCCCACCTTTAACCTGGGGAAGGTAATGCTAAAAAAAAAAAACTGCGTGTTATTCATACTCCTCAACAGTAGATGGCGATAATGTCCTGTAATGCGAGTTGACTCCCGCCAGTTCACACCATAGAAAAAGATCTGCAACGTTTGTTTACATATGATGAGCAGGTGAAACACAGATACAACGAAGAATATATGAGATATGGGTTTTCTTATCTTGAAGACAAAGGTCAGTGTGTGGTTATTCAGCTAAAACTATATATTTTGTGTTCTTTTTTAAACTACTGCTCAGTGGTTGCACTGTTTTATTTCATGTTTGTGCTCGTTGAGTCTGTTAAAAAAGGCTGAAGTTACTGAAGTGAAGTGTTTTGAATTTAATTACAATGCAACTGAGCATCAAAGGGAACATTTCCCACAGATTTTTGACCAAAAAGGACCAAATCTAGTGATATCTGTGGCCAAAAACTGCACAATATTTTTTGGGATTTTTTGAGTTTTTTGTTTTTTTCCTTCAGGTCAAATTTTTCAAATTGGCAGGCGATCATGTCAGAGTACATTTTATTCAGGTTAAAGAGCAACCTGGCACTTTAAAAAAAAAAAAAAAACAAAAACAATACATTTACCTCACAAATTCAGAATAAAAACATCAAAATCCAAATTGATTCAATTCATTGATAATTTATAAGCACAGTGGTGCTTCTAAATTAGTGGTCGCCAATTAAATTGCACAATACATGCATATGAAAAGAACATTTTTTGATGACGTTTTATGTATGTATAGGTTGGGGGAAGGCAAAATTTGTTCAAATTTTATCCATTTTTGATGGATTTCAGTACAGTTTTCAAATTATAAAAGATGGTTTCTCGCCGGGAAAGCAAGTCCAGAGAGTTGTGTGCTAGTCAGGTACCACTGGCAACCGGGTAACGGCGAAAGTCGAACAGTGCTGATTATTGTTATTTTTATTATCAATTGTAAATAATTTCAGCTTTCTCCTACTTTTTTTTCAAGGCTTTTTGCTTCCTGTCCCTTTTTTCTTTAGTGACTCACTGGATTAAATAAGTACAATGAGAAGGAAATGCATCAGTAAACTGTAAATGTTATAACCTTGTTGAGGTGTCTGGGCCCAATGTGGACTATAGTGGCATGTTACATGGGCCAGACGTGTGTCCATGAACTGGGCCAAACTTGGCTTTTTTTCTTGTGTTTTATGACCCCGATGTGGCCCAAGTTTAACAAGCCAGGTTTAACACGGGACAAGGTAATTACTGTGTAGGTTTGGTTTTAATACTAGTCGGGACAATGACCCCCTAACCCTCAACCGGACACCACTTCCCACCCAAAAACACCCACTTCCAAGAAGAAAAAAAAAAGAGTGATGAAATGACACACAACTGATTTGTGTCGGTGGATGACGCTGCTAGAGTAAACAAAACTTAAAGGAGCCATTTGTAAGATTATGGCCAAAACTGGTACTGCAGTCACTTTCAAATTACTATTGAGCGGCGTGTACCCTCCCCCTCCCCCGCGACCAGAGGTTGCCAGGTCGGCTGCAGAATGCAGCAGGAACGTTGGCTGCCATGGCAAGCGACGAGTCCTACACAGTAAGTTTATTTTCTGTTAATTATATTTAATGCTTTATGAAAGATCTTTTCTTTCTTTGATCTTTCGTAACTAGAGGAAATATTTTCCCGTTGAGGCGTTTCGTAACCTGAAAGTTTCGTATGTAGAGGCGTTCGTAAGTAGAGGTACCACTGTTACCTTGTCCAAGTAAATTAGCGTTAGCCAAACATTTAGCTATGAATCTTACCTGTCCAGGAGAAAATCAGCAACGTTGGCATCTGTTGTCAAATTCTTCTCCGCTTTCAGCCGTCTCCATCTATCAAAAGCATCTCCTATACAAATCCTTGTTTTAATTCGGACCTTGTCACGACGTAACTCGGATTCATAACGAGGTCTTTTAGGTTTTGGAAAGCCAGACATTTTTTCATCCAACACGTTCGTAGCAGCTGCTGCGATAATTAGAGCCGAGCTGGTAACCCGGATGCCGAAACACTACTGACTTCGTGATTGGGAGATAGGTGGAGGGTGGCGCTTCAGGCCAAAACAAGAAATGACAACATCAACATCAGTTGAGGGCTGCAACTCCTCTTTTTAAACGGGAATATCCTGGCTTGAGTGCTGTTGTCAGTGACATAAGTATTTGAAATGAACATGATTTTTAAATGTCTGTTGACATATCGGGGTCATTTTATGATTCGTTTTATTAGATCTCTTACATACGGCTCCTTTAACCTTGTCTATGTATATCCATTATAGCAAAGCATTTTCCTTGCAACCGAAACTACAACAGTAGCCGAACTATGGCTCAGCTGAGTCCAGCGGATTCTTCCTGCACCTGCCCTTCAGCACCTGTGCTGGATTTCTGAGTTTCCTGCGTGCAAAAAAAAAAAAAAATGCATCCAAGAAAAAGATGTCTGAATTTGGAAACCCAGATGCATTTGTTTCAGCACGTTTTAGCAGCAGGTGGTGACTGTGTTCACTGCAACACAACACGATCCATACGGAGAGATAGTTCTGTGAATTGCTTCCTTTAACTCTTATATTTGACTGTTTACTGACTGCCAGCTTAAAAAAAAAAAAAAGAAAACAACTGAGTTTGGCAGTGTTTTTATTGTTAACTTAGATTAATAGGGTGAGTTGGGAGCAGTTTGACAGCCTGCAGAGGAGACAGAAGGAGGGAGCACTAAACCGGGGGTAGTTTGGAGTTAACAGGGCAAGCGATCACTCCAAAAGAACATTTTAACTCTGAAAGAGGAAAAAAAAAAAAACAGTCTTAAATAAATAAAAAAAACAAACATGTTTCTACCAGTTTTTAAGTGTTCCTGATACCCGAGGTGTTGTAGATTTCTTTCCACACCAAAGCGTCCCCCTTTATGTGACAGCATGTCTTTAAACTCGGATTGTGCGCCGCAGCTCAAGAAAGTGGAACACCGAAGAAAACCAGCCTCTCCTGCGTCGTCGTCGTCGTGGTCCGTCAGGCTCTCGGGATCCGCAGTTGGACTTGTCAAGGTGTTGTCAGAGAACACTGCCAATTTAAAGATTTTTTTTCTTTTTTTTTCTTTCTCTTTTTTATTTCATTTCGGTGCAGGGACAGATCGTGTCCTTGCTCTGCCTGCAGCTCAGCTCTGCAAGGAAATGAATCGGTGTCATATCTGAAAGGCTGTTTTTTCTAAAGCATGATTTCGCTCAGCCGATTAAATTCCAGCATACCGAAAGGGGTCATTTTAAATTTGTGATGGCACATTTGAAAAAAAAAAAAAAATATATAAATATATATATATATATATATATATATATATATATATATATAATAATAACCTTCATGCGAAGATAGTCTAAACAAGTTTTCCTGAAAATATGTAGGAATAACTCTGCCAGTCCAAATTATTTGAAGTGACATGTTCCTACCATCCATTAACTAAATCTGCCCTTGGCCAAGCAGGCCCAAATGGCCCAAAGAAAATGAAGAATTAGGTTTTATATCTGGTGGGTACGTGGTCCGGTTTAGGCAGCCACCGTCACCTTGAATCACAGCCAAAGAAACCAGCAGATATGCACCACGTTTGGGCCAAATATTAATAATAATTGAGAGACCTCACTGCCATGCCCCTCATATGTTCTTTTAAGATCCAGCCCTGACAGTTTTCTTATTTGCCGAGTGTCACGAATGCGTTGCCATCGTGAATTATGAATGTCAGTTTATCCAGCCCAGAAAGTGGTTTGGTTTTGAATTTGCATAGATTCGCTATGAAGATCCCCGCTTCCGCCGGTTTCAAGGCAGCGTTGCAGGTTCGGTGTTGTTTGTGAGGGCTTGTAAGAGGTGTTTTTCATCCTGTACGGGCGGCCGGGGAAATGCCTCACATTCTCAAGCAGGTTGTTACGCAGCTCCGTCATGTTCTGAGTCGGTATTTCCAGGAATCACTCGGCCAATTATTCACCAGTCCAAAATACTAGAAGTGCATTTTTCTCCCGTTCCAGCAGGTTTAACCTTGGAAAAATGTGTTTGGTCGGGTCAGCTTCACCCAGAGGAGACAAACTAACAGGCTACTGAAACTAGAAAGTTTCAGATTTTATTATTTATATGTGTGGATGGTTTACAGTCAAAATAGATGGCGTTGAAGCGGGAAAAATCCACCCCACTGTTGATGGAGCCGATACTATCGACACAAAGTACTAAACCCAACAATTCAGTTCACCAGCACATGATGCGATATTTATATTTATGTAAAAGCCAATGAAAAGAAGTGTGTTTTCTGGGGAACCTTGAAGTGATCAAATGTGTTATAACCTCCGACCAAGGAGGTCATGTTTTTGCCGGTTTATCTGTCTCTCTGTGTACAAGATAACTCAAAAAGTTATTGATGGATTTTGATGAAATTTTCAGGAGTTGTCAGAAATGTGAAAAGGAAGAACTGATTTCATTTTGGGTGTGATCAGGAAGAAATCCTGGATTCTGGATCACTTTCAAATTTTCGATAACAT
>JAGFBZ010000327.1:215000-426722 GCA_018398805.1 Hirundichthys speculiger | reverse complement strand
GTAAACGGTAATCTGACATGTTTCTTCCTCTGCGCCATGTGACTTGGTGACATCAGAGTTCAAACCAGTGTTCACAGCCTTTAGTGGCTTAACTTTGTCACTTGCTTTTTTTTTTTTTTTTTTAATATTTGAGTAGTTATTTTATGTAAGATGCTAATGTACTAGAAGAAGCTGAATAAAGGCAGGTGTTCAACAGGTGTTGGTGGTGAAGAGAAGTCCACCAGACACCCGTTAGTGTCCAACCCTGCTTCTGTTGACTGCTCTCAGACTCTGTCATTAAATAAATGGGCATGTGCATGTGAACGTGTGCTGTCGTTTTTTATCTCAACATGTCCGTTTCACAGCCTTCAAAAGCAATTCAACTTTAAGCTTTATTTTAACAGTTAGAGAAAGAATATTGAAAAAAAAAAAAAGAAAATGACATGAAATGAAATGAAAAATAAAAATCAATTTGCAAGTCATTGAGGGACATAAGTATTTGATCCCCTAGTAAAACATGATCTAATACTTGGTGGTAAAACCCTTGTTGGCAGCACAGCTGTCAGACGTTTCTTGTAGTTGTTTACTAGGTTTGAACACATCAGGAGTAATTTTCGTCCACTCCTCTCTGCAGATCATCTCCAGATCCTGAAGGTTTTGAGGCTTGGAAACTCCTCAGCTTCAGCTCTCTCCATAGATGTTTAACAGGATTAAGGTCAGGAGACTGGCGAGGCCATTCCATGACCTTGATGAGTTTCTGATGGAGCCACTCCTTTGTTTCCTCGGCTGTATGTTTTGGGTCGTTGTCATGCTGGAAGACCCGTCCACGACCCATTTACAATGTTCTTGTGGAGAAAAGATTCTGCGGTACATGGCCCCGTTCATCTTCCCTTCGATGCGGTGAAGTCCACCTGTCCCCTTAGAAGAGAAACACCCCCAAAGCATGAGGCTTCCACCACCATGCTTGACAGTAGAGATGGTGTTTTTGGGCTCATATTCAGCATTTCTCTTCCTCCAAACACGTCCAGTTGAGTTGAGGCTCAGTTTTAGTCTCACCTGACCACAGCACCTTCTCCCAGTCTCTCTCTGAGTCATTAATATGTTCGTTATCAAACCTGAGTCGGGCCTGGACCTGAGCCTTCTGGAGCAGAGGGACCTTGGACCACTGCAGGATTTTAACCCATTGCGTCTCAGTGTATTATAATAGTTTTCTTGGTGACTGTGGTCCCAGCTGCCTTGAGATCATTAACCAGCTCCTCCCGTGTAGTTCTGGCTGATCTCTAACCTTTCTCATGATCATTGAGACCCCACCAGGTGATATCTTCCATGGAGCCCCCAGCCCAGGTTGATTAACAGTCATGTTGTTCTTCTACTTCTGAATAATTGCATCATCAGTTGTCACCTTCTCATTCAGCTTCTTATGGTTTTGTAGCCCATTCCAGCCTTGTGGAGTTC
Organism: Hirundichthys speculiger; assembly: GCA_018398805.1. Taxonomy (NCBI): domain Eukaryota; kingdom Metazoa; phylum Chordata; class Actinopteri; order Beloniformes; family Exocoetidae; genus Hirundichthys; species Hirundichthys speculiger. The sequence goes on along the minus strand of JAGFBZ010000327.1, from coordinate 425,288 downwards.
AACAACTTTGTCCCTGACATCTTCTGAGAGCTCTTTATTCTTGTCCATGGTGGAGATGGTGCAGTATTACTGAGTCTGTGGGCAGATGGCTTTTACTATCTGGAACAGGTGTCTCTCATGCAGGTAATTACTTCAGTGAGATTAGGAGTTTGCCAGTGGTCTGTGGAACCAACACTGGTCAAGGTTAACGGGAATCAAATACTTATTTCCCTCAATGACTTACAAATTAATTTTTATTTTTCATTTTATGTAATTTTCTCATTTTTTTTCAATATTCTTTCTATAACTGTTAAAATAAAGCTGCCATAGAAGTCTGAGACTGTTCATTTATTTCTTAGTATGACAACTGCCAAAACCAGCGTGGGATCAAATACTTATTTCCTCCACTGTATTTAGTTATTTTATGAATAGATGTTATTTAACTGGGACCCTCTTAGTTTGAGCGGCTGCCTGCCATGAATTAAAAATAAGGCAAACTTTGGTCAAATACATAGTAATAAATCACAAAGTAAATAAAAGTTTAATTATTTTAGTAATTTTTCTTTCATATCAGGGTGTTAATCAACTCTATGTGTTAAATATTCCAGAAACATCCTCCTGCAGGTTTGTGTGGAGACAAACCTCTCGCGCGCACGCTCACGTGCAGCCGCATTATCCTCCGGTCGGTTTTTCACGGAGCCGCTGCAGCCGTTCAGCCGCTGCACGACTCCCGCCGCCGCAGCGGACACGCACGCGGCGGAGCAGCAGCCCGATCGATTCCTCGTATCGGAAGATAATCCATCGCCGCATGGTGACGTCACGCCGCTGATCGGCGGCGGCAGCGGTGGCTGGGCGGGTTGGAGGGTTGGCGGGTGGGAGCCGCGCGGACGGCGGGGGTGAACGGGGACGTTGAAACCCGCACTCACCGTTAAGGAGGAAAAGGCTGAAGGAGGAGGAGGGGGAGGGGGGGGGAGGAGGGCGAGGACGTGCACGGACGGGACTGTTTGTTTTTGAGGCGTGTGCGTGGTTAAATGCGGACGCGGAGGATGACGCCTAACAGGACGCACTGATCCAGCTGTGGCCTGCTTCCAACAGCAACATCTGGCCGGTGAGTCCCGCTGACAGCCGCAGGGTTCCGGTCTGCTGGGGGACCGGTCTCCGGTCTCCGGTCTGCTGGGGGGACCGGCCTCCGGTCTCCGGTCTCCGGTCTCCGGTCTCCGGTCTCCGGTCCGGTGCATCGCTGTGACCTCGTCCTTGGCTGCGTGCTGAGTGATTGATGTGCATGTGATGTGCATGTGGTGACGCTTTCACCAAGGCGCTAATATGCGGGAAACATCCTGAATGTGACAGTTAATCAGTTAATGTGTGCTAATCAATACAGAACCTTTAAGTTTTAACTGCTGACTCTTGATATGTGCAGAAACATCTAACTGCATTAAAGGGTTAAATCCCTCCACGTCCATTCAGGAGGTCAAAGGCACCACATGTAATAATACCACACTGCAACACATGGGGGCAGCACTGAGTCAGACCCATCGAAGGTTTGGAGTTCACTGCTCGTTTAAAGATCTATATCTTTACCATGTCGCGCTCTTCTGAGAGAATTAAACATTTGAAAAAGATGAGTGGTGTCAAATAAAATGTGCTTTCTGACTTCTGAACTGAAGTTCTGCTTCAAATCTCTTCAGAAACACTGAATTATTTCCAACAACCCCTAGAGGTCAACGTTTGGTCCGTGTCAGGGCCGCTGAGTGTTTTATTTTGAAATTTCACCACATCCTCTAAATGAGTGTTTGTTTTTAATTGTATTTTTTAAATTATTATTGATTCATACGTAATAATAATGCATAATTTATTCATTTATTGTTTATTTGTATTTTATGTTTAAGTAATTAGGTAGGTGGATCCCAACCATGGACCTGAATTGTGGCGTCTGTGTCGTGTTGGCAGCGTAGCGTTCGGTTTTTGAGTCGCTGCCATTTTAGTCGAGCGCCATCGCAGCAGAAGTGACCTCTCGCTCTGTTGCTCTAAGAATACCTGAAGTCTTTTTTTGGTTGGTTCACAGCTAAACTGCATCAGTTTACACGTAGATCAAGATGGCAGGAAGTCAGATGTGGGGATTATTTAGAGAATCTGGTGGTTTTCAAAATAAAAGCCCACCAGCAGACTCTGACTCAATCATCTATGGGAGCTGTGGCTTTTAGAAAAGATTTTAGGAGTAGAAAAGTTCATTTCCTTTGAACCTAAACCAGGACTGGTCTCGGTCCTGCAGAAGGTTCTAACCCTAACCTTCTCACCTTCAGGACGTCACCGTTATTTTTTTTGTTGACCATCTTCTTTGATCTTCAGGGTGAGAGTGGGCGCCTCAGCAGCAGCTCCAGACTAAGTGGAGGATATGGAGGACGCCGACGCAAGGGGGAGGGGCCTGTGGCTGTCAGAGAGGGGACAAGTGGTCACGGCCTCCCGCCGGACTCCAGCCGCACCACAACGACCAACCTGCTAGCTTCTGTCAAAGAGCAGGTAGGCGGTTCAAACTGTCCAAAAACTGAACTGAACACAAACACTTCCAGTCACTAGGGTTAGGGTTAGCTAACTGTAGCTATCTAGGGTTAGCTAACCCTAGCCGCGCTACAGTTAGCTAACCCTAGCCCATAGACATATATAGATAGACGCCGCATCTAACGCTACTCCCTACTGGCGCTGACGAGATTTGGGGCCGCCATCTTGGACCGGTCACCCGCTCCGCTCAGTGTTATTTGTTTGGCAGGTGTTCCGTCAATGTATTTAATCATACCTCACGAAACGAACTGATTTTCACGCGTTTTTTTTCTTTTGCTGCAAAGGTCATAAATGTAGCTTTGATACATGACACATGGTTTGGCGTATTTTAATATTGATAGTGAGTGAGCTTAGTAATATAATGAATATCTCCGTTCCTGTTATAGGCTAGTAGCCTTTTAAGTAGGGTCTTTTAAGAGGGTCTAAAGACTTGGGCTACAACATGGACTTAGTTCATTTAGCACTTTTAATGCCTTATGGTTTGTTTAGTTTTATTCCATTTTCATTAGGCTTTTTATTAATTTGACATTGCTGTTCATTAGCCTACTGCTATTCTCCTTAATGTAGGCTAGTCTTATCATGCTGTTATATTTTGCTTGAATTGACAGTTTATTATTGCTGTTTTCCCTATTTTTTTATTGTTTATTTCATTATGCTATTGACTATAATAGACGTCTCGTTTAAGTTCACACAACGAAATTCGCCCCGTCTATAATCGGTCTATATTAACGCAAATCTATACGGTACAATTTAATCCATTAATAATTAAATACAAAATAAAACAATAGTAAATTGTATAAATGGTGGCCAAATGCTGGATTAAAACATTTTTAACAGTCATTGATCATGTACAATGTAGTTTTAGATTTAGAACGGCTAGTCTAAAAACTTCATTTAGACCAGTGGTAGACCGATTTTAGCCCAGACGTCAGGGACCGTTAGACGTTTATTAGACATTTATTAGAGACGTCTTTTAGACAGAAAAATATGTTACATCTTACTTGTGAAAAGTAATCCCATGAGCCCTGCTTCTGATGGAGCAGGAATATCCCACACAATGTTCAGGCATGTTCTCTCACTTGTGGAGACTCGACGTTACGGTAATACTCTATACGGTTATAATCCCAGAGAATGACCGGTCCAAGATGGCGGCCGCATTTCTCCTTCCAAACAGCCAATGCAGCGTCTATCTCTATATATGTCTATGACCCTAGCCACCCTACGGTTAGCTAACCCTAGCCACGCTACGGTTAGCTAGCCACCCTAGCTAACCCTGAAGTCATTTGGCTGCCCTTCAGTTTCCGTCCCTCCAGGGTCGTCTAACTTCTCTTTATCCTGGTTTTCTTTCCTTTGAGGTTCACTTAATTCTCTTAAGGGATATTTTGTCTCCCTTTGTGGTGATTGAGCTTTTGTTTTTCTGTTTAATCTCTTATTTTGTGGTAGTTTTATATGTAATTGTGAAGTATTCCCCTCTATTTGCCTCCCATTTGAAAAGTATTTTACTACTTTTTGGTCAGTTTGTGTTTAATTGACCTTAATTCTACTTGTGGTCATTTTGTTTCCTGTTTGTGGTGATTTAAACTCGGTCTTTTTGTGCGTTTTGTAATGATTGTTATATGTATTTGTGAAATATTTCTGCCTCCCGTTTAGGTAATGTGGTGCTACTTTGTAGTGAATTTGTGTTTAAATGACGTTTAATTCTACTTGGGGTCATTTTGTTTCCTATTTGTGGCGATTTAAGCTCAGTTTTGTAATAATTGTTATGTGTATTTGTGAAATATTAATTCAGCATGGCTGTTCTGCCTCCCGTTTAGGTAATGAGGTGCTACTTTGTAGTGAATTTGTGTTTAAATGACGTTTAATTATGCTTGGGTTCATTTTTTGTCCCTTTGTGGTGATTTCACTTGTGTTTTTGTGTTTTTTAGTGATATTTGTGGTGGTCATATATGCATTTGTGAAATATTTTTCAGCCCGTTGTTGCCTTTAGGTGGTTTTGGTTCCCTTCGTGGATCCGTCGTTATTGATACTCATCAATAATGACAGGTTAGAGTCGATGCCGGTGACTTTATTATCTGTGAACAGATCCTTTGCAGGAAGTGACAGCGATGTTTCCTAAGTGTGATTTTGCACCTTTTCTTCCACAATCTGTCGTGATCCTCGCCGTCACTGACCAGACAGGAAGTTTTAACAACTATGTTGGGTTTACTGATGGACAGCAGAGTGAACTTCCAACATACTTCCTTTAGGAATTTAATGTCACTTGAGCTCACGTCCTTATTTTGAATTTTTGCTTTTAAAAACTTTAAATCTGAATGAAAACAACAGCAGAGAAGCATGTGATGGCGCCTCCGTCTGAGTCCTTCCCTGCTGTTATTTTAAAGCTGATTTCTATCCTGTCAGCGTGAGAGTCCCTCTGTTCTCCTCCTTTTAATTATACCTGGACGGCGTCCATGTCCTCAGTCCCTGGGAGCGTCTCTCAGTTAGACATGCTGCTATTTAAGGCCTTAGAATATCCAGGAACAGTCTGCTCCGACTTTTAATCTGCTGTAGATTGAGTTGAAATCTCAACTGATCTGAAGTTAAGAGGAAGGCTGCTTGGCTGTTGGGATGTTGCTTTGTTTTTTTGTTTTTTATTTTTAATGCTCATCGTTCTCCAGGAGAGTCATTGAACCTTCATCATGTTGCTGCTGAAGATGGATGTGTTGGATATGTTTACTGCAAAGCCAACGATCATCATCATTATCTCACCTCCTGATTTCATCGTCTGTACATCCAACTTTTGCAGCAATAACTTGAAGTCGTCACTTCCTGTCTGACTTTATCAGCTTCTCACATGTTGTGGAGGGTTTTGGTCCATTTGTCTTTACGCTGCTTCAGTTCGTGGAGGTTTGTGGTTTTGGAGTCTGGGCTTGGACTAGAACGTTCCAGAGTCTTTGTTCTTTTATTTATCAGCCAGTCTGATGTGGATGTACTGATGGTGTTTAAGTCGTTTCCATGTCAACCGAGCTGTAGCCAGTCAAACAAGCGTCCTCACAAACGACTGCAGGTCCCCAGAAACAACCCCATATCATCAGCCTTCCACCACCGTGCTTGATAGTGGACATAAAGACCAAACGAGTCCACGTTGGTCTCATCTGGCCATCTTCAGGACGTTCAGAAGCAGTTTTGTGAACCTCAGTCGTTCTTCAGACCAGCCAGCCTTCCTCACCTGATTCTGGAAACATCTCAAATATCTCGATAAAAATATGACCAGATAACTGTAGTGGAAATATTTTCCATCAGACAACCGTTTCCACGACACCAGACTTTACAAACACAAACCACTTTCAGGTGTTCATGTGTTTTTTTCCAACGCCTGTCGGAGGGGTGATGTCATGATTAAGCACATTAAAGTGAACATTGATTTCATTTTTTAAACATCACCATGAACTATAAGTTTGAAATAACCAATAAAATCAGTTTATTTGAATTTTTTCTGTGTGGCTCCATTCAGACCTTTGACACTCGTGGCCGAAACGTGAGGCGTGTTCACACGTTAAAATGTGACTAAATGATCTGACCAAGAAGAAGAAGTAGAGCTTCTACAAAGAAGAAACCAGGAATAAAAAAAGCAGATGACTGCCACAAACTTATGATACTTATTACTTATACTTATGATACTGGTTCAGAACTTGCGTTAATGTGATCCAGGACACATTTTAATGCTAGACATCTGCAACTGGTAATTACGTCTTTCTCTCTTGGCATTGTGTTATCACCCATTGTTATTTTTAAAATTTTTATTACAAATACTTGGACGTTGTAAAAAGTGATATTTTGTTGTTAGTTTGTAGTTAACGGAGCTGCTGTAATAACAAAAACCTCTGAGGGTTGAAATATTCTGCATAACTGATGCAATACTGCTGTTTTGTCTGTACTCATGTAATCACGATTGTTTGGATCAAAATCACGATTACGATTATTAATCAAGATTATTCAACAATAAAAAAATATTTTTTGTTCAGAGTGTTATTTAAAATCACGATATGAAATGTAACCAAGAAAGTACTGCATAAGGGATGGACAAATTATATAAAAGGCAATAGCATGAAACTTAGGGGGCGGTCCTAGAGATTTTTGGCCATAAAAACACCAGCCTGTAAACATGTCTTAGCTTCAAGAACGCCCAAAGGCAGGTCACTACATTGTACATGGTCACGATTAATCACGATTTTCAAAATTTTAATCGTGGCAACCAAAAATCACGATATCGATTATTTTTCGATTAATTGTGCAGCCCTAGGTCAGCGTTAGCGGAACCAGATTAAAATAATGAAGTATTTTAATGTGCTAACCCTAACCCTTTATCTGCAGCAGAGCTGATCCGGTTCAGACGAGACCAGGTGTCTCACACACCTTTAGTCCAGTTTTCTTTTTCAGTCTGTGGTCAGTGATCAATCCGACAGCCTGGCCACGGTCGAACTTCTGGAGATACGTCTGATCGTGTTTGTCTCAGACCTTCAGAAAATATAAAGTTGTTCCTCTCCTCTCTGTACTGGAACGCTAACGGCGGCGCTGCTGAAGCGTCAAATCTACCGCCTGCAGTTCCTCCTCAGAAATGTCACATTAGACATGCTAAATGGAGCACATCACTCACTGCCTTCCATTGTGTTCAAGGCCTGATGCTTTTTCCACTTTGCTCCCATTTAACCCATTAAAAATAGGAGAGTGATGGATGCGAGCAGGGAAATACCAAACGTGGCAGCTGGGAAACCTGAAACCAAACCAGGAGTCGGGCTGTAGTTGGGTCTGTCGCTTCTTTAGAAAACTGGATTGATGTGAAGTGGAGACGGCGGCCTGCAGCACAACTTCAGTTTAAAATAAAAGATGATACATCTGTGACGGACGTTTGCTTTGTTCTCTGAAGACGTGAAAGGATGAGAAATAAAGTATGTCCCCAGAAACCTCAAAGACATTTGTCTTTAAAACATCAAGACCACGAGAGGCATCAGAGCTTAATGGCTGTGCCTTCAGACTTTAAATTTACACTTACAAGTGTTAAATTAATTAAATTTACACTGAAAAGTGTAGATTTACAGTAATTTACTGGCAGCAGCTTCACCAGGAAACTACTGTATTTCTACAGTACTGAGCTGTATTTGAGTGTATTACTGGAAATAAATCTACAGTTCAGTGCTGTAAATTTACTATGTTTTATAGTACATTACTGTCTATTTACAGTATTTATACTGCATTTGTATCTACAGTATAGTATATCCTGTGTTTAATGATTATTACAGAATGTTACTGTAATATTACTACCACGACTATAAATACTACTACTAGTGTTGTGAATTACCTGCTGTGCGGAGTAGACGTCACAGCAAGTTGCTTCGTGCAGAGACTGGTGGACTGTTTGCGCATGCGCAGTGTTGAAACTATTGTCAATTAGTTGGTTAATCTTCCACCGATCGTTTCTTCATCATCATTACTTCTTTGTTCAACAGTGTGCGTCGGTGATGATGTAAGTTACCTGATAATCGGATGTTATTTATATCTCATGTGACGATAGCTGTTGATATTTTATTTGAGTAATAAGCCTGTTCGTTTGTTAGCCTGTTCGTTGCTAACGTTTAGCATTCTTACCGGACCCCATGAAGCATGGACAACCAAACCTATCACTTGGTTATTTAACATACGTTTATTTCCTTCTTCCATCATTTATTTTCTGTGTGGCTGTTGTTCATGAAGGCTGTTATATTAGTGTGAAATTCACCGGACTGGTAGCCGACGGGGCAGTCTAAGTTTAGTTCGGTCATGTGACCTGCCTGTTGCGCCGAGCCGTGGCGTTGTTTAATGGTCCGACATTGACCCCTGCTGGTCATTTATAGTATGACAGGTCATTCATGTCTATTGTAATTGATGTCAGTCTGTTGTCAGCGCCACTGTATGTTTATTGTTATTAATGTTGTTTTATCATCGTTGTTGTCTATTGCAGACATCACAAACCACACTTACACAAGGACAATAAATTCATCTAAAAGAGAGAAGTTGCTGTGTCTTCTCTGACAGGAGGATTAGGCCAGTATAGACCTTTTCGGGCCAGCCCCCCGGAAGTACCCCGTCCGCCATTGCTGGAGTGTGCTACAGAGTGACACAGAGCGACGATTTCACAGATTTCGCAGATTAACCAGTGTTTTTGTCTTTATACAAATATATATTTTTATAATGTCGAGTCGGTCGAGTGGGAATACATGTTCCGCCATAAACTTTGCCAACAATGGCGTGAAAATTCAACAATGGAAGAAGAAAGTATGTGAAATACACAAGCCTTTACTGCACGAAGACTGCCTTGTTTGCAGAACAAGAAGTTAGGAAGACGTGGGTGAAAAATATCAACAGAAAGGACTTTGTTCCAAATGAATACAGCCGGGTGAGTTTTCGTTAACATTCAATCTCATACTACTCATAGTCTCGCTGAGAGTCCTGGACGATTCTGGCCGAAAGAACAGCAGTATGAGGCTACTGTAGCCCTCGGCACTAGCACAAGCCTATAAATCAATGAATGAATGAATGAATGAATGAGTGACTTAGGAGAATGATAAAATAAATTAAATATAACATTAACACATAGCCTAATTTACCGCTAGCGTTAACGTTACAGTAGCATAATCTTTATGGCTTGTTGACGTTAGTTATAACCAGCGTTGCAGCGTTCCACAGTTTTTAGTGTTTGATTATGGGAATAGATCATGTTATTTCCATAACCAATCATTAAAAACAGCGATAAACTACCTTCATCTGTAACTGGAGGCCACTGCCTAACATCATCAATCCAAGACATGTCTGCGTTATCCGTAACAAATGCTCCACACTGCTGTGTTTGGGTTAGTTGGTGGAGCACCGCACACTCCAGTTATGGCGGGGCCACTAGGGGGCGCATGTCCACAATTTTCAAGTCGAAAAGGTGTGTACATACAGCCAGCGTATCATCACCAAAGCTGTTCCGTTACAACTAGTACTCCTACTGTCACTACTACTACTTCTGTCTACTACTACTACTACTACTATCACTACTACTTCTACTATTAATATTATGACTATTACTACTACTACTACTATCACTACTACTACTAATAATAATAGTATCACTACTACTATTACTACTACCACTATCACTACTACAACTACTATTACTACTACCACTACTATCACTTCTACTACTATCACTTCTACTACTACTATTACTACTACAATTACTACTATCACTATTACTGCTACTACTACTATCACTACTACTACTAATACTACTACTACTATTACTACTACCACTACTACTGTTACTGGTGGTGAAGAAGGATCTACAAGCTACTGAATCGTTAGGGAGCTTCGAATTGCTTACATGATTTTTATTCTGATGTGTCGACAACAGTTGTAGTAAAGCCAAGCCATTTATCTTGGATTTTCTCCAAACTATAAAGTCATTTATTCATTAAAACTGCTTTCTTTTTCTTATATGCTGCAGCAGAGCGCTGCTGTATGAATGCGAAGCATGTCGCTGCTGAAAAACAACATGCTCAGCAGAACCGCTCTGAAGCTGGAGGACCTCCCTGTTTAAATGTCTAACTTTACAACAGAAATACGCACATTTACAGTCTGTCCAAAAACACAAAATAAAACACTGGGAAGAAGAGTGGGAATGCCTTAAATGACCACCGGGGGCGCTCTAGTAGTCATTAGAGACAAGAAAACAGAGAGAACCAAGAGGGAAATAAAAAGGTTAGTAAGAGTGAATTCCAACTGATCTCAGGTTGTCAGCGAGCTCGTTAGTTCATTAATTATCCAAACCCTGCCAGGAACCAGCTTAAAGGGAGGTGTAAAGGTTCAGACCACCACCTGATTTGGTCCTGGTGAGACCTGTGGATGAGACCTGTTCCCTGTGAGACCAGGACCAGGACCTGGACCAGGACCAGGACCTGGACCAGGACCAGGACCTGGACCAGGACCAGGACCAGGACTTCCGTGTTTGTGAAGACATAATGGTTTCAAAATGGGAAAAAAAAAGAGGGAATTTAATGAGCTGTCAAGGTCAGCAGAACTGTCTGCTTCATCTGTGTTATCTGAGGAACCTCCATCAGGAATCACCACAACCTCACAACACCGTTAGTGTCTCCATGGCAACCATCTGTCAGCTGATCAAGTCCATTTAATCAACCTACCACACAGATTTAATAAGTGAAATGTCCATCATTTAAAATAAATGTGTTGTATTTCTGGTTTTATGTAATGTTTAAAACACGTATTTTAAAGGCATCAGCATTTAAGACATTAATGCTGTAAAAAATGACTTCTTATTTCCAGCAGTTTGAATGTTTGAACGTTCTGTTTGAACAGAACTGATTAGAATGGATATAAAGTAATATTAATTTTCATCAAAGGTGAGCATAAGCTCAGTCAAGCTAAAATAGCTAACTGTGATTGACGTAAAGTGGGCGTGTTCCAGCTTTCACACCTGCTCGTTCAGCCCTCTTGTAATATGATGCTGTGCAGTACGAAGAAAACGAGGCTTCAAGATCCCTCTCCTCCCTAACCCTAACCCCTAACCCTAACCCCTAACCCCTAACTAAACCCTAACCCTAACCCCTACCCCGAACCCTAACCCTAACCCTAACCCTAACCCTAACCCCTAAACCCCTAACCCCTAACCCCCTAACCCTAACCCTAACCCCTAACCCCTACCCCTAACCCCTAACCCCTAACCCTAACCCTAACCCTAACCCTAACCCCTAACCCCTAACCCCTACCCCTACCCTAACCCCTAACCCTAACCCTAACCCCTAACCCCTAACCCTAACCCCTACCCTAACCCCTAACCCTAACCCTACCCCCCCTAACCCCCCTAACCCTAACCCCTAACCCTAACCCAAGATCCCTCTCCTGAAACCTGTGAATGATGTCACAGAGGGTTTGCCCAGTTGCTCTCGGGGACGATGACAGGACCACAGGTCCCAGGGACGATGATGGGACCAGGACTTTCAGGGACACAACAGTTTGGTGTTTTTTCAACATGATGTTTCCTGTCAGCGCTCCTGCCCTCCGCCGCCTCCTTATATCCCTCCGCCGCCTCCTTAAATCCCTCCGCCACCTCCTTAACTCCCTCCGGAGCAGCTCGGAGGCGGTGCTGGAGCACACAGGCCTCCTTGTTCTGGCTCGGCTGGTTCCAGCGGCGCCTGGAGGGGAGTCACTCTGGTGCTGTGCTCATCCTTTAGTGATCTCTGGAAACGGGCCTGGCTGAGGCGGACCGGTACCAGGCGACGTCTCCCGCCAGCTGGAGGCGGCGGGACGATTCACGGCGGCTCTCTGTTTTCTGTCACAGTGTTTTTCCCTCTCTGCTCTTGAGCGCCACCAACCTCAGGACTCTGAAACCTTCTCCTCCTCGTCACCCTGTCTAATTGTGGCCCAGCGGTTGGGTTTATCCAGAGCATCTGAATCTAGGAAACATTTGGCCTAATTCTGCACAGCTCTGCTGTAACTTCAGGACGTTGTTTCAAAAAAAGGACAGCTTAACATTTTTAGACTCTTTTACTGCTCAGGGAGGCATTTTATGACACGCTCATAATAAAACCTGGGTGATTCAGAAAATATTTAAAGCTTCAATATCAAACTTTAAATCTTCATGTCCAGAGGCGGCATTTAAACCGTCATGGTACGAGGTGAAATCATCAGAGACATGATGGATCTTCTTCTTTCTTCACCTCCCGCCTACAGATGTAACCTAACGACGAATTAAAACTCTCCTCATCAGCTACTAGATGTTGTCCTGCTCAGAAGACAGTAACGGACCGAGCTGAGGATCCAAACCTGGAACCTTCTGGAACTCAGTCTGGAATTTCATATTATGAAATTAAGTTCATTTTTAACGACTAAAAGATGTGAAACGACAATATATATGACAAACATTTGTGATTTAAGGGCTAAAAGTTGATATTATATGAAATTTGCATTTTTACAACATAAATTTTATGTTATAAAGTCACAGTCACAGATGTTGTGACAAAAAGTCGTTTGGAAAAAAACAACTGGATCTTTCTCCAAAAAAGTTAATAAAAAAAAAAGTTTGTAAATTTGCAGTTTTACAAGAAAAATTTGTACTTTTACAACAGAAATCTGAATTTTAGATGAAGATGTTGACCGAGTCCAGGGACTGGCAGGAAACGCTTTGATGGTAACCACGGCGACGATGTCCCTGGATGCAGGTGTGACACTCCTGATTTAGAGTCATCAGCGCTCTTCCACGCCATTATTCAATGATGTCACCGAGGTTTGTTGCTGTCTGAGCTGAAATGATCGCGGCTCCTTAAAGTGTCACAACTCATGGATTTTATAAGTTAATGTCTCTGCCCTCATCTGCTGCAGATAAAGATTTGTATTTTGTAGAGACGTTGTGTAATGGGGACAGCATCTGATAAATCACTGTACGCTGAGTGTCTAGAGAGACCGCGGCGGCTCCTGAGTCACATGACCACAGCTGACCCAAATCCAGAAGAGTAAGCAGCTGCCAGCCTGGATTTAAGTGTCTTTTGTTGTTTTGAGGGATTATGATACAGAGGAGCGTCAACATACTGGACCAGGAAGTGACAGATGATGGATCACAGCCAGCGTTTATATGGAGGCCCGTATGAGCTCAAAGAAGCTGAAATTAATTCCAGATTTTGTTCCACTTCAGTCCAGTTCGCTATAATTCATGCATAATGCAATTCCTTCCAATCTATTCCAACTAATGATCTAAATCATGATCCAGTTAATTCCAATTCACTGAGCAAGATCAGTGCGACCTGTGAGCGGTTACCAGTCGTGGTTTGATTATTATATTTTATATTATATAACTGTATAACTGTCAGGCTGAGATGTTCCTTTTAGTGTCTGAAAATACCAGAGAAGCGTTTATTTCCTGTTGCTCTCCTGATTCCTACCAGTACCAGTACCAGTACCAGTACCAGTACCAGTACCAGTACCATCTCATGTTCCTGTAGATGTTCTCCAACCACCACAGCAGAACTGGCTCTGATCATAGTCTCAGGCATGGTGGAGTCATTATCATAATGTGGAATACTTAACTGGTTTTTATTTATTTTTTAGGGGGTATTTGAATTTGATAGCCATCCCTGTTTACTTATTTTTAACCGTGAGTTCTTAAACTCAAGATTTCCCAGCTAATTAAGGCATTAAAGAGGTATTCCTGATGCAGGTTAGCGTATAAATGGACTCAACAAGCACATTTCATAAAACAAGATAATCTCGTATTTCCAGATCTGAAGTTTGAAATCTTGGAGTGTTAAATGTATAAAACAATCATGTTTGTGTGTAGAATCAGCAGTGTGGTTTTTTGATGGACAACAACAGAATGTGGAGCAGCTGTGGTCCGGTTCTGAAGCGGTTCTGAAGTGGTTCTGTTCAGGCGGACGGCGGCTTGTAACCCCGCCTCCTTGTCTTCCTGCAGGAACTCCAGTTTGAGCGGCTGACTCGGGAGCTGGAGGAAGAGCGGCAGATCGTGGCCAGCCAGCTGGAGAGGTGCATGCTGGGAGCCGAGTCGCCTGCAGCAGACAGTAGCAGGTACAGCCGACTTGATGACGTTGTGTTTTATGACTATTTTACGTAAATAAGGCCTCAGGTACGTTCATGAATTTTATTATTGAATGCTATGTCCACATGTCACTTTACCTTTACTGCCATGGCGGTCTTAAATTCACACTGTAAACTGAAATCTGTATTTTAATGTATGTTAATAACCAATATTTATTACTGAATGCTGCTATTTTCACATGTCACTTTACCACCAGAGTGTCACTATTACAAATCATTCACTCCACCCTGATGCATGTATAATATTCACAATGTCAGTTATCTGAAGGTTTCTGCCTACTGGTTTTTTTTATATATTGTGTTTTATCTTGTATTGTGTACATACTTATATAATATATATATTTTTTTTTTTTTTTTTTTTTTGTACATACTTCACCCTGTGTGCATTCTATGGGGCAGCTTTGAATCTCATGACACTCTGTGTAATGACAATAAAGGCATTCTATTCTATTCTATTCTGAATGAGGCCTCAGGTACGTTCATGAATGAGGCCTCAGGTACGATCATGAATGAGGTATTTATGACTAAACTGCAGCCACAGATATTGATCCTTTAGTCCAGGTTGAGGGTTAGTTAGGGTTAGGTTGGTTAGGGTTAGGTTGGGTTCAGGTTCAGTTAGTGATGGTCTTCACTAAGACTTCCTCCGAACATCAGACTCACGGGTCAAATCTGGACATCAGCCTCATTTTATCTGTGAGAGCCTGCAAAGACAATCGCAAGCTAATAACGAGAAAACTTATGAAGAAATGTTGAAGGTTGCCAAGGCAACCACTGGTTTGATTCAGCATTGACATGAAGAAGTGATTCAGGACTTTGGTTTTCTGATTTTAGATTTTATTTCTCAATATTAATGACGCTGAACTGACGCGGGCAGCACGGTGGCTTAGTGGTCCGCACTGTTGCCTCCCAGCTAGAAGGTTCCTGGTCTGGATCTCAGCAGGTGTTTCTGGGTGGAGTTTCCACACCATGGCCTGGTCGCCATGGCAGCCCTGGATGTGTTTTTGTGTCTAGTTGGCATCTCTCCCTGTCTTTAGTGGTTCCTGTTTTACTTTGAAAGGTCTGTCCTGTCCTTACTGTTTTCTGCTTTGCTTCCTTCCTCTCGTTAACCTGATTCCCTCCACCTGCCTCTCGTTTGTTCCTCTGAGTAATTAAGTCCTGTCATGTTTCTGTGGGGCCATTAGTCGTGATGTCTTGCTTGTTTCCCTCTTGTCATCCCCCTGGACTAAGTTAAGTATATCTTTTGGATTTTGGATTTTGCATTTTTGGCTTTTGTGTTTCTGTTTTGGAGATCCGAAACCATGACGATATCAGACCTAATTAAAACATTTATCATTTTGAAAATAAATCAAAGATGTTACTCTTGCTTTGTTACCATAATCTTACATTAATAGGAAGACATCATGACTTCGGCAGGAAGGTCCCCCCATATGATCTAGGTCCTGCTCAAGGTTTCTTCCTCTTAAAGTGGAGTTTTTCCTTGCCACTGTTTGGTATAAAGGTTTTTTTTCTCCCTACGTGGGAGTTTTTTACCTGCCATTATCATTGATTGGATTTAATGATATAATCTTAGTTGATGATATTTGCTCGGGGGTCATGCTCTGGGTCTCTGTAAAGCGCCTAGAGACAATTCTCATTGTAACAGATGCTATATAAATAAAATTGAATTGAATTGAATTTAAAACATTTATTTAGACATGTTGATGCTGTAAAAAATGAATCAGATATGAATACTTCCACTATCTGTCAGTCTGGAGGTGAAGAGAGCCTGTCAGAAGAAATTAACCTGCTATGAATGCTGACTTGATGGTTCAGGTTAAGACATGATTTACTAATTATGAATACACATTTTTAGGAAGGTGATATCAGGAGTAATTGGAAATATCTGTTTTGTGTTCGTGTTCATATTGTGGGCCCTGTTTTAATTTTTAGATTTCTGATTCAGCCTCACCTTTGATGTTTCATCATCATAAATCAAACTCCCAGGTCTTTGTGACAAATCAAAAAGATTTTTGAGCTCTTAAACTCTGGAAACTTTTTCAACATTCTCGCTGGATAAAAGCTGAAGTGATGTGAAGTCCACATCTGTCCCAGATGTGCCCAACAGTTCCTGACAGATGTGAGCAGCTGTACCTGATAGAAACTAAAGGAATTCATACATTTGTGACGTGTATATTAAACGTGACTGTTTTATTGATCTCATAGTGACGTTTATCTGCTCAAGGACTGATGTTCAGGCGGTTTCACGTGAAAATAAAATCTTTACGACAATAAAACCGCTGATATGAAGGCTGGGTCTGACATTCCTAATTAAAATGCTTTCTTTCTAAATGAACCAGTCGGTTATTATCCAGCACCATGGATCTGTGGGTTTAAAATCATTCAAAAGTAAATCAACGATCGTGTCACAAGCTTGTTTGTCCTCATAAACTAAATCAGTTTAAAGATGAATTCATTCTGAATCCTTCCTTCCTCTTCCTGCTCTGGTTTAAATTTGATTTCCTCTCTTGTTCTCTTGTCTCCTCATGTCCTCGTTCTCTCTGCCGCTGAAGCTCATCAGAGAAGTCGTTTGCTTGGAGATCAGCAGGTATGGCCCACATTTTAAATGTATTTTAAACCATAATAGAGCGGATATTATCACTTTTTCTATCTTGTCATGCTCAGCAGAGTTGTAGCCTGCTTGTCTGGTTGGATTTGTTTCATTCAAAGCTTCACATAAAATAAAATCCATATAAATTTGCTGTTAAATTAAAATTGTTTTAAGCCGACAGTGAAGTCGTCGATATCCTGGCCAGCCATAAACATTGAATTTGGTCTGGTGCCCCGCCCATTCACAACGTACCGAACCAATCACAGCTGGATGAGGGTGAAGCGATGACAGATACAGGAACGTCACGCACATGCACATGCACATGCACGTGCACATGCAAGACCTTTTTGGTCTTGGAACTTTTAAGAATTTTATTAGAAACCTTGAAGCTGCTTCGCACCAAAATTGCACTTGTTTTAACTGAAAACCTTCAATTTTATTCTTTTTACCATTTTATTGTATTTAATGCACAAGTGGACTTATATGTTTGTGCTTATTTGTCATTGTCTCGTAACTGTTTTTGGCTGCTGTCTTGGCCAGTTTTCTCTTGGAAAAGAGGTCATTGTACCTCAGCGGGACCGACCTGCTTAAATAAAGGCTTAATAAAATAATAATAATAATAATAATAATAATAATAATAATAATAATAATAATAATAATAAAATAATAATAATAATAATAATAATAAAAAATGTCTTAAACGTTCATTTAAAGGTGTTTTAAAATGAAGTTTAAGTTTGAAGTGTTACAACAAGCAAATGGCAGTGATGGGAAGAGTGACCCATTTCCTGTTCTGTCACAGAACCTTCTCAGATTTCTGGGCTTTTCTTCACCTTTATTTCCTCAGCAAACAGAAGTATTCTTTATCATAAAGGGCTCTTTCCTGCAAAACTGATGCCGGTGATTTTAAACTGCTTTTGTTTTGCTGTGTTTCGGTGCTTCAGTCCTCAATAATCTATACACATTCATGTTTAAATTACATGGAAGTCTTCTTCATGTTGTGAGACAGGTGAGACTCAGGGTGGAGCCATGGAGGTGTCTGGATGTCCCGGTCGCCACCTGGAGGCGGAGGAAGGGCTGTACCTGGCCGAAGCTGACCGTGCCTCGTTGCACGACAGTGAAGGTGAGTCAGATGGATGAAGCAAAAGGCCGAAACTTAGTGGCGATGTAAAAAAAAAAAAAAAAAACTTTGAGAAAAAAAGATTTATAAAAAGATTTAAAAAAAGACATATTCTTTTAATTTTAGGCCTGGTATAAACATCCCTAGAAATGTGGCAAGTGCTAACTGTGTGTTTGGAACCAGGCCAGCTGACAGTCTTGTCTGGGCCCGGGACAAGATAATGTTAGATGGGCCCTCCCTACACCACCGCCATTTTTTGTTTTTTTTTTTGTCACTAAACATCACCAGTTATGTTTGATATATTGTGATGTGTAATGCATCAAATAAGGTATTGTATATGAGGAGGAAATCTTAGCTCTCCATGGCAGCTGAAATTTTAGTTAAATATGAAAGGACCTGCTAATATTATTAAGATTTATGCATACACATTTTCTAATTCTTATACATGCAGGAAAAATAGACCAGGGAAGAATACATTAGGCATTTTAATTTGAAGAATTTTTTCTTTGTCAACTGATAATACAGTAAATAAACATGCATATCAAACTTTAAATGAAAACTTGAATTGTCAGTTTTATATCTTCAAAACCAAATGAACATCTCCATCTCTTGAATTTAGGGCACTTGTTGACTTTTTTTCTACTTTAAAAGAGAACAACAAACATGGGAGGCAAAATTGTGCCTTTTTTGAGCTGCTATATGTTAACCAGTCCCTATCTATTTTTTCCCGTCCATTGTGGGATGGGGAATATGTCAAATAGTTCGGAAATTGCCTGCCCTCTGTATCTGCCGGCAATTCCTTTGCCCTCTCTGAAAAAGGCGTTCATTTTGCCATCACGTGCACGAGGTTCACTCTATCAGAGTCGGTCATTGTAGTTGGCCATAATGCAGGATCGCTGAAATGTTGTGCCTGATAATCAATCTCCAGGGCCGTTTCTAGTCACCTTGGGGGCCCTAGGCAAGTGTGAGCATGGGGGCCCTCCCGGCCCAAAAACACCAAGAAAATCATTCAATCCAAAAAATCTTTTATTTTGAATAACACAAGTGCACAATAATGTAAGAACACTTGCAGTTGTGGTTGTTGTTGTGGACAGTTATTTGAGAATTCAAGATCTGAGATGTACACTTATCACCTAGATTCTGGGCAAAGTTTGTGTTACCTTCTCTTGATGAAGTGCTGGGAGTGGAGGCCAGGGTACCACTTGATGTTGAAGTCTCTCCCGAGTCTCTTCCTGTGTCTTCATCTTCAATATGAGAAGTTGATGGTGTATTTAAATATAACAATGTTGCTGAGATTAAAAGTGATCACTACAAACAGCTCAGGGAGATAAATTCACTTTACCATCAGCAGTGGGAGCATCCTTTGGAGAAAGAGGTTCCATGAATTTAAGCAGAGAACCTTGAAGGAGTAAGAAAAGATCTGGTTAGTTTTCTGATTTGTATATTTAGTACATTGATTTAGCCTAGCTATAGAGTAGTCTGTAACAGACAACAGATTTAAGCATTCTGCTTGAAAATTAGACAGCTGATGCTTTAAAAACAGTGAACAACCAGAGCACATAAGTGGAGTTTTGTTGTAAAAAACAGGTGTTTTCAGGAGTAACAAGAGTAATAAAAGAGTTGTTAAAACACCACTGCTTCATTTATGCAGTTTTAAATGAATATTTTGCATTAGTTAAAAACATGGCAGCAGCCAGCAGCAACACTATTTGTTACTACACAGCTATGTTTTGTTGTTAACAGTGGTGTTTTCCAGAGGTAATAACGTTAGGTAATATATGCAGAGAGAGAGAAACTGTTCGCATTCGTTAGCATTTGCCAGCCAGCGAGCTAGTGAAAATAGACCTCATCCTCACGCATAGCCTAGCTTTTTTTTTTCTTTTGGCCTAATAGCTGCACTTGTACAACACTGAAGACTCGAACTCCTAATTTATCAAATGAACTGTCACTTACCGGTGTCTTGCTTTTTCTTTGCCTCTTCTTCCTTTTTCTTCTTCCGTTTTTCATAACCGGAAGGATAACTTCGTTTCATTTTTCCTTTTAAATTTTCCGCCGTTAAATACACTTTTGCTGGCAGAAGTCCAAAGCCAAAATTGGTTGAGGGGACGGGGCCGCGCCCCGCGTTGAGGGGGTACTCCGAGGGCGATCTGTCGCTGCATTTACCTTTCACCACAGGGGGACAGACGGTGTGTCGTTGCATTTAGTTCCTAATCAGTCGTTGTCTGGGGGCCCCCCGATTGGTCGGGAGATGAACCACAAGTGCGGGACCCCGCCCCACATTGAGGGGGGCCTCCGAGGGCGATCTGTCGCTGCATTTTCCTTTCACCACAAATAGGACTATTCTGACATTTTTTTTAATTCCACAATTTAATGAGGGCCCAGTTGTGGGCCCCCCTCTCCCTGGGCCCGGGACAGCAGACCCGTTTGTCCCCCCCTATCGACGGGCCTGTTTGGAACAGCAGATACCAAAGTTAGCAGCGCCTGTTGTTCTGTCTCAAGTTGCTTCCACCGTCATTAAGAGGATGTCTGAGCCTGCTAGAAGATGTTGAAGACCACTTTTTCTCCTCAGTTTCAGTGAACTGGCCTTTGATGAAGCAGCCTAGTGCGAGTTGCAGTGAGTAGTATGTTCATTTCTGCTGTAAAGGTGGACATTTTAACATGGAGGTTAAAGAAGACTGATTCACTGTTGGAGCCAGATCCTAGTGGTCAGTAGAGGAACTGCAGCCTCTGGTGGTCGGTAGAGGAACTGCAGCCTCTGGTGGTCGGTAGAGGAACTGCAGCCTCTGGTGGTCGGTAGAGGAACTGCAGCCACTTAGAGGTCAGTTGCCTTACCTCTAAGGTTCCTCTACCGACCGCCAGAGGCTGCAGTTCGTCACGGCTACAGCCCGCCGCTGTTTGACATTTGGCCTCGTCACTGGAGCGTTTGACATTTTGAATCCATCAAGCCTCCTGGAGGCCTGTGATGGAGCGAAGCCGTGGACGAGACGCTGTAGACGTGACGCTGTAGCCGTGGACGAGACGCTGTAGCCGTGGAGGAGGCGCCGTAGCCGTGGAGGAGGCGCCGTAGCCGTGGAGGAGACGCCGTAGCCGTGGGCGAGGCGCCGTAGCCGTGGACGAGGCGCCGTAGCGGTGGACGAGGCGCCGTAGCGGTGGACGAGGCGCCTTAGCGGTGGAGGAGGTGCCGTAGCGGTGGACGAGACGCCGTAGCGGTGGACGAGGCGCCGTAGCCGTGGACGAGGCGCCGTAGCCGTGGACGAGGCGCCGTAGCCGTGGAGGAGGCGCCGTAGCCGTGGACGAGACGCCGTAGCTGTGGATGAGTCGCTGTAGCCGTGGACGAGACGCCGTAGCTGTGGATGAGTCGCTGTAGCCGTGGACGAGACGCCGTAGCTGTGGATGAGTCGCTGTAGCCGTGGACGAGGCCCTGTAGCTGTGGACTTTTATTTCTGCAGGAGTCTGGGTTGAACCAGAACCATGTTTCCCTTCAGCCTTCCTCTGACTGCAGATAATTCCCAGATTGGTAAACTTCTCATCTGAGCAGTGGTTTGAAATGTAAAAAACAAATTAGCCTTTGGCTTATTTACCTTCTATCCAGTTTAAGTGGTGTAAGAGAATAAAAATATCCTCCACATGCTTCCTCCTCCTGGGTCTACAGCAGAAAGTGGGCCAGCAGGTTGTTCCTGGAGCGCTGAAGCTCACCTGCTCAGGTTTATATACATAAACAGGCTCATGCTGGAGGTTCTGTGATGACGGTGTTGGTCTCTTCTTCTTCTTTCAGGTTCAGCAGGTCACTCGCTCCACATGACCTCGTACTCGGACAGCGGTTACCAGGACAGCAGCGTTAGCTACTACAGCAACCAGAACGTGGTTCGCTCGGAGCCTCGGGCCTCGATATCCAGAAGTCCGAGAGCAGAGGGACAAGCCTCCGGCCAGGTAGGCGCCACCGCCGCAGGGTCGCTCCGGGTCGGGACGTTCAGAACTCCTTTAAGTTTTAAAGGGTTTTAAGGTTTTAAAGGTTTTAAAGGTTTGCTTTGGGGTGGAGCAGCAGAACAGAGAAACTTTGTGAGAAGAGGAGGTGAAACTCTGACCGGTGTGGAACCAGAGACCCTCCGGGCCACTGCAGCGGTCCTCAACCGGGAGGTTCGGGTCCTCAACCGGGGCTTTCGGGTCTTCAGTCGGGGCGTTGGGGTCCTGCTGGGGAGGTTCAGGTCCTGCTGGGGGGGCGCTGGTCCCAGTTCATTCCAGCCTTTCAGCTGGTTTCAGAACAATAAAACACTTTCTGATATTTTTGTGCAGATTATTCTAAAATTATTCACAACTTTACTGCAGAACCAGCAGCTAAAATACCAGAAAGAACCTCAGAACTCAGAGTGTTTGGTTCTGGTTGAACTCAGGTTCTAGCAGGCTGCTAACAGATCAGCTCGGTACGTTCTGTACCGGCAGAAACGGCTGGGAACGGAACCGGTACCAGACCCATTAGAGTACGCTGTTTCTGCTGCGTTAAAATTAATTACTGCACTAATTATTTTAGACTCAAAGCTCTCAGAGGAAAACACTAATTTTAGCAGCTATAATCTAATAACAGCTGGAGGATAACGAGCAGAAACACAATGAAGCTGCATGACATCACTGAGCTCATCTCATATTACATAGAGGTGAAGGAAACATTAGCACCTCCTCTTTTAATGCTACGTTTGTCTTATTGCAGACAAATAAATCCTCAGATGAACAACATTTTTATTTCATTGGGACATTATTCAGTGACCAAAACAGAAATAGAAATAACTAACTAGACAGAACCTCTAGGCTGGTCCGGTTCAGGTGTCCAGTTTGGTCCCGTTGGCTTCATGGATCTTCAGTCACTGGAGCTGCTGCTGGAGGTTGAGAATCAGAACCGTCAGACCCGAGAACCTGGTTCTCCGTCAGAAAAGAGAGGAACATGTGGGTGGAGGAGGTTCTGGTTCTGGGAGGAGTTTAAGTATTTCAGGGTCCGGTTCATGAGTGATGGAAGGCGTATTAAAATAGCTGCTTTGTTATCAGTGCAGTCACATGACCAGACTAATGTGAGCTCCATGTTTTTCTTCTTCTCAGGCGTCCAGCCGGATGTTGCGGCGGATGGCGTCCCTCCCCTCCAGGAGCCAGTCTCCGGGCGGCGGTACCGCCGGTACCGTTTCACCCTCACGCATCTCCCTGCGGACCTCCCAGGGCAGCACCTACGACTCCCCCGTCCTGTCTGAGCCCAAACCGCTGGCCGCCGTGTTCCCCGGCACCACCGTCCCGCCCTCCTGCCCGTCGCCGACGTCGCCCAGCGACGCCGCCCAGGGAGGCGTGGTCAACGGAGCGGGGGCTCGTCTGGGCTCCACCCTCTCCTTGGTGGAGGGGCGGGGTCTGACGGGGTCACCGCTGCGTTCGGGGATGACGGCGGTTCCGCAGCACTACAGCTCCACGCTGCCCCGGCAGAGTCAGCCGCTGGCCTACGGCGCCGACCCGTACGGGCTTTACCAGAGAAGTGCTCTGCCCCGGCCCGACAGCCTCATAGGTCAGTGAGACGTCCAGTTAAACCTGCTGCTGCCTGGTGACCGGGCCTGTGTTTGGCGCCATGTACAACACCGACACTGACACTGACACTGACACTGCACCGTCACTGACACCATCACCAACACAACACAACACTGACACCAACACCGTCACCATCACCAACACTGTCACCGTCACCATCACCAACACCATCACCAACACCGTCACCAACACCATCACCAACACTGTCACCATCACCAACACCAACACCATCACCAACACCATTACCAACACCACTGACAACCACAATCTGACAACCAAAACATTTACTCTCTCTCACCTTCGGGTCTAAAAATATGACACCAGCGTCATATCTAAAGATGGTTTATGTTTTGACAACCATCTGCATGTTTTAATTATTTCCAAACATGGAAAAACCTTGCTTGTTTTTTTTGAGTCGTGTATTTTTTCCTGGAGTCATTCTCAGTTGCAGCTCGGGTCGGTTTCGGGTCGAACAGCTCATCACTGTTCTGGAATGACACTGTTGTTTGGAGTAATAAAATTTATTCAGCTTTTTCTTCACTTGTTTTAAACTCTTGAACATTGATCAGATCTAAACTGGAAACAGGTTAAAATAACTTTCTACACGTACAGATAATTTTACTAACACAGTCAGAATTTAGAGCTTATTTCTTGTATTTTAACAGATGGTTTTTTTTTTTTTTTTAGCCGTGCTGCTTTTCCTTTTGTCCTCCGTCTTTTAACCGATACTGCAGCAGGTCAGCGGTTGGCCTGAGGGCTCGTTGGTTCAGATCTGGTCACATGACAGTCTGAGCGGGAAATCTGCAGGAAACGTGGTGAGATGGCGTGTTTTCAAATGAACGCCGCAACATTCCTCCACGCTGCTCTGATCTAATAACCGTGGGTGAAAAGTCCAGTGAGCAGCGCTGGTCCAGTACTGTAACTGTCAACGGTCTCACTAGGCAGAACCTCCACCGTTTCCTGCTCCACCAAGGAGCTGAAACATCAAATCAACCTTTGAGCCAAAGTTCAGGTGGTTTTACCTGCAGCCTGGCTCACAGAGATCACTTCATGCAGCTTTTAGACACATTTTCTTTCAGGGTGCCGACAGATTTGTTCTGCTGAGTCTGAAAACGTTTTATCTGGATGCATGCCAGCGTGAGAAATGAGGAACGTCTGACAGGGAGGGTTTCAGCCCGGCAGACTCATCTGGACTCACCTGGACTCATCTGGACTCACCTGGACTCACCTGGATGCTACTGGAGAGAAACACGGCAGGAGAAGATGCTTTTACAGCATCCGTGGAGACGCTGCAGAACTTCACAGGGACTAAACCCGTCTGAACCAGCTGGGCTGGAGTCAGCGTCGTCTGAGGGAGGAAGCTGGAGTAGACAGTCTAACTCTAACTCTAACCCGAACTCTAACTCTAACCCTAACCCGAACCCACTGAGCATGCCCAGTGGAGGCAGCTGGTCAGGGACTGAACCCGTCTGAACCAGCTGGGCTGGAGTCAGCGTCACCTGGAGGAGGCTGAAGTACTGACTGAGCCCAGTGGGGGGAGCTGGTCAAGATGAACTTTTAAGCCACAATTTGAAGTTATATTTAAATCATCAATAGTTGGAAACAACTCTGTCAAGTTGAAGTAGTTTTACGAGGATCTCTGAAGGATTCAGAAAATGTTTTCCAGTTAAATGTTGCTTTGAATCACATCGACAGCTGTTACTCTGCTTCAGCTGTCACTTTGGAGGCGTTTGTTTCTAATATCAGTTTATATTTATATGTTTCTAATATCTACCTTGTATCCGTTTATATTTATACGTTTCTAATATCTACCTTGTATCCGTTTATATTTATATGTACGTTTATACATTGCTTTCTAGGCTTTCTAGAGGTGAAACCAGGAGTTTACATTCATCATAAAAAAGGACATGACCATTAATTTAAATCTCACCATCTGATGTTAAATCAGACTCAACTTCTCCTGTTTCAGCTCAGGTAGATCATCTGAATTATTTCTGTTAAATACAAGAATAACGAGAGAGTCAGAAGTCAGCTGTGCTGACGGGCTGCTGGCCTTACTGGGGTGATGCTGAGGAGCTGATGGGCATCTCTGGGGGGGGGGGTCACCTTGAGGGGAGATGATGTCAGAGCTGCTGCTACTGAGACCGAACCCTAACCCCCCCCAACAGACACCCTCACTGGGCCGCTCTGAACTGGACCTGTTTAACTGGTCACCAGTCCCAGTTAGCATCTCTCCTCCCCTCATGCAGCAGTGATGGACGACCCCCCCCCCCCCCCCCCCCCCCCCCCCACCCCCCCCCCCCCCCAGCAGCATCAGCAGCGCTGCTGATGTTGCACTGACACAGATTCACTCCTCCATCCTGCCCTCCGTCACTCTCTAAGCCCCTCCCACTGACCCATATAGGCTCGTTTCGGTCACAAACGCAGCATCCACGCGTCGTTATCAGCTGACGAGCTCTCAGCCTCATTATGCTGCTGTATAAACGCTTAAATGTGTTTTAATTCAAACACTCGAGCGTGATTCTTGTTTGTGCGTAATTATAGACGATAATACGAGTGAAAGGTTGAACTCAGTAGCTCCTGCTCGTTAGCTGCAGTGTTGCTAAGTGCCCTTATATGTCACCTAAATCCTTATTCCCAGTTATCCTGCAGATCCAGTATAATCCCAGATTACATGAGGGAGATGAGCAGTAGATGGATGGACCTGATCAGATTAGGCTGTTACTGATTGTAGTTTAGGATGTGACACCTGGGCAGCTGCCAGCAGAGAGGGCGGCCTAATGAGCTTTATTCTGGTTTTAGATATGAAATATAAAACAACTGCAGTTATAAAGTCTAGCGGTCCATGTTTCATGATACTGTGTTGATACACGTCTATTAAAGATGAAAAAAGAGGAAGCATGAGTTGATGGAAACACTAAAATTAATGGATGGAAAGTTGAAATACTCAACTAAGGGTTGTTGGGATTAGTCACTAATGTGGCAAATGAAGTTAAACCACTGTAAAAGCTAAAATTACAAGATAAATATCAGTCTACTAAATGGGTGACATTTATGTCCCAGGGACATTATACATATAAATACACATCAACATTTACATTTTATTACTAAACAAAGTGCCCTGTGCATTTGCAAATTCAAAATACATCATTTAAAATACTCATTAAAAAACCACTTAAAATCCAGAAAAATAGCATTTGATAACTTTCCCCATTTTCAAACACTGCACTTTACTGCCAAACGTCAGAACTAGAAAAATTCAAAAATCTTTTTTTTTTTTTTTTTTGGTGCATTGTTGCATGATTTCATATATCATGTCCTCAATATGTTTTTTTTTTTTTTTTTTAATTAAAAATATCATAATATTTTAGTCAAAATGCACATTTCAGTCAGACCCCAGATTTTCACTCAGTTCTGTTACCATAACGGTCCCCATTTAAAACTTTTAAACCTTCCTTTGGTCTCATGACTCACAGGAAGTTGCATCATTTTGGTCTTCTGAAGGTCATAAGTTCAACTTACAGTCCTGTTACCGAAATGATTTTCATGTTATCTGTGGTTTTTATTTTATTTTTTTCATTTTTTGTGTAAATGAGTAGCGTGTGCTCAGTATCTTAAAGTTATTAACATGAATAGTATGTTGCTATATTTTATGAATTAGCTAGCACTATGCCAAAAACTCAGTCCTGTTACTTTCACTGCTGTTACTCATATCATTTTTTTTTGTTCTTTTTACAACGGCATGAGTTTTAGTAACAGGACATAGAAAATACATCCAGTAAAAAAAATACTGTGCTGATGCCTGAGAGAGTATATCATTTAAATGGTAAATGGGTTTATTAAATTTACAGTTTTAAAAAGTTTAAAAATGAAGCCTAGTTTTGAAGTCGCTGGGATAGGGTTAGGGTTAGCTAACAGCTAACAGTTGCTGGTTTCAGCTACATGCTAGCAGCTATTATGTGGTGCTCTGCTGTGGTCCCGGAGTCAAACTGTCACAGTTCATGGATGGACGTGTTTGATCATAGCGACTGTAAGCTAATGATAGTTAGTGTCATAGCTTAGCAGGAGCTAAGCTGAAGTAGCAACCCTCAGTAGCTGGAGGTAACTGAGCGTTGCTACTTAAGGTAATGATAGTTAGTGTCATAGCTTAGCAGGAGCTAAGCTGAAGTAGCAACCCTCAGTAGCTGGAGGTAACTGAGCGTTGCTACTTAAGCTAATGATAGTTAGTGTCATAGCTTAGCAGGAGCTAAGCTGAAGTAGCAACCCTCAGTAGCTGGAGGTAACTGAGCGTTGCTACTTAAGGTAATGATAGTTAGTGTCATAGCTTAGCAGGAGCTAAGCTGAAGTAGCAACCCTCAGTAGCTGGAGGTAACTGAGCGTTGCTACTTAAGCTAATGATAGTTAGTGTCATAGCTTAGCAGGAGCTAAGCTGAAGTAGCAACCCTCAGTAGCTGGAGGTAACTGAGCGTTGCTACTTAAGGTAATGATAGTTAGTGTCATAGCTTAGCAGGAGCTAAGCTGAAGTAGCAACCCTCAGTAGCTGGAGGTAACTGAGGGTTGCTACTTAAGCTAATGATAGTTAGTGTCATAGCTTAGCAGGAGCTAAGCTGAAGTAGCAACCCTCAGTAGCTGGAGGTAACTGAGGCTTGTCAAGCTAGTTTTTTTTCACCCATTTGCTGCCTGGTGGGTGGAGTCAGCTCTTACTGGTTCATGACTGGGTTTGTGACATTTAGAGATAATTACATTCTGTTTTTATTCACAGTTTTACTCAGGTTCCTAACTTAAAAAATATATTGTAAATATAATCCAAACCCAATGCTTCACACCAGTCGAATCCTTGTGTTTGGATCTTTAAATAGATTCAGTACATTAGATGACCTTGTTATTGTAGTTTTCTGTTTGAAGATCTCCTGGTGACAATGATGTGACTTTTCTTCTCTCGATCTCTTCCAGTCTGGATTCGCTGTGCCGTTCTGAGTGTGTTAATGGGTTCAGAAAAAAGCTGAAAAAAAGATATATATTTACAAGAAAAAGAAGGCATAAATGACAGACTTCTGCAGCAGTCTGGGACCTCTCTGGAGCTAATGAGGGAAAGATCGTAGAACAAAGAAATACGCAGGCTCCTTATAACCTCCATGTAACGCCTTTCCAAGCTTCAGTTTCACAGGTGGAATCAGTCAATTTAAATGAGACCGTTTCATATTCACTCCTTTCTTGCTTATCTTCTTCAAACATAAACAGTACCGTCTTAAGTTTACAGTTGGAATCGATCAGAAACTCTCTAAGACAGATTCTCAGTTCTTGTATCTTCTTGGCCCTGAACTGTAAAAAGACAGGATGTGGACTAGTAGTCACACACCAACATGAACCCGCTGACTCTACAGACGCTCTTAAACTCAATGAACTTCTTCAGAGGTCGTGGTCAAAACTTATATAAGTATACAGTCATGGAAAAAATTATTAGACCACCATTTTTTCTTCAGTTTCTTGTTCATTTTAATACCTGGTACCACTAAACATCATCATGTGACTAAAACAGACAGAAAAGAAAACACTGAATGCATAAAAGCAGTGTTTTTGGCAGTACAACGCCATAGCTATTGATGTAAAAACTTAAGTGATTTAGGTTATAATCAAGAAAACCATGGAAAATGGTAAGATATCAGCTCTAAAATAAAACTCTTATGAGCAATCTTTGTGGTTATCGTTATGTTTGTCCAAACAAATGTACCTTTAGTTGTACCAGGCATTAAAATGAACAAGAAACTGAAGAAAACAAGGGTGGTCTAATCATTTTTTCCATGACTGTATATGTAAAAGATCATATTGTTCAGACACCACATTATAAACAGAGTAAACAGCTTCTACTGAATGAAGACACGTCGCTGCAGATCTGAACACCAATGCAGCTTCCTGGTTGTCATGGAAACAGACACCGTTTTCAGTTGTTACATGTGTGAAATCAAATTCTTTCCAGAACAAAACACACCTTCATTTCCACCGGTGACTGTCAATCTTTAACTCTTTAGCTCTTTGCAACTTCAGTCACTGCATTATTGGCCGTTCTTGTGGAAAATGTAGCAGAAATGTAATTAAATCTCTTTTTATTTGCAAAGACAAGGACCCGCCTCCGTCCATGTTTAGTGTCGTGATGCGTGATGCGTGAGGGCGAACAGGAAAAGAAGTCGCCCTCGGGAGGACTTTAATGGGTTTAGAGTGCAACAGAGTTTTCTTTTGCATAATTAATCATGTTAAATAACATCCAGTTTTGTAACTGCTGTATTAATAACTGAGTTGTGACCTGTTTTTTTCCAGCGTATCTTTATTTCTGTTGCAGTGGCCTCCGTGAGCATGAAGGTCTGATCTGGTTTCAGGTCTGATGCTTTTATTTTTCTATTTTCTTCAAATGCTTTCAGCTTTTTGAGATGCATTTAGAAGCAAATATCTCCTTCATCTCCAGCTTCATGCACAGATCTTGTGCTGGAGCTGCTGAACTGATCCGGCAAGGCTCCCCCCCCCCCCAACCCACCCCCACCTGCCCTGAAGCCTCTTTATAATTGGATCGCTCTGAGAGCTGATCCGGCTGCCAGATCGGAGGATGGAGAAACACTTTAGCGGCGCTGGTTCGGTGCGCTGATGTGGACGCCTGCAGCAGATTCTGAACGACTGGAGTCCAAATATCAGCCGCTGTCTGCAGCTGAAGATCCAGCGAGGTTGAAATGGAGATGCATGTAGGAGCAGGAACTGCTGTTGTTTTTTACAGGTACTCCTCTGTTAACCTCTTCATCACAACACCTGACTCGTCTCAAATAAATGTAGTTTATCTTCACAACTACAGGACAAGGTACCACACGCGTCTCCAGCTCCGACCACAGATGTTCTCCAGGTCTTTGTGGTGTCCACTCCAGAACATGGACTCTGTAGTCCTGAACAGTAACTAATCTGGTGGTGCGTTCAGGGTCGTCGTCCATCTGAAGACTCATTACTGTCCAAGCTTTAACTTCCTGGCTGGTGTCTGAGATGTTGCTTCAATGTTTCTCCAGAATCTTCTGTCCTCATGATGTCATCTGTTTAGTGAAGTCCACCAGTCCCTCCCACATCATGATGCTGCCACCCCCGTGCTCCACAGCTGGATGGTGTTCTAACGAAGGTCATCATGTCCAAACAGTCCAGTTCTAGTTCTGTCAGACCAGGACATGTCTCCAGAAAGTCTTTGTCCCTGTGAGCGTCTCCAAACTGTAATGTGTCTCTGTCCTGTCTCTTCTGGAGTAATGTCTTCTTCCTGGCTGAGTGGACCTTCAGTCCATGTTGGTCCAGGACTGGTTTCTCTGTGACTCTCTGGTATTTTATTTCTTTCAGCAACTCTAACGAGTTTTTTTGCATAAAAGATTGACATTTGGAAATCCCAGTTCCTGTCATAAAATCCTAAGTTTTTGACATTTGCCGTGTTTGTAAATGAGGCTTGTTTACGTCCCGTTTTGTGCCCCCCCCCCCTCCCCCCCCAGGGCTCCACAGCTCGTACGGCGGTCACGGGGCTCAGATGGACCCGGAGCTGAGGGCCGCCTTGTCTCCAGACTGCCACATGATGCCTGTTTTTGATGAACGCTCCTTCCAAAGCCCCCTGTACCACAGCCCCCCCCACGAGCCCCAGGGCTCCCTCTACAGGACAAACCCAGGTACTGCGTCTACACAGCGCCACAGCGCCACAGCGCCCTTTTATTTTAGATGACGTTTATGTCTGTGCAGACTATTTATGAGCAAATGTTCTTGGTTTTACAGCTTTGGTTAAACCTAGAAACTGAACAGAAACATCAGCAGCAGCGCTAACGCTGCTAATAAAAGAAAATCCAACGATTGTACAGATTCAGCCAATTTATTACTATCAGAAATTCCTCAAAGAGCCTCATTTTCCACAGTGGTCCCCCCCCCCCCCTCCGTCCTCAGGGCAAGAGGCTGAGCTCAGCTTTGTATCTCTTCAGAAGATAATTTCTCTAAAAACTGTGGAGGAAATCAGGGTTTATATTATTATTATTATTATTATTATTATAATTATCGGTCCCTGAGGTCAGCTGCTAATGAAGGTGAAACGTTTCAGGTTCATCGCAGCGTCCTAATTTAACAGAATGATTTCAGGCTGAACGCTCTTCAGAGGTTGATAGCCCCCCCGTAACCCTAACCTTTCATTTTATATGCTCAGGATTCATTTAAAATTGACTTGAAATAAAAGTTTCTCTCCTACTTTATTGGATATACTGGAACAGATGTACTGGAACAGCCTCTGGCCCCCAGTGAAAGAAACTGGGCCTTGTGTTGCGTCCGCAGGTATGGGGACCCTCCCCCGGACCACAAGCCATTGCGGCACGCTGCCGTACCAAAGAAGCAGCTACGGGCTGAGCTCCGGCGCCGTGTACGTGGACCCCATCAGGGTGTCCGCCGAGCCCGTCTACTCCCACAGGCACTCTGGACTGGTGGACCGGGTCATCACCCGGACCCCGTCGATCGAGAGCATCCACAAGGACCCCAGGTACGCAGATGAATAAATAAATAAATGTAAATAAAAGCAAACCTGGATGAAAATCAGGTCAACAGGCCTCGTTCATGAATCTGCAGAACAGATTCAACCGTGAGAACGAAGGGAAATAAAGACGAGCAGGTGTGAAGCTCCTCCCACCTCCATCAATGTTGCTGTCGTCCTCAGACTTTAGCACATTTATCACATTTATCACATTTATCACATTTATGCCTCATGTGGACGGTTCTGGTCATAACATGCAGATATTCAATATTCTACCACTAAAAAGATTTAGTTCAAACCTTCACTGCAAATGTAACACAAAAATCCACAATTTTTTACAACAAAAAGGTGCAATTCTACAAAAGTCGTGGTTTGAAAACAGCAAACTTTTTAAAATTGCAACTTTAAGTCAAAAAAGTGAATTTTTAATAAACATCAGATGGATTTGCTGTCGTAAAATCACAGAATTTACAAAACTGTAATTTCATTAAAAAAAGTTCTCAACTTTTTGTCATAAAATCACAGCTTTTGTAGAAGTTGTGTTTTTGTTGTAAAAATCACTCATTTCTGTTGCAGAACATCTTTTTTTTTGGTCTTAAAATATTACCTGTCACGCTCTGAGTCCACCTGGAGTCCACGTGGACACGTGTGCACGTGTACCTTCCTTGGATCAGACAAAACTAATGGATGGATTTATGATGATGATGATGAAACCTCCATGACTTCATCTGAACCCTCAACTCCACTGAAGTTAAGAGGAATTAACTAGGGATGTCCCGATCACGTTTTTTGGGTCCCGATCCGATTCCGATCTTTTAATTTTGATGATCGGCCGAGTTCCGATTTTTTCCGATCCGATTTCACTTTTTTTGAGTGGGCAAACAGAGTTTAATTTCCTATGCATTTTATTTCCTGTGTACATTAATAAATAGGCCTGCATCCAAGCTGAGATTAATAGCTTTTATCATCTCATAAAATAAACAATAACTTATTTAAACACTCTTCTTTCTTTCTTTTTTGTTTGGAAGAATTATTATAAAACACATTTAGTTACAGATCAGTGACTGTTCAACAGTCTCAGTACTAAAGAACAAAGTACTTCATTTAAATAGCAGCAGGTGAACTTAGCTAGCAGTTTAAGGCAATGAAAACACTAGCAGAAGTCTTTGCAATCAATGAGATCACATCAGAATAAAAATAACATCAAATATTAACTTCACTTCTTTCAAGACCCGCTGCACATGTTCGCGCACCTTTGTGTCCTTTGTTCATGTAATGACGGGAACGAGGCTCGAGGTCATTAATGAGCCGGTTAAATGCCTTGTAAATGTGCCGGTCGTCCTCAGTAATACATTCCACGATTAGCTCGGTGATTTTTCTGTATTTCTCCGAGTCTTTCAGGAGTTTCTTTCTTTTAAAAGTTTCACAGAGCGTTTGCTGCCGACGCCTGACAGAAGGAATCCTGCTCGCTAGGATGGTGATTTTTTAAGTGTCTTATTAGATTGGTGGTGTTGTAAACTCTCTTCTTACTTACCCATCATGATATCTCAGCCTTCCACACGTTTCAAGTCTCAGTCGAAGCGTCGGTCTTTGTAATTTTATAGTGCTGCCACACTGCTGACATTTTTGCTAAAGTTTATCCTGACGCCGCCAGTCTTAAAACTTTTAAGGTGGATACGAGAAAGGGCTGCTGGGAAACCTCATTTCAGTGCAAATTATTAAATGTATATAGTTTAAAAAATATTTTTGTTTGTGTAATATGATTACTTTATTAATTTGTGTTAATCAGGATCACTTTTTGAGGAAAGAAATAATGAAAAAAAGATCGGCGTGTTATAATAATGTTGATCAGCCGATCCGATCCACCTTAAATTTTTAAGATCGAAGGCCGATCCGATCAGGGGATCAGGATCGGGACATCCCTAGAATTAACAGTTAACTTAAATACTTTTGAGCCTCTGAAATGGAGATTACAGACAGATAACTGTAACTACTGAAAATGATGAACTGTCATCATTTTGTTAAATAAAAGCTGAAAGTCTGCCCCTAGATTAACTGTTTTATCTCCAACCCACTGTGGTGGCGGTAAAACTCCTCTGGTCCTGCTGGACCTTCTGGACCTGGTGGTCCTGCTGGTCCTGCTGGACCTGCTGGACCTGCTGGTCCTGCTGGTCTTTCTGGACCTTCTGGACCTGCTGGACCTGCTGGTCCTTCTGGACCTTCTGGACCTGCTGGACCTGCTGGTCCTGCTGGACGTGCTGGTCCTGCTGGACCTGCTGGTCCTGCTGGTCCTGCTGGTCCTGGTGGACCCTCTGGACCTGCTGGTCCTGCTGGTCCTGGTGGACCCTCTGGACCTGCTGGTCCTTCTGGACCTTCTGGACCTGCTGACCGCTGAACCTCCTCTCCGTTGCTCCTCAGGGAGTTCGCCTGGCGCGACCCCGAGCTGCCGGAGGTCATCCACATGCTGCAGCACCACTTCCCCTCCGTCCAGGCCAACGCCGCCGCCTACCTGCAGCACCTGTGCTACGGAGACAACGGGGTCAAGGTGGAGGTAAGGAGACGGGACGGACATAAGGAGACGAGGCGTCCCAGTCTGCTGAGCTGCTGGGTTAGAGGTGGACCCGTGACCTCACCGAGGGTCCACGAGACGTTCAGTTATGTAAAAAAAAACAAAACGTGACACAAAACAGCAGAAACGAGGCGTTTCATGTGTCTTCATGTCGTCTCCGTCTGTCTCCCTGTTTGAAGTGGGACTTTTCTGAGACACAGCCAGACTCTGAGCCGAAGCACCATCTGCTCCCAGAAAAGCTTCTCCGGCGTCCTCGCCAAACATGTCGGCTCGTCAACGCGCTCCCTCTGCTCTGATCATGTGACGCGGCGCTGCAGCTTCATCAGCTCTGACGTCTCTGGACTCCTGCCTGCTGCTGCAGCCAGAAACTGGAGACACTTCTGCTCTCAGGAGACCAATTTATTCCATGTTTGGGTTTAGATTTTAGTCCAGAATCTGTCAAACATCATCAAGTCACAAGTTTCACGTTTACTGCAGTTTTAACCTGAATTTATATGGAGTTTGATCTACAGAAGTGCAATAATTTGGCTTTTCGTGAGTCTCTGTGTTCAGGGGACATGGATGAAGGTCTAAACTGGATGATGGACATCTCCAGGTCTTCAGACGTCATTGTCTCCTGGACATCACTGATGGACTCAGGAACTCTTCCAGAAACCAGTTCAGCTACAATCCACTGATGCAGGTTCAAGCTGGACCATCAGAGAAGAAGACACATGTGGACACCGTCCAGAACCACCAGCGTCTCCTCTGGACCAAAGATCATCTAAGATGAAGAAGACACACGTGGACACGGTCCAGAACCACCAGCGTCTCCTCTGGACCAAAGATCATCTAAGATGAAGAAGACACACGTGGACACCGTCCAGAACCACCAGCGTCTCCTCTGGACCAGAGATCATCTAAGATGAAGAAGACACACGTGGACACCGTCCAGAACCACCAGCGTCTCCTCTGGACCAAAGACCATCTAAGATGAAGAAGACACACGTGGACACCGTCCAGAACCACCAGCGTCTCCTCTGGACCAAAGATCATCTAAGATGAAGAAGACACACGTGGACACCGTCCAGAACCACCAGCGTCTCCTCTGGACCAGAGACCATCTAAGATGAAGAAGACACATGTGGACACGGTCCAGAACCACCAGCGTCTCCTCTGGACCGAAGATCATCTAAGATAAAACTGTTCTGAGGTCAGATGGACCAACCATGGACCTGCAGACTGAAGAGGAGAGGAACCATCCAGCTGTTATCAGACAGTTCAACAGCTGCATCTCTGATGGTCTGAGGTTGATTAGAGTCTATGGAGCAGCTGGAACATCTGGAAAGGCTCCATCAATGCTGAAGAGAACATCTGCTCCATCCAGACAAACGTCTCTTACAGAGAAGACCTTCCAGATTTCAGCAGGACGATGCTGAACCATAGACTGGATCGTCACAGGAGGAGATCCAGCTGCTGAACTGGTCTGACTGCAGTCCAGAAAACATCTGGAGCAGCAGAAAACCAGGAACCCATCAGTGAAGGTCCAGGACTGTTGAGCAGCTAGAATCCTGGATCAGACCAGAATGAGACAACAGTCCTGAACCTCCAGCAGCTGGTCTCCTCACTTCCAGATGTTTACAGATGTTAGAAGAGGAGATGCTCCACAATGATGAACATCAGCCTGATCCAGATGTTTACAGATGTTAGAAGAGGAGATGGTCCACAGTGATGAACATCAGCCTGATCCAGATGTTTACAGATGTTAGAAGAAGAGGAGATGCTCCACAGTGATGAGCATCAGCCTGATCCAGATGTTAGAAGAAGAGGAGAGAGATGCTCCACAGTGATGAACATCAGCCTGATCCAGATGTTTCCAGATGTTAGAAGAAGAGGAGATGCTCCACAGTGATGAGCATCAGCCTGATCCAGATGTTAGAAGAAGAGGAGATGCTCCACAGTGATGAACATCAGCCTGATCCAGATGTTTACAGATGTTAGAAGAGGAGGAGATGCTCCACAATGATGAACATCAGCCTGATCCAGATGTTTACAGATGTTAGAAGAAGAGATGCTCCACAATGATGAATATCAGCCTGATCCAGATGTTTCCAGATGTGCTGCTGCCATCAAAGTCAACGTGAGCTGATGTTTTAATGAAACGGTCAGATGTCTCAGTTTAACATCTGGAATGTTCTTCATGGTCTACTGGGAATCAAATATGGATCAATGAGATCTGACAATCACTGATTCTGGTTTCATTCAGGTTTCACAAGTTTAAGTTTTAAATTTTACAAGTGACCAGAAATCCTGTGAAATTCTTCTTTGATGACTTCGTTTGAGACGACTGAAAAAAAAAAAAAAAACATTAATTAGCCTTTATTCAGCATCTCATTGTTATTAAGAAAACTGAAACTTAAAAAATTAAATTAGATCATATAAGTCGGGGTCTATTGTGTGAAGTTTTTAGGATGAATGTGACCATAATAAAAGTAATTAAATTATTAATCACGGCTGACTCTGATGCAGACGAGCTCTGAATCAACTTCACTGATGTAAACGTGACGCGTCATCGTTGAAACGATGAAAACGTGTTTCAGGATCGATCGTCCCGTTAAATTAAACCCGTTTCATCTTCATAAAGGCAGGAGACAAAGAGAAACTAACCGTGACCCTCAACCGGGTTTAGTTCTGGTAACAGAGTCAGACTAGTTTCTGAAACTGTGAAGGTTAATGTTTAACTCACGACAGCTTTAACTGCTGATCTGTCTGCAGGTGTGTCACCTGGGGGGGATCCAGCACCTGGTGGACCTGCTGGATCACAAGGTTCCTGAGGTCCAGAAGAGCGCCTGTGGGGCCCTGAGGAACCTGGTCTACGGCAAGGCCACGGACAACAACAAGGTGGCGCTGAGGAACTGCGGCGGCGTTCCCGCTCTGCTGCGCCTCCTCAGGAAGACCACCGACAACGAGGTCCGAGAGCTGGTCACAGGTAGGTGTTCAGGTGCGCCTTCCTCTGGAGGTGCTAACGCTAACGCTAACCCTCTGGATCTGGACTTTTAGAGTTTCAGGGTTCATCTGTGATCCAGCTTCATGGAGACCAGTTCAGACATTTGGTGTCTTTACTCGTTTTTCATCCAATCAAATGCTCTTTTTGAATTTTCAGTCAAATCAGAGCTGCTGATGAATGATGGGCGGAGCCTGAAGCTGACCAATCAGAGCAGAGCAGGCTTTCAATTCACTTTAGTTCAACTGAACTTTATTAAACTCTAAAGGAAATGAATCGGAGGATCTGGGTCTCCTTTTTATGTATTTATGTTCAATAAATGTACTTAAAAATACATTAATTTGTAACATTTTTGAGGGTCCTTGCCTCATTAATTAATTTCTTAATCTATTGATGTTTAAACAAATGTATTTAAAAAGTTAATTAATCTTGTTTTTAATATTTTTGGGAGAATTTGCTAATTTCTTGAAGCTAATAGCGCTGTTGGTACTATTTTACCATAATTGTTTTAATTATAGTCAGTTGTAATAGTTAGTTCCTCCTCTTTTAACTGTTTAGTTTTGATAGAAAATCATCTAAAACTATCTGATCATAGTGAGAAAAGCTGTGAGGGAAACGTCAGACTAACACGCCCTTATTTATTTTATTTAAAAGTCTAATTTATTGTTAGAAGTGTCCCGTGGGTCAGTAGCTCCTGGAGCTGCTGGTTTCCAGTCCGGTGGTTCTGGAGGAGGTCCGGTCCAGTCTTCTTCAACGTGGCTCTCTGAAGGTCCCAAGTTTGAGGTCTGGACTTGAACCGAGCCAGAACCTTGGTTCAGATGCAGATGTGCTGCAGATGTTTCTGTGAAGGTCTCAGATCGTCCTGGTTTACAGACGACTTATTGGGCCTCAACATAAACACATTCTTCCAAAAAGGAAATCTGGATCAGGTTTCTGATCAGGAGCTGATTCATGTGCAGATCTGATTTATCAGATTTATGAAGATCACAGACATCCAGCTGTTCCAGCGGTTGGATGTGTTTCTCAGAACATTTCCTGGTGTGATCTTTGGATAACTTTGCTCCAGGGAAGTGATTTTGTGACCTCGTCCAGGTTGATGTGCAGCGATGATTTCTTCTCTGAGAGTTTATGTCTTTCTGTCCTGGTATTGATCCAGAACAGCACACGATCAAAACAGATTCTTTAGGAGCCATCTGCAGACCTGCTGATGGGTTAACCTGAACCCTAATGGTCTAATCAGGTTAACCCGAACCCAAACCCTGACCCTCTAAACTCCTGTGGAAGGTTACGTCCTACTTCCCCTCATGATTTTCTTCTCTCTTTACCTTCATCTTTGTTAAATAATTAAAGGTCGGGTGAAACATCAGAGCCTGTTGGTCTGAGCTCGTGTTGCGTGCAGCGTTGACGTAGCAGATCTGAGCGCAGCGGTCAGGACAGGTGCTCAGGTAATGTGCTTTGGAAGCAGGATACAGCTTCAGAAAGCACCTGTTTCACTGCTTCAGGATCACCTGATCAGACGTGTGGAAATGAAAGACTTTATAGGTGGAAGAAATTGAAGCAGATTCTTTTTTTCATACGGTATATTTTTGCTGCTCCGGTCACCTCGTCGCCTGCAGTGGTTTGTTTTAGCTGCT
Source organism: Hirundichthys speculiger (assembly GCA_018398805.1). Lineage (NCBI taxonomy): Eukaryota > Metazoa > Chordata > Actinopteri > Beloniformes > Exocoetidae > Hirundichthys > Hirundichthys speculiger. Next base: position 386,164 of record JAGFBZ010000327.1, on the reverse strand, counting down.
GTCTCTTTAAGGCCCCGCCCCCTCCATCCTCCAACACCTGTCAGACCCCACGCTCGTCTTCACCTTCACCCAGTAAATGAGTGTTTTGGCTCCAACAGGCGTCCTGTGGAATCTGTCCTCCTGCGATGCGGCGAAGATGACCATCATCCGTGACGCCCTGACCACGCTGACCAACACCGTCATCATCCCCCACTCCAGCTGGAGCGTTTCCCACCGCGACGAGCACAAGGTCAAGTTCCAGTCGTCGCTGCTGCTGCGCAACACCACCGGCTGTCTGAGGTGAGACGAGGATCCATGAGGGTCATCGCTGTAGACTTTAATCCAAGAATAAATGGCTCTGTAACGAATGTTTACACCTGCTGTCACAGAAGGAATATTGATTCAGATTCCTCCTTTAAACCAAGTTTAAAAGAGGAATTTAAAGGGTTTTTTGTGGATAAAATGATCTGTACATAAACAACACACACCTTTATTCATCATGTCATTTTTATTGAACAAAAAGGAAACCAAAAGAAAGAAAATGCCATGTGGGAAATCTGAAGTACCTCCATTTTTCAAAGACTTGTAGATCCACCTTCATCTCTGTCACGTGGTTGAACAGGTGCTGCTTCAGGTCGTCGGGGGTAACTGGACATCCCCTCAAACGTCCCAGTTCAGCTCCCACCACTGCTTTGATTTATTTCATTTGATTTCTGATGATTCTGATGGTTATTTGGAATCATTGTCTGGTCACATGACCCAGTTCTGTTCAGTCTTTAGCTGTAAAACAGACATTTGCCGAGTCTGATGGTTCTGGTCTCGTTGCTCCAGGAGTCTGCTGGTTTGTTCAGACCCAGTTCTGTGAACCTCGGTCCTTCCAGGTTCTTTTAGACAGTCGAGAGTTTTCTATTGAAACCTTGACAGCCGGTTCTTCTCCGGTGCTCTTCTGGTTCTTCTCCAGCGCTCTTCTGGTTCTTGTCCAGTGCTCTTCTGGTTCTTGTCCAGTGCTCTTCTGGTTCTTCTCCAGTGCTCCTCTGGTTCTCGTCCAGTGCTCTTCTGGTTCTTGTCCAGCGCTCTTCTGGTTCTCGTCCAGCGCTCTTCTGGTTCTCGTCCAGCGCTCTTCTGGTCTAGTCCAGTGCTCTTCTGGTTCTAGTCCACCGCTCTTCTGGTTCTTCTCCAGTGCTCTTCTGGTTCACCTCCAGTGCTCTTCTGGTTCTTCTCCAGTGCTCTTCTGGTTCTTCTCTTCTGGTTCTTCTCCAGCGCTCTTCTGGTTCTTCTCCAGTGCTCTTCTGGTTCTTCTCCAGTGCTCTTCTGGTTCTTGTCCAGTGCTCTTCTGGTTCTGCTGTCATGGACTTCAGCTCTTCAGCTGCTCAGTGAAGCCTGGAGACTCTGAGATGGAGCTCTGGCCTAATTTTGTCTTCCTGCGGTTGTTGTCTGACCTCGGTGTGGATTTACTGGGACGTCCACTGCTGGGAAGACTGGTAACTGTCTTGAATGTTTTCCACTTGTGAATAATCGTTAATCATTAAAGTCTAATTTGTTGATGATTGCTGATGATCAGCAACTTCCCCTCTTAAATCCTGCAGAAGCAGAAACGGGGAACTTAGTGTCCTCACATTTTATTTTCCATTTCAGCCGAGTTTTTATTTTTATTATTTTCAAATCAGTAATGTGATGGTGTAACTGGACGTACTGCTGTTTGATGGAGGTTGTAGTTTCCTGATACTGAGACCCATCACGACCAGAACCCCAGGATCCAGAGAGGGGCTGCTAACTTCTGCACATTATTGTACAGCAGAAGTAGGTCAGTTCTTGACAGAACCTGAGTTCTGACACCTGAGAGAGGAGCTGCTGGACTGGACGGTTATGACAGAAACACTTCAGGTGGATCTCCAGCTGGAACATCTGTGTATCAGCTCACATGCAAACTAAACGCCTCCAGCCTTCCCTTCACTCACACTGACATGAAGCTGCAGATTGATGCTACAGAAGTGCATTCTGGGAGCTCTGTCAGCTCCTATTGGAGGCTGAGGCGCCTGCTGGACTGTATCTGGGCAGGTTTAAGCCCCCTGGTGGGGGGGTCCACACACTGCAGCTGTGTCTGAATGAACATAATGATCATGTGTTTGTGTTTGGTTGGGAGGAACCTGAGCTCGGCGGGGGAGGAGGCCCGGAGCCAGCTGCGCTGCTGCGAAGGTCTGGTGGACTCGCTGCTGCACGTCCTCAAAGCCTGCGTCAACACGTCCGACTACGACAGCAAGGTGAACACCTGAACCTGAAACAGACATCAGCACATGTTCAGGTGCCATGTTTGTTTCTGTCTGATACTGATTCTGGTTCCTGGACTGATTCTGGTTCCTGGACCGATTCTGGTTCCTGGACTGGAGGTTTCTGAGGCTCAGAACTGATCTCATTAAAAATATTCCACGTCCCAGTTTCAGAGGTCGGGACGCTAACGGCCAGACACACAAGTAATGAATTCATATGAAGCAATAAAGCCGACCAATCAGATGGCCGTATGTCATGTGACGTGTTTGGCAGCGTTTTAGCAGCTGAACATTACTGTGACTTCTGAGCTGTAAATAAAAACCTACTAGATCATAACCACGTTTTAAAGAGAACCACTGTAGCTGTGGTTGAAGGAGCTCAGCTTAGCTTAGCTATGCTAACCACAGCAGTCAGTTCATGTCAACACTGAAACAACCTTTGAGACCAAAGGTCCCTCCAGCGGGATGAAGGACTGCAGGTCCGGCATTATTCCAACTGGAGGAGTCCAGATTAAAGTCCTGAAGACGCTGAGCTGCTCATGAAAAGTTCTTCCAGGACTCTTAGAAGCAGCATGATGGAGATTATGGTTCCTCTGAGGAACGCTAACCACCTCAGCCACCGAGCTCTGCTGCAGGTCCTCATGTTCTGCTCAGCCCTGGTCCAGCAGCACGTTTTCTGGTTCCGGTTCTGTTTGACATGAGAATGTGAACGATAGTTTGCTGCAAAAAAAAAAAACAACTGATGCTGAACATTTATCAACTCACGTAAAAAGTAGACTTTGTTTGCTCCATTGCTGAGCTGCAAAGAGGAAGTAAACGAAAGAAACCTCAACATTGTGAGCTAAAAAAAAAAGAGTCGGCGCTGCCATCTAGCTGTTGGTGGTGGAATTACAGCGACACAAACAAGTTACACCTGAGAGTAACTGGATTTCCATCTACAGGTTTTCAGAGTTGTCCTGGTCGTTTCTCCTCCAGATTGTGGAGAACAGCGTCTGCACCCTGAGGAACCTTTCATACCGCCTGGAGGTGGAGATGCCCTCCTCCCGTCTCCTGAGCAACCAGGAGCTGGACACCCTGCTGGGCTTCTCCTCACCTGCCAAGGAGCTGGACTACCTGTGCTGGGGCAAGAGGAGGCGTGGCAGGAAGAGGAGCGGCTGGCCCGAAGGCAAGGTGAGGAGTCGGAGGAGCCTTCAGGTGTTAATGAGGACGACACTTGTCTAATAATGATTATTAATGACCATAAAGAGACAAATAAACCGTGAAATTAATAACATCTGTCCAAGAAACGTTGGAGAATGCTGCACAAAGCAAGCAGAGATGCCAAACCAACCTAAATGATTCAGTGACTGAAGGTTCCCACAGTTAACAGATGACGTCTCTAGACTTCCACCTTCATGCTCCATGTGTTTGCTGCAGTGGGACGGCGCCGGTCCGGTTCCTGGTTCCTCCCAGCTTCCTCGAGGAGCAGAGCTGCTGTGGCACCCGATGGTGGTGAAGCCGTATCTCAACCTGCTGGCTGAAAGCTCCAACCCTGCTACGCTGGAGGGCGCCGCCGGCTCCCTGCAGAACCTGTCCGCCGGAAACTGGAAGGTGGGACCCCTAAACCCTAATCCCTAAACCCTAACCCCCTAACCCCTAATCCCTAATCCCTAATCCCTAACCCAGACCCAACCCTGCTACGCTAGAGGGCGCCGCTGGGTCCCTGCAGAACCTGTCCGCCGGAAACTGGAAGGTGGGACTCCTAACCCTAATCCCTAATCCCTAACCCCTAATCCCAAACCCCTAACACCCTAACCCCTAACCCTGCTACGTTAGAGGGCGCCGCCGGCTCCCTGCAGAACCTGTCCGCCGGAAACTGGAAGGTGGGACCCCTAACCTCTAATCCCTAAACCCTAAACCCTAATCCCTAATCCCTAAACCCTAACGCTAACCCCTAACACCCCTAATGCTAACCCCTAACACCCCTAACGCTAACCCCTAACAACCCTAACGCTAACCCCTAACACCCCTAACGCTAACCCCTAACACCCCTAACGCTAACCCCTAACACCCTAACGCTAACCCCTAACCCTCTGTGTTGGAAACAGAAAGATTTCAAATCTCTTGTGACTCTCAGGTTCACAGTTCCTGATGCCTGGGCTCATATTTCTGCTTACGACAGCATCCATCTTAATGTTTGAGGTGTGAATATGAACCTTGACCTTTGTCAGTTTTCTAACTGGTTGTGGGCGTGTCCAGTTCTCAGCCTACATCCGGGCGGCGGTCCGGAAGGAGAAAGGTCTGCCCATCCTGGTGGAGCTGCTGAGGATGGACAACGACCGGGTCGTCTGCTCCGTCGCCACCGCCCTCCGAAACATGGCGCTGGACGGGCGCAACAAGGAGCTGATAGGTCCAACACACACACACACAGTTACACACACACACACATGCACACACACACACACACATCTTTTTTTTTTTTTTAATCTTTTTTTAATCTTATTGAGGACTGTTTTGATCTGTTTTGATCCAGGTAGGATGTAATTAGATCCATAAATATAATCTGAGAGCAGCGCTGCATCAGAGCGTTTCTGTCACTATGAGGAAGTTTGACAGTAATAACTGAAATACTGGTCAGGAATGTTACCGTCAAAGTTTTCTTGAGTTATCAAGTTTGGATTACATTTAGTTGAAGAAACAAAAAATGAATTCCAAGGATGCTGGACAAACACTTGGAGAATCTGTGGGAAATGACCACTTTAAACTTTGAGTCATTTGTGTCTTCGGTCCGTCTGTTTGTGTCCTCTGAGGATGTGTTTGTGCATCTGTCTCCAGCTGGAACAGACTCATCCAGGTTGCTGCGCTGCACCTGCAGCTGTTGTGCTCTTTAATGCAGAAACTTTATTCATCCCTGGGGAGGCTTCCCTCAGGAAACTGGCAATATTAATAATATTTATTCTGTGTTGTCGTATGGTGATGATGAGCGACTAAAATGACACCAGCTCAGATACATTACGCAGTCTTTGTGGATTCACGTAGGAATCCCAGCACAAAGATGTTACCTGAGTCTGCAGCTGCTGCAAGAGAAACTAAATAAAAACTAGATAAAGGAGGTGGAGCCCAGAGCCTTTTCATCAGCTCAGAGATCCATCATGTGATCTGAAGGCTTCGGTCCAGAAATGACCAATGAAGTTCAGCCACAAACATGAATCATTTGTACTGGATGTTAAACCGCAGGTTTCCTCAGACCTGCTCTTCTAACTGGGGTAGGGGTTAGTGGGTAGGGGTTGGGGGGTAGGAGCAGGCATGGACTGGCCATCGGGCGTACCGGGCAATGCCCGGTGGGCCGACGCACATCTGTGGGCCGTCCCAGGTCTGTCATAAAAAAAAAAAAAAAAAAAAAAAAAAAAAGTATATAGTTTTTATTGACCGCGACGGTAACGGACCGGTACTCGGCTCATAAAAATCTCCGAGGGGGGGGGGGGGGGGGGGGGGACGACGACGACACACTAAACAAACTCAAGAAAGAGACACTGACAGCTAATCAGACAACCGCTCCAGTGCTGCGCTGATGTGGACGCAGTATGTCCCCGGGGTATGGTGGGCCGCCAGGGACCAAAAATGCCCGGGCCATTTTTTGGTCCCAGTCCAGCCCTGGGTAGGGGGTAGGTAGGGGGTAGGGTTAGGGGTGTTAGGGGTTAGTGGTTAGGGGTTAGGGGGTAGGGGTTAGGGGGTAGGGGTTAGGGGGGGGGGGTTAGGGTTAGGTTAGGGTTAGGGTTAGGGGTTAGGGGTTAGGGGTTAGGGGTTTGGGGGTTAGGGGTTAGGGGGGGTAGGGGTTAGGGGGTAGGGGTTAGGGGGTTAGGGGTAGGGGTTTGGGGGTTAGGGGTTAGGGGGTTAGGGTTTAGGGTTAGTGGTTAGGGGTTAGGGGGTTTGGGTCTGCTGAATCAGCACCACTCAGCCAGCGACGTGAGGAGTCTTCAGAGCTCTGAAAGTCCACCTCTGCTCCTGCAGGAAAGTACGCCATGCGGGACCTGGTGAACCGGCTGCCTGGTGGGGTCCCTCCGTGTTGTCAGACGACACGGTGGCGTCGGTCTGCTGCACCCTGCATGAGGTCACCAGCCGCAACATGGAGAACGCCAAAGCTTTAGCTGACAGCGGCGGCATCGAGAAGCTGGTGGACATCAGCAAAGGTCGAGGGAAGGGGTACGAAGCGGGTTCCTGTTCTCATCTGTGATCCGGGTTTGGGTTTGGGTTTGGGTTATGAGTGTGTATGATGACGCGTGTCATGTGTTACAGGTACTCCATGAAGGTGGTGAAGGCGGCGGCTCAGGTGTTGAACACACTGTGGCAGTACAGAGAGCTGAGGAGTCTGTACAAACAGGTCAGAACCGACCCAGACACCAGAACACCAGAACCACTTCTCAACAATGAGTCCACAAGTTACAAAGCAGGCAGTTCTTCAACTGACCACTAGGGGCCAGTTTCCATTGACCTCTGGGCCAAAACGACCAGCTTTACAGCAGAAATCTGGATGTTTCATGAAGCTCATTAGATCAGATGTTATTGAACACCTGGATACGTTTATCTGTGAACCGTTCCGTTGTAGATTTGTCTTCATGTTCTGGATCATTGTCCTGTTGGAAGATAAATCTCCGTCCCAGTCTCAGGTCTTCTGCAGACTCCAACAGGTTTTCTCCCAGAATGCTCCTGTGTTTGGCTCCATCCATCTTCCATCAGTTTTAACCATCTTCCCTGTCCCCGCTGAAGAAGAGCAGGCCCAGACCATGATGCTGCCACCACCGTGTTTGACAGTGGGGATGGTGAAATCAAGTTTTACTCAACGCTAGACAACTAGCTAGCAACTATGGGCTGTATTGTCCCGGCTCTATTTGGCTAACTCGGTTGGGTTAGTGGTCGGAAACTAAAGACTCGGGTCGGGTCAGTTTCGGGTCAAATTTTCAGGGGTCCATTTGGGTTCGGGTCCATGAAAGTGGACCCGTGAAGACCTCTACCTGATAATCCTTCCATATCAATATGATTGCTTGCTCAGTGCTCCTCGTTTAAAACTTGGGAAATCTTTTTATATCCATATCCAGCTTTAAACGTCTCCCCAACATCTGGGTCCTGGTTTCTTCCTGGACCGTTGGGTTCTCATCAGTCAGTTAATCTGTGCCGAGGTTTAGTTGGGTGTTACTTCTAGGTGGTAAGACATAATGCATGCAGAGGAATCAAAGATCACACTTAAAAACAAATATGCGAAAACATGCAAAGTCAAAAGACGCATCCCCTACAAATTTAAACCCTTCACACCACTTTGATATCTAATCAAGGACGATCAATGATCCAGTCTGTGATTCCAATACATAAAATTATAAAGTAAATGCTGAATACTAAATAAACCTTTTTCCCAAGTGGCTTCTTTGTTTCCTAATGCAGGATTATAAACTGCTAACATTATATTAATGTTGCTCCTCATGTGAACAGGACGGATGGAACTACACCCACTTCGTCACCCCCGTGTCCACGCTGGAGCGAGACCGGTACCGGTCTCAGCCGACCCTGCCCACCAGCCCCATGCGGATGTCGCCCGTCATCCAGTCAGGTGTGAGCTCTGTCCCGACATGCTATGCTAACGTGACGCATCTAAAACTCGTCTCATTTGTTCTAAAAGTTTATTTCCTTAAATTCTCAGGCGGCAGCGCAACATCCTCGCCTGCAATGCTCGGGATAAGACGACACAGCTCGAACTACCAGAGGGCGCAGTCATCTATGCAACTCGACTCGTTTTATGGAGACACTTTACACAAACGGCAGTACACAGGTTTGTACTGTGGCGTCCCTCAGAGATCTGTACTTGGGCTCCTGATGATTCGGTCTCACTGCTAACTCATAAAGTTCCCAACTGTGTTGAATTTCTCTTGTCAGGGTCCGAGAGGAAACCCCCATTCTTCATTGGGACTTATTCCTCCCAGTCAGGGGAAGATTTGAGAAGATTACAGGTAAGGAATAATAATAATAATAATAATAATAATAATAATAATAAATGTGTGTGTGTCTTACAGTGAGAGAAAGCTGCTTTGTGTTGTAAAAGTGCTTTGAGTGTTTCCCGGATTGGAAAAGTCTAAGAACCTTGTTATTGTTGTAAAAGAACTGAACATTTTTATCTGAAAACATCATATAATTATACTTTAAAGTAAACTGAACCATGTTATTTTGAAGAAGCTGTTCCTCTAATTTTAAATGTATTTGAAATGTCAGTGAATGAATATGTGGAGGTTAATAATAATAATAATCCGTCCTCCTGTGGATTGTTGGACCACAACCTGTGTTCAGTTTAACTTTTTAACATTGTTGCCCATTTTTGAAATATTTGGACAGGAACAGATTTTGATTCCCTTTTGACTTAACTAAAGATACATGTGCTGTGCTTGAACACCACAAAAAAATTGGTTTTGCAATGTTTTCTAAGCAAAAATAAGCCTATATAATTGAAAATACTTCAGTGAAAAAAGGAAGAGCAGTTCTTCCAAAGCTGGAAACATAAAACAGTCCAACTTGTCTTGTTGTTTCTGACATCAGTTTGTTGAAGTGGGTCAGTTTTGGACCCGGTCCGGTAAATCCCCTGGTGTCGCCGTAAAGCTGGTTCTGGTTCTGGTCCTCTGCAGCACCCGGAGCCGTTCTACGATGAACCCGACAGGAAGAACTACAACAACTACAGGATGTACCTGTCGTCCCCACAAGGCTACAGCGAGGACCACTACGAGGACGACCCGGTCCACCTGACCCCGTCCTCGCCCGACGGCTACGCCGCCCAGTCGCTGCGGTTCAAAGCCAACACCAACTACGTGGACTTCTACTCCACCACCAGGAGGCCTTCAAACCGGGCCAACAAGTTCACGGGCTCCCCGGACTCCTGGGTGTAGACACAAGATGGCGTCTGTGTTTGGGTGTAGACACAAGATGGCGTCTGTGTGTGCGTGTACGTGTGTGCGTCCGAGCGTGCTGTAGCGTGTTTGGTGTGTTTGGCTGCGGGTGCATGTGAACGCGTCGCTGCTGGACCAGAGAGGGGGGGGCACATTAGTCCTGACAAATGTTAATTATTCTGTTATTTTTATATCTGAATGTCACTGACAGCAGATAAAAAGATGATGAGCAACTTTATTTATTTAATTTTTCCATGGCAGGACTCAACGGTGGCTTGACTGGAGGAAACTGGTCATTTCTAGATGTAAATCAGCCTCTGAAATGAATCTGCGATCAGACAGGTCCGATTGATTAAAAAAAATATAAAGATACAGTATAGATGACAGGATGAACCGGTTTCTGAAAAGTGAACCCAGAAATGAGCAGAGGGGGGCATCAAACAAGCCTGCAGGTGCTAACAGTGCTAACAGTGCTAACCCTAACCCCCCCCCCCCCTCTGACCTCCACGTTATTATGTCCAACTTTACAGCAGAAATTAATGGAGACTGACTCGTTCTTGGAGCCAGTTTATTGGGGTTCAACAGCCCCCCCACTTCTGCACTGAAGCCAAACTGACAGATTCTGCAGTTCCTCGTCTGACCACTAGGGCTCCTAAACAACAAACGTCCATTGACCTTCATGTTAAAATGTCCAACTTTACAGCAGAAATTAACATATTTAGAGGCTGCTCCAAAAGCTGTTTTGGTCTCAGTAGTGATGTTTAACGTCAGTAACATCTGTACGGCGGCTCAACTGCTTTTGTACCATTTTAGATCAAATTTCATAAATTTAAGGCGTCTAAAGTAACTTCCTGTATGCTGAAATTTTAAAACACTGGTCTCAAAAAAAAGCATCGGTTTAGAATACAAGCTATTGATTTGGATGTTTATAAAGTTAGACATCAGGAATCGTGAAGGAGCCCTGAGATGGATCTGCTGTGGTGAGAAATAAACCTGCTGGACAGAAGTAACCAGATGTTCCTCTGAATGATCCTGAAACTGATATTTGAACATAAAAAACTGCGTCCAGTCTGACTGAGGTGGAAAGTCTCAGCTCCTTCGTAGTTTCAGGGTCGTTTCAGAGACGTCCTGTTGGAGTCGCTCCTCTGAGTTGCTTCCAGATGTGGGGCAGGTGGGACTCAGGTGGGACTCAGGTGGGACAGTGAGCTGGATGATGATGAAGACCTGAGACAGGTGTGTGGAAGTCTGGAGAGGTAAAGGAGAGGAAGGTTGAAGACCTTAAAGATGTAGAGCAGGACCTAAACATGAATATACTGGAGCAAACTGGTCAGTAAACTGGTTTCATGTCCTTTTATTCTGGTAAAATAAACGTTAAACCCTTTGATTTTAAACTGATACACATCATCACTTTTCTGGAGGAAGACGTGATTTGTGACATCAAATGTGTAAACGTCTGTATGTGACAGTAGTTCCAAAAAAAACAGGACAAAATCAAAAATTAAATCACTCTGATGTTAAAAAAAAAAATCGCCTTTATCAGGTGATTTTATATGTTAACGACACAAAGGAAAGCTTTGCCCTTAGAAAAAGAGAACCATGTTTACTGGAGTATTTGTACAGGTCAACCTTGAACATTTCTCTGCAGTAAAACTCTAATTCTGATGAGGATCCTGTAAGGAGGAAACACCTGGATGAGCAGGTGAGCAGACGAGCTGGAACCTTTAAAGACTCACAGTCAGCAGTGAATCATGAAGTCTGTGAAATCTGTGGAAAAAAAAGAAATGTGAATCTGTTTGTACAGAAACAAAGGTTCAACTGTCCTGTAATAATGTTGTAATCAATATGTAGAACTTTCTATGTGACTGTGAAGATTTTTCTATGATTTACTGACGGTTTCTATCATTTTACTTGTGACCCGACCAAAATACACATCTGTCTGTTCTGTCCACAACGATGATGATGATGTGCAGTGTTACAGAGGGAAAATATATGTTTAGGAATTAAAGACTATATCAAGATGAACCTGGAGCTCAGGGTTTAGATCTGATTTCATTTTTCTCATTTCAGTCCCAGAAGGTCGTCTGGTGTCGACCCAACACACCTGAAACAAACTATTAATCATTCATAGAGTCAGAAGATCCACAGGTGAGAGTTGAACACAGGACTGTGCAGAACTCTGCTGGGTTGTTCAGATCAAGGGACCATCTTCAGAAGGACCCCCCCCCCCCCGTGTTGAACCTCTGCTCTGTCTGGATCATCTTTCTCCTCCGTGACATCGTCCTCCATCACTGGATAGCTCAGTGGCTTCAGTTACTGCCTTTGTTTCTGGAGATCTGGGGTTCAAATCCCTGTCGGGGCTTGAAGGTGTGAAGATGCTACGGCAAGGGGGAGCCAGGACGGTGGGTCGGGGGGGGAAACCCTCCCCCCTACACAAAGGTAGAGTTAGGGTGAGTTTAGGGCCGAGCAGCACCCCTGGTTTGATGATTTGTTGAGGGTGCTGCTGGGGGGGAATGTGAGGAGAAGAACAGATAGATGACCTCTGACCCACCATCCTGGTTCCTCTCTGACTGGGATCTTTAACTTTTGGTTCAGATCCATTTGAATGAAATGAAATGAAATCAGTTATGGATAAGTTATCGATGGAACATAACTGTGGAGGTCATTAACCTCCTTTTTTTTTCTTCTCTTTCTGTATGTTTTCAGACCTCTGTATGTTTGATCAAAGTTGGGCAAGAACCTTTGGTTCCTCTAAGCAATTTTTAGTCTTCAAGTTGGCTTTTAAAAGCTGAGTCTGGTGAGAAGTTGAACTCTGGTGGGTTCAAGGTCTGTCTCGGGCCTGAAGTCAGAGGACATTATGGAGAAGATAGAAGGGTTAATACTTCTTGAAATTCAGAAATCTATGAGAACAGAACTCTTTTCAGTCTTTCAAGTAAAGTTCTCCAAGAACAAAGCAGCTGTGTATTCTAGGATGTTAAGCAGTTGGTCAGTTCAACTCTTCGTAGGAGACTATAGGTTGTCCATCCCAGCATTTATCTCCATCTGTGTGTAGGTGTGTTCAGAGTGTCAGTTGCCATGGTGACCAGTGATCTAGTCCTCTGACCATCTCACCTCAGTGCTGGTACCTTCATCTGTTTATGGACTTAGTTCATTCTGACCTTTTTTTATTAATCTTCTATGGTTAGTTTCTTAGGGAGGTACTTTGTCACTGTACATATGTATGATGATTATAGGAAGGAACCTACTGTTGTTGAGACCCACAAACATGCTGCTACAGTCGTCCTTCTCCTGGAGTTTGGACATCTTGTCATGATGTTTCCCACATTTAGTTTCATCTCACAAACATACCTGATAAAGTTGTACAGAACTGCAGACATATATCATCTGTTTCACAACAAAACACCAGATGGGTTTAATTTCTCTGAGTGACAGAGAAGAGATGTCTCCTCCTCTCTTCTCCAGGTGCCAATGATGGCAAGAATTTACCCAACATGCACCACCCTTTGCTACCTCACACCTGTGACCCATCCCACTGGGTCAATGAGTCTCATTCAGACTGGACCTTCACCTGTTCACACATTTAAGCTTCTCTTTTCTGCTATTAACTTGTGGGAACTCCGAGTCTAGTCTAGTCTAGTCTAGTCTAGTCTAGTCTAGTCTCCTTTCCTTGGAGGAGTTGAACTGACCAACTTTAAAACCCCCAGAAGCTCCTAAACATCCTAGAATACACAGCTGCTTTGTTCTTGGAGAACTTTACTTGAAAGACTGAAAAGAGTTTTGAACTTCAAGATCTATAAGAACAGAAAAGTACCAACCCTTCTATCTTCTCCTCCATAATGTCCTCTGACTTCAGGCCCAAGACAGACCTTGAACCCAGGTTCTCTACTTCCCACAGCAGTTTAACTACTCACCAAACTCCAGACTTTTAAAAGCCAACTTGAAGACTAAAAATTGCTCAGGAACTAAACTTAGAGAAACCAAATGTCTGTGGAAACCTTTAAACAACTTTGATCAATATACAGAGAAGGCCTGAAAACATACAGAAAGAAGAGAGAAAAAACAAGGCTAATTACCTCCACACAACTCATCCATAAGTTGTATCTCTATCCGTAACTGATTTCATTTCTTTCATATGGATCTGAACCAAAAGTTAAAGATCCCAGTCAGAGAGGAACCAGGACAGTGGGTCAGAGGTCATCTATCTGTTCTTCTCCTCACATTCCCCCCCAGCAGCACCCTCAACAAATCATCAAACCAGGGGTGCTGCTCAGCCCTAAACTCACCCTAACTCTACCTTTGTGTAGGGGGGAGGGTTTCCCCCCCCTGACCCACCGTCCTGGCTCCCCCTTGCCGTAGCATCTTCACACCTTCAAGCCCCGACAGGGATTTGAACCCCAGATCTCCAGAAACAAAGGCAGTAACTGAAGCCACTGAGCTATCCAGTGATGGAGGACGATGTCACGGAGGAGAAAGCAGATGGTCCACATCCAGAAGATCCAGTCCTGCAGCAGGTTCAACTCTCAGCTGTGGATCTATGAATGACTAGATTTAAGTTTATTATAATAACTATTAACCATCTCTGCAGATCAATGGAAACGATGTAGAGGTTTGGCAGAACCATCTCTGACAGATGTGAACGATCTAAACCCAGTTTATGTTCAAAAGATGATTCACAGAAATCTAAGAGATAAAATCAACTTTCTGTGTTTTAAAACCATCTTAGATCAAAGTTGAGGACAGAATATGTTAGTTTTAGTTAATATTCTGTCTTTGTTTCTTTTCCCTTCATGTCAGGAGCCGAGACTCATGCAGCTTTATTTTTAACAGGTGTTTATCAAAGTCATTCATTACTTTACAGCCACAATATCAATTCCTACTAATTTAATATTAATTAACAGAAAACACTTTATATGGAGAACATAAATAAACTAGTTATAAAATGTAGCCACTAGAGGGCGATCAGCCTCAATCATGACCAGAGCTCAGAGGAGCTGAAGGCTTGATTCATGGAGGTGAAGGTGAGGCGCACCTGTCGGAGGAGGTGAAGCTGTTGGACCGTTTACATGTTTGAATGTTGAGAGTTAAAATAAAATCAAGGAATTCCAGCCAGGTGTGAAGGAGCAGAGAAACACCCAAAAAACCTGACAAATGTGCACCTGTACATAAAATCTGCTCATTTTGGAGAGCAAGATGAAATGAAAATTCTGTTTAGGGAATCTTTCATAGATCTCTCAGGTGTGCCTGCTGCTCTCAGGTGTGTCTGCAGCTCTCAGGTGTGTCTGCTGTGCGTCACCATCAGTGTGAATAAATCAGTCAGCAGCTTTGAAAGCCGTCTGATCTCTGGATGTTCAACTAGAAGAGAAAACCTGCATGGACATGAAACATTAAACACACCTGGATGTTGTGGTTCTGAGCTCTGACAAACATTTAAACTTGTATGTTTATTAGCAGGTTTATTCAGCCGACAGTTAAACTTTTATGTTTATTAGCAGGTTTATTCAGCCGACAAACATTTAAACTTGTATGTTTATTAGCAGGTTTATTCAGCCGACAAACAGAAGGACGTGAAAGACACAAAGTGAGAACATACATGACCGTTCTCCCTGAGCCTCCGATACAAGCTGTGGTCCATGCACTTACATTCATCTACCGGACCGGACCGGACCGGACCAGACCGGACCGGACCGGATCAGTCCCCCCCCCCCCCGGAAAAGGAATAGATACATCTGAGAACATGCTCATCTGACTTCTCTACAGGCCTCATTGATTACAGACTGGTTTGTGTTTCAGAGGGAAGATTCAGAAGTTTGTGGTCGGGTTCGGGTTAGAGTTATGGTTCGGGTCTGGGTCTGGGTTTGGGGTTTGGGGTTTGGGGTTTGGGTTTTTTCTGAAAGGCACAAAGTGATCGACGGGTTTTTACTCTCAGTGGGTTTGAAACCTCCTCAAACTTTGGCCTGAGAGGAAAGTTTTCTTCTTCTGATTCACTGATTGATCTCGTAGACTACGGAGCGTCTGATTGGCTGGTCAGCGTCTCCATGAGGCTACGCTAGCTCAGGTCCAACTGTTAAAGCTCAGGTAAGTCATTTCTGGGTGACGTCACGTCTGCTGATATTTGAACAGAAGCTGGAGATGTGATTCCAGTCGGATCTTCAGTTTTAGGGTCAGTGACGGGGATTCAGCTGTCCGTCATCTCAGTTATCTGATCACTAACAATCAACGATCACTTCCTGGTTCCCAGCAGCCCCGTGGCTCCATCTGAGAGGGAAATCATCCACAACCAGTCCTGTTCTCTCCTCCAGTCTTCCTGCTGTTTCACAATGAATGGACTCAAGAAATCAAGTAACCAACTGGAGCTGGACATGAAGGACATTAAAAGGACATGAAGGACATTAAAAGGACATGAAAGACAGAAAAGTAACAAAACTAAATCTACAACCGTTTCCCTCAACGCTGTACAAACATGAACGCCAGCTGCGTTTCCCGCTCACGTCATCCGAACTGTTGCAGAATCAGAAAGATGGACTGATGTCTCAGACGATGGAGATGTTTGTGGCTTCTCTGTTGTGAAGGCCTCCCATTGGTGCTTCAACAGGAGGGGCGGAGCTTCAACAGGAGGGGCGGAGCTTGTGGTTCCAGGCATGCAGTGAGGCGTGTGTGGTCTGCAGAGTTTCCCTTTAATCAGGTGGCCCACTTTTCCTGCAGATTATGTTCATGCAATCACACGTGAGGCTGTTTGTCTTCATACAGATATTTGTGGACAACTTTATCATCTTAGAAACTAAAGGAAACCCTTCCTGAGACGCCTTCAGTTGTGTGAGTAGACGGCTCCTCTAACCGAGCTGCAGACGGGCGCCGGTGGAGGGTGGTGACCCGGTCTGACGGGCGACGGTAGAGGGTGGTGGCCCGGCCTGACGGGCTTCGCTGAGAGACGTAAAAACAAAATGGTGGTTGAGCAGCTGCAGCTTTAGTTCCAGCAGATAGACACATGGTTGAGGAAATAAATCTCACCGATCTGAGCCGAGTATCCCCGGCGGGCCATGTTCTTGGCCCGGACGGCCTCTTTGATGCGGTCCACCTCCTGCTGGTAGCGCTTGCGGTCCCTCATGGCGTTCTCCTTGGCCTCCTTCAGGGCGTTCTCCAGAGCTTTGACTCGCTCGGCGGTGGCTCGCAGACGCTTCTCCAGCTTCGGCAGCTCACAGCGAAGGTCTGCGTTGTCTCGGGCCAGCTGAGGGAGGCGGCGGGAAACAACCGAGGCTGGCGTTATTCGTTTTTACACCACTCATCTATTTCACAACTTATCGGAGTCAGAGGTCAAAGGTTAACAGCAACACAAGGGTCAAATGTGGCCCGTCATTCATTTTATGTGGCCCTCGAGAGCTTGGGCATTATTGGCTTAAATTTTAAACCAATATTTTAAAATTTAAAATAAGCTTAAACCGCTTAAGAGCGCATATTGACGATAAACTACATCTCCCATCATCCACTTCATCATTACCCACAACGATAATGGTAAATAACAGTTTGTCTTTTGTGTTATGAGGCGGTGTCGGTCGTGAAAGAGTTTAATCTGAGCATTTTGACAGCAAACATGGAGCTAAAGTATGCTAAATTTAGCCTGTAAGAAAAACAAAGAACCGTTTCCGCTTCTGAAACCAAGGTAATGGATACTCTTACAACCACAAATGCTGAGTTTAATATAATAATGACATAAATGTTTGAAACTTGAATACAATTTTGATTTATATTTAATTTTGTTACATTCATGCTGTCAGTCTGGCCCTTTGAGGGCCACCATGATGCTGATGTGGCCCTCAGTGGAAATGAGTCTGACACCCCTGGGTTAGGGTTAGGGGTTAGGGGGTTAGGGGTTAGACGCTGCTCTACATTTACCTGCTTGTGGACTTTAGTGAGCTGCTCCAAGTTGTTCTCCAGGAAGGAGATCTTTTGTTTCTGGGCGATGTTACCGAGGCCTTCTTCACAGTCCAGCTCGGCACTCTGAAAGAGGACCACGGGTTCAGCAGGTGATAACGGGTTCAGCAGGTGACAACAGTCAACGCGTCGTCGACTGTTCCCACAACGAGCAGGTGTACCTTTTTAACTCGAGCGGTCAGGTCCTGAACGAAGAGTTTGCGCAGGTTGTGGAGAGTCTGCAGCTCTCTGGCCTGAAACAACAAACTGGCATCATTTTGACAGCAGTTTGAAAAGAGGCACAGCTTCCAGAAGGGGGCGGAGTTTAGACACAGACTCCGCCCCTCGAACCAGACATGTTAAACAGAGAAAGACTGTCCCTTCTGTGTCTCTGAGGTATCTGGATCAAAGGTTCAGACGTCAGGAACTTCAGTCAGCAGAGTCAGGGTTGATTTCATTTTGGCTGTGATCCGGAAGAAATCCTGGATTCTGGATCACTTTCAAATTTTCAATAACATTGGGGTCATTTTGTTTCTCAATATCTCCTTTAATTATTGACCAAAACTCATGTAATTTGACTCAGGGATTGACAATGAAAACCTCTATCAGATTTCAAAGGCTGATCTGGATCTAATCCCCCCATGAAGCCTCCTTTGATCGTGTAAAACACGTTAAACTGCTGCTGTTTCCTCTGTGCTTCTTATTTTTTGGTAAATAAATACCGAACTAATACTAAACTAAACTAACACAGCGATAAAGAAGAAGTGCTGAGAGGAGCAACGTTTTGGTTTCAGTCCTCAGAACTGGAGGAAACTGGTTCCAGGTTTGAGGGTTCAGGGTTGGAGGGGGACGTCCAGTCAGGGTCACAGCTGAGCTTCATGGGGGGCGTGAACAGAAACTGTCCCTTCAGCTGGGGGCGGAGCCAGAGACCACACCCCCTCAGAGTGACTGACTCACCACGGTCTCCTCCAGACCCTTCAGGTCCTCTCGGGCCTGGTCCCGGTCTTCATTCAGCTGCCTGGAGACAGAAAAGGAGAGTTTGGATGAGCGGAGCATCGGTGGAGCATCAGTGGAGCGTGAGTGGAGCATCAGTTTGTGGAAATGTCAGAAAACACCAGGAACATTTGGAAAATCCTGATTTAAAAGCAGTTTACTTGTATCTCTGCAGACAGTTTGAGACAAAGACACTTCCTGGTTTTTCCTCATCAGCTTCACTTCATTTGCTCATTGATCCACTTTTCTGTTTCAGGCCTGCAGCTCCTTCCTGAGAAACTTCTGCTAGAAACATTTGAGAACAACATTCCTCAAAGACAGGTAGGTGCATCCGCATCCTCCTCCTACAGACAAGAACGTCCAACCTTTCAGGGACTCTGGAGCATGAAGGACAAAGTATTTTGGACACAACAACTCTGGACTTTTGTGCACTTCAAGACGTGTTTGCAGGAAGTCCTGGTGGTTTCAGAAGAGCTTCCAGGAGGAACAGCAACTTTAAAAGAACTTCTTCATGTGTCGTTGGCCTCAAACACAAAAGTGGACATCTACCAAATGAAATGAAGTGAAACACCCAACCTTTGTGATTTTGGACTTGTTTCTGATTTGGTGGAGCTCCACATCTACATCTACAACCACATCTCCAACCTTCACTGGTTCCTACATGAGTCTCTGCAGCTTCTCGTCCTTCTGCTGCTCTTCGGTCTTCAGCTTGTCGTAGTCCGACAGGAGTCTCTCCTGCTCCAGCAGCAGACCCTGGTTCAGGCTGAGAGAGGAACCTCGAGTTAATCAATGACGCCCTCGTTAACTCATCTGAACATGTTTCCTCCGGCTGCGTCTCAGCTAGGAATAATGCTGCAGCTGGGGTCAGGGGTCAGGGGTAGGGTGACCCCTGACCCCTGACCCTTGACCCCGTGTGATGCGCTCCTCACTCTGTCAGCTCTCCCAGCATCCTCTGCTTGTCCTCGATGTCGCTGCGAAGGCGACTCAGCTGCTTCTGATGAGCCTCCCTGTGACTCTCCAGCTGCTCCTCCAGCGTTTTCTGGAGGACGGACACACCTGTTCAGAGCCCAGCAAAGACACGCCTCCACACCTGCTTCCAGTCTGACGCTCACCTTCATGTCCTCGTCTCCGTCCAGGCAGGTGACGCCGTCCTTCTGCTCCCCCAACACCTCGTGTCTGATCTCTGAACACAGATGAGCTCACGTTACTGAGACGGATTTTTATGTTTGAAGAAACCAGTGAAGCCATTTTGTTTCAGGCATGTTTGAGGCGTGTTTCAGGCATGTTTGAGGCATGTTTGAGGCGTGTGTGTGTTTGAGGCGTGTTTGAGGCGTGTGTGTGTTTGAGGCGTGTTTGAGGCGTGTGCGTGTTTGAGGTGTGTTTCAGGCATGTTTGAGGCGTGTTTGAGGTGTGTTTCAGGCATGTTAGAGGCGTGTTTGAGGTGTGTTTCAGGCATGTTTGAGGTGTGTTTCAGGCATGTTTGAGGCGTGTTTGAGGCATGTTTGAGGTGTGTTTCAGGCATGTTAGAGGCGTGTTTGAGGTGTGTTTCAGGCATGTTTGAGGCGTGTTTGAGGCATGTTTGAGGTGTGTTTCAGGCATGTTAGAGGCGTGTTTGAGGCGTGTTTCAGGCATGTTTGAGGTGTGTTTCAGGCATGTTTCAGGCGTGTTTCAGGCATGTTTGAGGCGTGTTTCAGGCATGTTTGAGGCATGTTTCAGGCATGTTTGAGGCGTGTGTGTGTTTGAGGCATGTTTCAGGCGTGTGCGTGTTTGAGGTGTGTTTCAGGCGTGTGCGTGTTTGAGGTGTGTTTCAGGCATGTTTGGAGGCGTGTTTGAGGCATGTTTGAGGTGTGTTTCAGGCATGTTTGAGGCGTGTTTGAGGTGTGTTTCAGGCATGTTTGAGGCGTGTTTCAGGCATGTTTGAGGCGTGTTTCAGGCATGTTTGAGGCATGTTTCAGGCATGTTTGAGGCATGTTTCAGGCATGTTTGAGGTGTGTTTGAGGCATGTTTGAGGCGTGTTTGAGGCGTGTGCGTGTTTGAGGCGTGTTTGAGGCATGTTTGAGGCATGTTTGAGGCGTGTTTGAGGTGTGTTTCAGGCATGTTAGAGGCGTGTTTGAGGTGTGTTTCAGGCATGTTTGAGGCGTGTTTGAGGCATGTTTGAGGTGTGTTTCAGGCATGTTAGAGGCGTGTTTGAGGTGTGTTTCAGGCATGTTTGAGGTGTGTTTCAGGCATGTTTGAGGTGTGTTTCAGGCATGTTTGAGGCGTGTTTCAGGCATGTTTGAGGCATGTTTCAGGCATGTTTGAGGCGTGTGTGTGTTTGAGGCATGTTTCAGGCGTGTGCGTGTTTGAGGTGTGTTTCAGGCGTGTGCGTGTTTGAGGTGTGTTTCAGGCATGTTTGAGGCGTGTTTGAGGCATGTTTGAGGTGTGTTTCAGGCATGTTAGAGGCGTGTTTGAGGTGTGTTTCAGGCATGTTTGAGGCGTGTTTCAGGCATGTTTGAGGCGTGTTTCAGGCATGTTTGAGGCATGTTTCAGGCATGTTTGAGGCATGTTTGAGGCATGTTTGAGGCGTGTTTGAGGCGTGTGCGTGTTTGAGGCGTGTTTGAGGCATGTTTGAGGCATGTTTGAGGCGTGTTTCAGGCATGTTTGAGGCGTGTTTCGGGCATGTTTGAGGCATGTTTCAGGCATGTTTGAGGTGTGTTTGAGGCATGTTTGAGGCGTGTTTGAGGCGTGTGCGTGTTTGAGGCGTTCAGGCATGTTTGAGGCATGTTTGAGGCGTGTTTCAGGCATGTTTGAGGCGTGTTTGAGGCATGTTTGAGGCGTGTGTGTGTTTGAGGCATGTTTCAGGCGTGTTTGAAGCGTGTTTGAGGCGTGTTTGAAGCGTGTTTGAGGCGTGTGTGTGTTTGAGGCGTGTTTGAGGCGTGTTTGAGGCATGTTTCAGGCGTGTGTGTGTTTGAGGCGTGTTTCAGGCATGTTTGAGGCGTGTTTGAAGCGTGTGCGGACCCTGAGCCTGCAGCTTGGCCAGCTCTTCGCTCAGAGCGTCCTGACTCTCCTCCAGCTGCCTCTTCTTCTGCTCCATGTTCTGCATGTAGTCCGTCAGAGACTTGATCTTGGCCTGATGCTGAGAGGACGACAGTCAACATGAAACGCTGCTTCAACAAACGACGTCTCTTCAAGTAGAAAAGTTACTACACCCTCTTTTTTAATCAAATAATCCTAATTATAATCAGATACGATCATTATTGGATGAAATCTACCTGAGTCAGTCTTAAATTGTTATGAGAATTCCTCTGTGGTTTTGTGTTAACACACACCTGAAAGCTCCAGACTAGCAAACGTGTGTTTTACAAGTCATGTGACTCAGGTCACATGACTCTTGTTAGATTTTTACACAAAAAAAACAAATGATTCAGAGACTGGTTGACTCCAGGTGACGCTCACCTGGGAGATGAGCAGCTGACAGGATGCCAGCTCCTTCTCGTTGGCGTGGATTTTGCGGTGGGCGTCGGCCTGAGCGCTCTCCAGCTGCTTGCTGCGGTTCACCAGAGATTTGACCTCAGACTTCATCTTGCTGATGTAGAGGCGAGCGACGGTGAACTCCTCCTCCACCGCCGAGCCGTTCCCCTTCACCTCCGAGGACTGAGACAAGACAGAGACACCGTGAGGGGACCCAACATCTGTCTGAGCTGGATCTGGACCCTGTAGGACCCTGTAGGTCCCTGTAGGACCCCCGCGTGGCCCTCACCCCGGCCTTCACCCTCACCGTGGCCGTCTTGATGTCGCTGGTGCCGATGATGGCGCCGACGTCGCTGAGGTCTCGCAGCAGCAGGTTCAGGACCTCGGCGGCTCTCTTCCTCTGTAAACCGTTGAGCTCCTGCATCTGAGCGAGTTCCTGCTGGACCGCAGACAGCAGCGCCTGAAAAACATGGAGGACGTTGGGTCAGAAGAACTCTGGACTTCAGCAAAACTTCATACAGCACAGTCATTCAGACACAGATGAGATAAAGACAGGAGGACAGGACTGGAGGCTCTGGAGCAGGAACCTGGACGCACCGTCTTGTGCTGCAGCTCCTCCGTCAGCTGGAGGTAAGGGGTTAGGGGTTAGGGTTAGTGGTTAGGGGTTAGGAGGACCCTGGACGCACCGTCTTGTGCTGCAGCTCCTCCGTCAGCTGGACGTTGTTCTGCTCTCGCTCCTCCACCTCTTGGCTCTTCTGGTCGTAGTTGATGGCCAGCTCCTCCAGGGCCTGCAGCACCTCCTTCACCTCCTCCTTGGCCAGCTCGTTCTCCGTCTGCAGCCGGCACAGCTCCTCCTGGATCTTCTCGTGGTCGCGCCGCGTGGACGCCAGCAGCTGCGCAGAGACGATACTCAGGTGAGACAGGAAGAGACAGGTGGAGGTGACCCGTGTCTGAAGGGTTCGGGTCAGACCTCTTCCTGGTCCATCATCTGCTCCTTGAGCTTCTCAGCCAGCTGGCTGTGCTGGTTGATCTCATCGTCCTGCAGAAACAGAACCGCAGTGACGTCAGAGATAACAGACGACAACATCTGGAGGAAAATTAAATCAGTCACTTCAGTTCTTGTTCCCAACCTTTTTCTGAGCTCATCACATAAAGAACATGAGGTCCAGAAAGCTGAAGTTCTTCTACAAAAACCAACTAACACACAAACTCTTTCCTTCTCAGGTAGTGGATCACCTGCTTCCATCATGAAACATCTGCTACGTCTCACCACATCCAGAAACCTCCTCTTTGGTGTTTTTATCCTCCAGCTGCTTCTACCTGGAGAGGAGAGGTCCAAACCATCTCAACCCTCCACCCCCCAGATGTTTCTCCACTTCCCCAGGTGTTCCTCCACCCCCCAGATGTTCCTCCACCCCCCCAGATGTTCCTCCACCTCCACAGATGTTCCACCACTTCCCCAGATGTTCCCTCACCCCCCCAGATGTTTCTCCACTTCCCCAGATGTTTCTCCACCCCCCCAGATGTTCCTCCACCTGCTCCCTGCTCTTATTACTGATCAAAATGTCATCTGCAAACATCAAAGTCATGGAGATTCCCTTCGCACCTCATCTGTCAACCTGTCCATCACCACGGCAACAGGAAGAGCTCAGGGCCGGTCCATGACGCAGTCCCACCTCCACCTGAAACCTCTGTGGTTCAGGATGAGGAGCAGAAACCTCCAGGTTTTCAGCCTGTCCTCCGGTCTTACCTTGTCATCCAGCTGCTTGTACAGGTTGCTGATGTCCTCCTCGTACTTCCTCCTCTCCTCGCTGGACGCTGAGACCCCCCCGGCGAGCGGCAGCAGGTTGTCGATGACGGGAGTGTTGTCGTAGGTGTCGATGCTCTTCTGATCTTTGGAGCTCAGCCGCTCGTCCTCAGGAACATCCTCCCCTGAAACCCACAGCGTTGAAACGAGCCGTTGATAACGAGCCGTTTATAACGAGCTCAAACGTGAATAACGAGTCGTTTTTGGCCCTCAACGTGAACGGTGATGTGGCGTTGACACGTCTAGCTTCTTCTGTGAAGACTGAGCTTCCCAACAGAGGTTTGCTTCAGTCAACAGAAAATCACTGGTTTATGTATTTAACAAAAAAGAAGTCAAAACTGAACAAATAAATCAATAACTAATGAGGGAAATATGAAGTACCCCCTCATCACTACCAGGGGATTTAAGAGCATAACTTTAATTTAGTGGAGGTGTTTCCTCTCACCGCTCCTCCAGCGAGCCAGTTCAGCCTCCAGCCTCTGGATCACGTTCTTCAGACTCTTGTTCTTCTCCTTCTCCTTCTCGTATTTCTTCTTCCACTCCTCCGCCGTCAGCTCCAGGTTCACCGACACCGTGTTCTTGATGGTCTTTGCTCTGGACAGAAAACAGAACCATGGGAGGATTTAGAGGTGAAGAAGGAGCAGGAGCTTGAACGCTTTGGTTACACTGAGCAGAGGTGAAGAAGAGGTGAAGAACATAAACAGTCCATGCACATCTGGACCTGAGAAGACCAGCTGGTGGACCAGCAGAGAGGTTCTAGCCTGATACTGAGCTGGATCTGCTCCACAGTTCTGGGTCTTTTCACCAGCCAGGCTTCTGATCCAGGTCTTCCCTGATAAAACTGATCCACTGAGCTACCAGGAACCTTTATTCTGGAACCAGCTACCAGTTTGGGTTCAGGAGGCTGACACCACCTCCATCTTTAAAACTAAACTGAAAACATTTCTGCTCAGTAAAGCCTACAGTTAGTCTAAACTATAGTGTGTAGGGGCTAATAGTTATAGCTACAATTAGTCTAAACTATAGTGTGTAGGGCTAATAGTTATAGCTACAGTAGTACTAGTTAGTCTAAACTATAGTGTGTAGGGCTAATAGTTATAGCTACAGTTAGTCTAAACTATAGTGTGTAGATGCTAATAGTTATAGCTACAGTTAGTCTAAACTATAGTGTGTAGGGGCTAATAGTTATAGCTACAGTTAGTCTAAACTATAGTGTGTAGGGGCTAATAGTTATAGCTACAGTTAGTCTAAACTATAGTGGTGTAGATGGCTAATAGTTATAGCTACAGTTAGTCTAAACTATAGTGTGTAGGGGCTAATAGTTATAGCTACAGTTAGTCTAAACTATAGTGTGTAGGGGCTAATAGTTATAGCTACAGTTAGTCTAAACTATAGTGTGTAGGGGCTAATAGTTTATAGCTACAGTTAGTCTAAACTATAGTGTGTAGGGGCTAATAGTTATAGCTACAGTTAGTCTAAACTATAGTGTGTAGGGGCTAATAGTTATAGCTACAGTTAGTCTAAACTATAGTGTGTAGGGCTAATAGTTATAGCTACAGTTAGTCTAAACTATAGTGTGTAGGGGCTAATAGTTATAGCTACAGTTAGTCTACACTATAGTGTGTAGGGGCTAATAGTTATAGCTACAGTTAGTCTAAACTATAGTGTGTAGGGGCTAATAGTTATAGCTACAGTTAGTCTAAACTATAGTGTGTAGGGGCTAATAGTTTATAGCTACAGTTAGTCTAAACTATAGTGTGTAGGGGGCTAATAGTTATAGCTACAGTTAGTCTAAACTATAGTGTGTAGGGGCTAATAGTTATAGCTACAGTTAGTCTAAACTATAGTGTGTAGGGGCTAATAGTTATAGCTACAGTTAGTCTAAACTATAGTGTGTAGGGGCTAATAGTTATAGCTAGTTAGTCTAAACTATAGTGTGTAGATGCTAATAGTTATAGCTACAGTTAGTCTAAACTATAGTGTGTGGGGGCTAATAGTTATAGCTACAGTTAGTCTAAACTATAGTGTGTAGGGGCTAATAGTTATAGCTACAGTTAGTCTAAACTATAGTGTGTAGGGGGCTAATAGTTATAGCTACAGTTAGTCTAAACTATAGTGTGTAGGGGCTAATAGAGCTACAGTTAGTCTAAACTATAGTGTGTAGGGGCTAATAGTTATAGCTACAGTTAGTCTAAACTATAGTGTGTAGGGGCTAATAGTTATAGCTACAGTTAGTCTAAACTATAGTGTGTAGGGGCTAATAGTTATAGCTACAGTTAGTCTAAACTATAGTGTGTAGGGGCTAATAGTTATAGCTACAGTTAGTCTAAACTATAGTGTGTAGGGGCTAATAGTTATAGCTACAGTTAGTCTAAACTATAGTGTGTAGGGGCTAATAGTTATAGCTACAGTTAGTCTAAACTATAGTGTGTAGGGGCTAATAGTTATAGCTACAGTTAGTCTAAACTATAGTGTGTAGGGGCTAATAGTTATAGCTACAGTTAGTCTAAACTATAGTGTGTAGGTGCTAATAGTTATAGCTACACAGTTAGTCTAAACTATAGTGTGTAGATGCTAATAGTTATAGCTACAGTTAGTCTAAACTATAGTGTGTAGGGCTAATAGTTATAGCTACAGTTAGTCTAAACTATAGTGTGTAGGGGCTAATAGTTATAGCTACAGTTAGTCTAAACTATAGTGTGTAGATGGCTAATAGTTATAGCTACAGTTAGTCTAACCTATAGTGTGTAGGGGCTAATAGTTATAGCTACAGTTAGTCTAAACTATAGTGTGTAGATGCTAATAGTTATAGCTACAGTTAGTCTAAACTATAGTGTGTAGGGGCTAATAGTTATAGCTATAGTTAGTCTAAACTATAGTGTGTAGGGGCTAATAGTTATAGCTATAGTTAGTCTTAACTATAGTGTGTAGAGGCTAATAGTTATAGCTACAGTTAGTCTAAACTATAGTGTGTAGGGGCTAATAGTTATAGCTATAGTTAGTCTAAACTATAGTGTGTAGGGGCTAATAGTTATAACTATAGTTGTAGTAGCTCAGACTAGAGTAGCTCGTCTTAATCACAGGTTCATCATAGCTATGCTGCTATAGGCCTACGCTGCAGGGAGACGCCAACATGATCTGCTGAGTGGTGTCTCCACTGCTCTTCTCCTTTCCTTCCCTTCCCTCCTCCCTACCTCCTTCTCCAGTTCATTCATAATTAATTAGCAGCACCTCGTTACTGTAACTGTGCTCCATATTCTTTGCTTCCCTGTGGTTTGTTGTGCTGTTTTGCCCCCTTTTTTTCTTTATGTGTGTTTTTAGGTCAGAGTTTCCTGAGTTTCATGCTGACCTGCAGTTCCCTCCTCTGTCCATCCCAGCGTTTACCTCCACCTGTGTGTGTAGGTGTGTTCAGGGTGTCGGTTACCGTGGTGACCAGTGATCTAGTCCTCTGACCATCTCAGCTCAGTGCTGCTACCTGCATCTGTTCATGTTTATATGGTCATTATATTCAGTCATTTGTGTCTCTCCTCTCTCTGTCCTCTGTCCTCTCTCTGTCCTCCGTCCTCTCTCTGTCTTGTCTCTCCCCTCTTTTCTTTCTTTATCCGGCTGGTCTTCATCAGGAAGGTCCCCAATATGATCCAGGTCCTGGTCCAGGTTTCTTCCTCTTAAAGTGGAGTTTTTTCTTGCCACTGTTTGGCTTAAAGATTTTTTTTTTTCCCTCTGTGGGAGTTTTTTTTTTTACCTGCCATTTTCCTTGATTTGGATTTAATAAAAATAATTTTAGTTAATGATATTTGCTCAGGGGGTCATGATCTGGGTCTCTGTAAAGACCTAGAAACAATTGACATTGTAACAGACGCTATATAAATAAAATTGAATTGAATTGAATTGAATTGAATTGCACTGAACTGAATTGAACTGCATTGCATTGAATTGAATTGAACTGAATTAACCTGAATTGAACTGAATTGAACTAATTTAAACTGAATTGAACTGACCTGAATTGAACTGAGTTGAATTGAGCTGAATTGAATTGAATTGAACTGAACTGAATTTAACTGAATTGAACTGAACTGAATTGAACTGCATTGCATTGCATTGAATTGAATTGAACTAAATTAACCTGAATTGAACTAATTTAAACTGAATTGAATTGAACTGACCTGAATTGAACTAATTTAAACTGAATTGAATTGAACTGACCTGAATTGAACTAATTTAAACTGAATTTAATTGAACTGACCTGAATTGAACTGAATTGAATTGAACTGACCTGAATTGAACTGAATTGAATTGAGCTGAATTGAACTGAATTGAACTGAACTGAATTTAACTGCATTGCATTGCATTGAATTGAATTGAACTGAATTAACCTGAATTGAACTGAATTGAACTAATTTAAACTGAATTGAATTGAACTGACCTGAATTGAACTAATTTAAACTGAATTGAATTGAACTGAATTGAATTGAGCTGAATTGAACTGAACTGAATTTAACTGAATTGAACTGAACTGAATTTAACTGAATTGAACTGAACTGAATAGACTTGAATTGAGATCTCTCCACCTGGAGCAGCTGCAGATTTACTATGAGATTGTGTTTTCCCAGCATCCTCAGTGTTCTGGAACCAGGTTTGTGTAAATCTGAGTGGATGTAGATCAGAAATGACAGAAAAAAACAGAAAGGTGGGAGACAAATAAACCCAGATTCATCATCTATAGCATCTATAAATAGGAGGAAGCTGCTCAGCGGGGAACTCTCAGCCATCTGGTTGTTGGTTTGCAGGACTGACGTCACCCAGAACTCAGAAACGGACCCCAGAGATGAAACCCTGCAGCTACAGACGTACCTCTGTCCAAACATGAGCGTGGACTTTGTCTCGGCCTCGTTGTAGATGGACGGAGAGCAGCAGATGATGATGGTGGTGCGGCAGTTTCCTCCCAGAGAGTCCTGCAGGATCCGGGTCATCTTACTGTCTCTGTAGGGGACGTGGCTTTTCTAGAAAAAAAACAACAGAGTAATTAAAAATGAATTCCCCTTCAGTCCCATTCAGAGACAGAAGCGTCCAGCTCACCGTTCCCTCCGCCAGAGCTGAGATCACGTTCCCCAGCGCCGACAGAGACTTGTTGATGTTCTTGGCCTCGTCAAGCACCGCCCCCTCAGCCCCCGTCTTGCTGACCTTCTCGCTGCCGGCCAGGTCGACCAGGTAGAGCTTCCCCGACAGCTTCTTCTCCGTCTCCATGTTTTCCTGCTTGATGTTGATGAGGAAGATGCTGTGGCTGCGGGAGCTGTGCTCGTTCATGTCTAGGACGCGACAGTCAGTTTATTTCCGTTAGTTTATTCTGTTAAAGCCAAGAATTTCACCGACACACCAACACTGAGACGTAAAAATGAATACAAGTCTATCTTCAACAAGACATGACATTGTTTCAGTCTGAACAACTGTGGAAACCAGAAGAGATAACGTGTGTGTCTAACCCTAACCCTAAACCAGTTAGTGACGGTGCTCCACAGGGCTCTGGACTGGAACCACTTTTCTTCATCTCTACATTCATTATTTTCTGTGATGATTCAAAAAGTATCACTGAATTGAATTCTTCCTTAATATCGTCAAGGATAACGGCATTGTGAGTTTTATGCCGGCGACAGCCAGATGTTTTTATCTCTAATGAACCCCTGCAGCTGAAGGCCTGTCAGAGACATCAAACTGTGGGCGACGTAGAATATTATACATTTAATTCAAGCAGAACCGCAGCCCTCAGAGGTTTACTGTCCAGTGATTTATTAACTCTGTGGCATCACCTTTGGTTCCAGCACCACTATGAAGAACCCTGGAGTCACATTTTGTGGTTGTTGTTGTACGGTGGAGCGAAGTTAATAGATTTCAAACGTTTATGAGAAAAAAAATTACAAACACGAAAACGAAGGACGTTCTTGACATTATTATAGTTAATTTTAGTTCTTCTGTCAGGTCAGGTCTAACAAAACTACAACAACAGGACATTTGGCATCGACGGAAATGTCATTATGCACTTTCAACAGCGCCGTCCCTGATCCTGAACCCAGACTGAAGTTTTTCAAGAACACAGTTACTTTCTAAAAACAATCACAGTTGTGTAAAAACAATTCTCTCAATGACCTCTGAAATAAAAGGCTAATTAGAAACGGGTCTAAAATTGGACAGAACAGTTTCATCAAGATGTGCTTTTTTAAGGAGTGGTCTCACTATCTCATTATCAGTCATTAAATCATTAAAGAAAGTTCCAGAATTACCAGCAGATATGCCGAAGCAGTAAAGAAACTGTTTAAAAACTGTAAAAAATAAATAAATAAATAAAAAATTAGAAAATGATAAAAGAATACAATAAAAGAAAGACATCTGTTTGGTATATATTTAAATATCATATAAGTAGACGCTGCCTTCTGCAGTTTAATAACATGAATAATGCTGAAAAATTATAATTCATATTTATTGATTCTTACTGGTCACTGCCACGTGCCGATTGGCTTTGCCTTCATCAATGACGTCCATCACCTCCTCCGGACTGGACACGAAGCGTTCGGTACAACCCTGGAACAGAATTAAAAACCCTGAAACATGGAAAAAAAAACCTGAAACATAATTAAAAAATAAATAAATAAAACACAATTAAAAAAAAACCTGAAACAGAATAAAATAAACCCTGAAACAGAATAAAATAAACCCTGAAACTGAATAAAATAAACCCTGAAACCGAATAAAATAAACCCTGAACAGGGTAAAAAAAAACCTGAAACAGAATAAAATAAACCCTCAAAACGGAATAAAATAACCCCTGAAACAGAATTAAAAACCCTGAAACATGAAAAAAAAACTGAAACAGAATTTGAAAAAAAAACCCTGAAACAGAATTAAAAACCCTGTAATTGAATAAATTAAACCCTGAAACAGAATCAAAAAAACAAACTGAAACACAGAAAAAAAAAACCTAAAACAGAATTTGAAAAAAAAAAAACCCTGAAACAGAATTAAAAAAAAAAAACATGAAACAGAATTAAAAAAAAAAAAACATGAAGCAAAATTAAAAACCCTGAAACAGAATTAAAAAAAAACATGAAACACAATAAAAAAACCCTGAAACAGAATTAAAAAAAAAACATGAAACACAATAAAAAAAAAATGAAACAGAATTAAAAACCCTGAAACAGAATAAAGAAAAAACATGAAACAGAATTAAAAACCCTGAAACAGAATAAAAAAAAAAACATGAAACAGAATTAAAAGCTGCTGCTGCGGCAGCTGAAGATGAAAACCAGGGTTTTGTCAGATCTGCTGCTCAAAGTTCAAATAAAATTGTTTTCACAGAAGCTGATAAATGAACGACATCATCGCATCATTTCTCCAGAGGAGATGGAAATGATTAATGATGAATAAAGTATTGATTGATTGATTAATGTACGTTGGGCTGAAAGGAAACGACATCAGTTCCTTTTTTAGTGAATTTAAGTTGATTTGCAGGAAGCCGACCAACCTTCACGTAGGGAACTCTGTTCTTGTCTTCGTGGACGGCGAGGTTCGTCTTCGACACTTCAAACACAAACCAAACATCTCAAACCAAATATGTCAACGTTTGGGAAATAAGCTTCAACTTGAGGAAGAGTGGAAACACTGAAATGAGGACGTACCGTCCAGCAGGTCTCTGATCTTGTCCAAGTAGATTTCAAAATAAGATACCTGAAATAAAAAAGAGGTTTCTGTCAAATCAACATCCATCTAACAGAATATAGAAATTATTTCTTCCTGTTTGATGTGAGAAACAGAAACTCAGTTCAGAGCTAATACATTCAATTCAATTAAGAATAAAAAATAAATACATGGTCAGACCAACATCAGCCTTTAGCCAAGTTTGGTATGAAATTTAAATAAAATAAGTCCTCTCAGACATCGAGACAGCTTCTTACCTTGATGTGAAACTCCAGGTTTTCGTCCATGGAGTAGATGTGGTCAAAGATGTCGTGGGAGATGCGGGGGATGATCCCCATCAGCTGGGGGTCGTGCAGTTTGCCCTGTTTGAACAGACAATGATGATCTTTTATTCAAACATCAAAGACGATGAGACGAGTCTGGATGATTCTAGAGACAAACATCTGGTTTGAAACGTGGGATTAAAACCACGGAGAAGCTCAGAGCAGAATTAAAGTCTGTTTCTGTGGGTTAGAGGTTAGGGGTTTAGGGTTAGGGGTTAGGGGTTAGGGTTTAGGGTTAGGGGTTAGGGGTTAGGAGTTTAGGGTTAGGGGTTTAGGGATTAGGGATTAGGGTTAGGGGTTAGATGGTTTAAGGTTAGGGGTTAGGGGTTTAGGGTTAGGGGTTAGATGGTTTAAGGTTAGGGGTTAGGGGTTTAGGGTTAGGGGTTAGGTTTAGGTTAGGGGTTAGGGGTTAGGGTGGTTAGGTTTAAGGTTAGGGTTAGGGTTAGGGTTTAGGGGTTAGGGTTAGGTTTAGGGTTAGGGGTTAGGGTTTAGGGTTTAGGGTTAGGGGTTAGGTTTAGGTTTTTGGTTAGGTTTAGGGTTTAGGGTTAGGGTTAGATGGTTTAGGGTTAGGGGTTAGGGGTTAGGGTTAGGGGTTAGGGGTTAGGTTAGGGGTTAGGGTTTTAGGTTTTAGGGTTAGGGTTAGGGTTTTTAGGGTTAGGGTTAGGGGTTAGATGGTTTAAGGTTAGGGGTTAGGGTTAGGGTTAGAGGGGTTAGGTTCGTCTCCGCCTGTCTTTGTTCTTGGATTTGGACGTCTGTTGTGACTGTTGGACGGCCGAGACGATGCTGGCGGTTGGGATGGGATTTACCTCCATGGTGTGTGTCTTCCCAGACGACGTCTGTCCATAAGCAAAGATGGTCCCGTTGTAACCAGCCAACACATCTGGAATCACAACCAAATGAGAACTTTTTAAAATATAACCCAGTTTAATCGATCCGTCTCCAAAAACACCTCCATTTATTCCTGATCTACGGTAAAGTTCTGCTACAACCGACAAACGACCCCCCCGGTCCAAAACGGAACCAACATCTGGTGTTTTCCAGGTCTGACATGAAGACTTCATGGTCTACCAGAGTCCAGGTCCTATGGCTGAACTACAAGCCCAGATCATCAGCCCTCCACCACCGTGCTTTACAACTGGAGCCAGTGTTGAGTTGGCGTCTCTTCAAAGGTGCTGCTGGACATTTGGGTCAAACATCTCCGTCTAAAAGGACGATATTCTAGAAGTTCTGTGGTTTGAGAAGATGCAACTTTACAAACATCAGATGAGCTACTAAGGACTTTTTAGAGAGAAGAAGTTTTATCTCGTCTTTCCAAACAAGCCACACAAGAGAAATCTGAAGACATGAAGCTTATGGAAGAAACAACTTATCTTGTTATTGGGTTAGGGTTAGGTTAGTTAGATTGTTCTGGTTGTTTCTTACAGCGTTTTTGGGTCATTGTGGTAGATTTGTTGGAACATTCAACCCTGGAAATACTAAAAAATTTCTGAATAAAAACCAGATGATTTTCAAATGTTGTCCTGAAGATCCGACTGTCTTCTGTTAGCTCAGACATATTTAATATATATATATAATCTAATATAATAATATTGATACTATAATACTTCAGTGAAAACTGTCCTCAACCATTTTACTTCCTCATTTGTTCCATTTAAAGGATAAAAATGTCCAGGGACGTCCAGCAGAGACTCCCAGGTGTGACTGACGTACCTTTAACTATCTGCTTGGCGCACTGGTCGTAGACCAGTTCCTGCGTCGGTGTTGGGAGGCAGCACTCGGTCGAACACGTACGGTTTACCCTGTTTCAACGCAGAACACATCAACATTCACGTCAGTTTAGCAGCAGATCACAGCGTCGACGGATCAGGAGCTAAAATCACTTCAGTGAAGACGTGACTTAGTTTCCTGTCGTATCTGTGAAGTTAACGATGCTGGAACCTCAAACCAGGATGAAAGGTTTGTTTCCACAAACTGGTTTGTGGTAAAAAACTACAAGAAACGTCTGACAGCTGTGCTGCCAACAAGGGTTTTGACACCAAGTATTAGATCATGTTTTGCTAGGGGATCAAATACTTATTTCCCTCAATGACTTGCAAATTATTTTTATTTTTGATTTCGTGTAATTTTCTCTATTTTGTTTTCAATATTCTTTCTATAACTGTTAAAATAAAGCTGCCATAAAAATTTGAAACTGTTCATTTATTTCTTAGTATGAACAACTGCCAAAATTAGCGGTGGATCAAATACTTATTTCCTCCACTGCATATATATATATATATATATATATATATATATATATATATATATATATATATATATATATATATATACACATACAGTCATGGAAAAAAATTATTAGACCACCATTTTGTCTTCACTTTCTTGTTCATTTTAATACCTGGTACCACTAAACGTCATCATGTGACTAAAACAGACAGAAAAGAAAACACTGAATGCATAAAAGCAGTGTTTTTGGCAGTACAACGCCATAGCTATTGATGTAAAAACTTAAGTGATTTAGGTTATAATCAAGAAAACCATGGAAAATGGTAAGATATCAGCTCTTAAATAAAACTCTTATGAGCAATCTTTGTGGTTATCGTTATGTTTGTCCAAATAAATGTACCTTTAGTTGTACCAGGCATTATCAGTCAGATTTACAGAACAACTTATTCACCATTTGATTGGCAGCAGTTAACTGTTTATGTTTAAAACCTCCTCTCGTCATTCACATATAAATGCTTTACACATACAAACTGTAGCGCACAAAAAAGCACATTTAATTAAAAAAAAAGTTATTATGGTCTTACCTTTAGAAAATGTAATCCTCCACTCTGAAAGTAAGGCCAGGCGAGAAGAAAACGGATAACTGCCCTTGACTTGCTAACTGTAAACTCCCGCCTGCTGTCTCTTATTCTGCAGCCAGTGTGTCGCCAGAAGAATCCCTGTGCTCACTAGCGCCCCCTAACGCGAGGCAGGAGAAGTGCGTGCCTCACCCCGTGCCTCTTCTCAGCCGTTTTATGATCGCGCCGGCACAAGAAACACATTACACACATATAGTTGCTGTTCATTATATAAATCAGCTAAACTATGGAAACCTATTTCATATAGCAAACGTGTTTGAACATTTTAATAGTGACATACAAAGAGACGGCGATCTGGTCTCACTACATAGCATGGCAGCACAGTTAGCCGAGTCATTGCGCAATCCATGGTGAGGCTCAGCGGGGTGCTGCCTCACCTCCCGCATCTTATCAGTATTTGAATGGTAAATGTGAAAATTCGGCGATTTTGAATAAAAAATAATCTAAAAATGGTGAAGTTAAATGGAAAATCACTTTATAGTACAAATCAATTGACAAATATAATTTTTTTTTTTTAATTTCTTTCTTTCCATGATGGCAGGTGAGGCAGGGCCTCCCCTGCCTCACCTGACCGCACGTCACTGATTGCATATATATATATATATATATATATATATATAAATATATATATATATATATATAAATATATATAAAGGAACTGCAGCCTCTAGTGGTTGGTAGAGGAACATTTTTTAATCCATGCTAACGTCAGAGCAGGGAAACAGATGTAAAATCTTGCTTGTGATGAGACTCCAGCTTTCGTTCTGCTTCTAAGTGGTTCTGGAGATGTTCTTCAGAACCACTTTGACTCCACTGCAGAAACATGACCCATCAAACATCAGTATCTTCAACAAAAGGGGCCCCAACAGAATTTTGCATTGGGCCTCAAAAATGTTCATACCGCCCCTGCTCGTTGACAGAGAACAGTTTTAATTACCAAACTAAAGCAGACCTGAAGGATTAGGAGGATGTTTTTGTAAATATGCTGATGACCATCAGCTGCTCAACATTCCTCTGAAGGACTCAGACCTCACTGCGCACTTGGCCACCTGCCTGCACGTGTCCAGGTGAGTTCCAGCTAAATTCCAGCAACATTGACAGCATCATCATCATCATCATCATGGGCGGGAACAGACACTCACCGTTATCACCACGGTGTCGTCCTCCTTGAATTTAGGGATGTATTTGTCTCCTCTGGTGATCTCGGCCTCGTTCAGGGGCCTGAAGCGGCACATCACCCTCACCCCGCACTCCGCCGCATCCGCCATGGCTGCTGCTGTCCCCCCACACCTCACCCCCCTCCTCCAGATAAACGCAGGCTGCTGTCCCCCCTCACCCCCCCTCCAGATAAACGCAGGTACTAGTTCACTCAGACCGGTTCAAGGGAGGAAGTCAGTCCAGTTTCCTCCAGTTTCCTTCATCCGAGCCCAGGATTTACGAGCTGCTGCATCTTCGCCAAACGGGACCGGAGCTCAGTCTCCGGTAGGAGGGGGAGGGGGGGGGGGCTACCCGCGCAGCCGTGCTGGGGTCTGACAGCGGGGGGAGACTCGGAGGGTGTCGCCCTGATCGCAGACGGAGAGAGGGCTGAATGCGCAGGGAGGGCGCGCTCCCGACCAGAGGGCGCGCTCCCGCAGCATGCCGCGGCGCGCGACCGCGTCCTGCATCAGCCGCGCGACCGCCACGCGCACGTGGAAACTCGTCCTGCATCTTTTCACTTGGTTTTATCTGCGTCACCTGTCTGTCAGACGGACACGTTTTCTTTCCTCCACGTCATCGTCATTATTTATATTATGGATCAATAATGTTTTTATAAAATAAATACAATCCTGAACACACCCTCCCATTAGATTTAAGAGTCAGGTGCTGATTATCAGATCTTTAAAAATGATCATTTGTCAGTGCAACCAGGGGGCCCCACCTGGGTGAAACCGGGGGCCCACCTGGGTGGAACCGGAGGCCCACCTGGGTGGAACCAGGGGCCCACCTGGGTGGAACCAGGAGGCCCACCTGGGTGGAACCAGGGGCCCACCTGGGTGCAGGCCCTCCTCAGTTCTAACCCCAGCTGTTCCCTGTTTGGCCTCTAGGTGGCGGCGCCCAACAGGAAACATTAAAATCAATGCTGAGTCACCGCAGTCTGAAGATGAAGAAATAATACCCAGAAACCACATTATTCAAGTAAGAGTGAACATGTTTTTAATATTTTAAACATCTGTGCAACATTATTCAAAATGTTACATCACTGCATGACTGTAATGTTTCACAATATTTACAAAAAAATGCTGCTTACATCAAACCTTTAAAAAAAAAAAAGTCAAAACAATCTCAAAATAATGGACTGACGAACTATCCCTAGCCCACATTAATGCAAAAAGAAAAATAAACTAGAGCAAACAAGTGCACATCATACTTCACTCGAGTCTATTTTTGTTAAGTATATATTAGTGAGAAAATATATACTTAATTACAAGCCCAAGAAATAAAATACTGACAACGAAAGGGTGGAGGAGGGAGAGAGAGAAAAGAAGAGAAGTTCCACTCGTCTCTGAGCAGAGAAACGGAAACACAACTGAGCAGGAAGAACCAGAACCCGACAGAACGGATCTGCAGCACGCAGATCTGCGACACGCAGATCTGCAACACGTAGATCTACATGTCATTGCACGGAAATAAAGGAAAAGAAAGAAATCAAACCAGAGCAGAATGAACTTTACCGAAAGAGCTCACGTGTTTGACACCAACGACGTTTCTGCGCCGCCGAGGCTCAAAAGTGCACAGAAAAAAAAAAAAACGGACATTTTAACCCAATCAGAACCTCCTCAGACAGAACCAGACCAACGTAGTGGACCGTCAGGTTCTGCTCAGCTAAACATTAGTGTCTTTAACGTCTCACTGCCTCTAAAACGTGGGAAACTTTTAGTAGATTATTATTTGGCTTTAAGGTTATAAAGTTGTTTGCACATTTTCATGATACTTGGATTTCTGGCATAAATCTGACGGTTCTGCTCCGGTCCGTTTCCAGATGTTTCTGGGGACACTGAGCCCATGTTTGACTGACGTCTGGAGCAGAGAAACCAGACCGGGTCCAGGAGAAACCCAGCAGCACGCCGGCCGCCGTGGACACGAGGACACGAGGACACGTGGACACGTGGACCCAAGAAGAGGTGCAGCGTTCTGGAGCAGTCGCTCGCCTTATTGCACTTGTTTCTCTGTGCTGGTTCCAGGTCGCCGTCGGCGGTTCTGATCCGGAGGAGCAGCGGTTTGTGGAAACCCGTGTCAGGCGGGTGGAGGTGGAAGGACCAGCCGGTTCTGGTCCAGCCGGTTCCTGGACCAGCTGGTCCTGGACCAGCTGGTTCTGGTCCAGCCTGCTGCTGTTTCAGTGTAGTGTTAGAACTGCATTCAACATCTGCTGTTTCATAAAGAGTCTTTACCCAAGAAACCCAAGACTGTCTGGAACCAGAACCAGAACCAGAACAAGGCTCGAGTAGAAGAGAAATCAAACTTAAATAAAAAGGTAATGTGACACCTGTAACGGACTGATACATGACCTTTGACCTGACAGACTGAAAACATATATACACACATATAAGGCTCGAGTTCTCAACTCTCGGTAGTATTATTGCCATCTATTATATTTGTAAAGCTTAAAATAAATATGGAGCACTGTACAGAAATAATTTACATCAACAGGCAAAACAATCAAAACAAAAGCAACAAACAAAAAGGCCCTTAAATGGAGTTAGTGTTCCTCTTCATCTTCTAGATGCTTCCTCTGAGGGTCGTTACTCTAGCTAAAGCTGCTAAAGCTGCTAGAGCTGCTAGAGCTGCTAAAGCTGCTAAAGCTGCTAGAGCTGCTAGCTAAAGCTGCTAAAGCTGCTAAAGCTGCTAAAGCTGCTAAAGCTGCTAGAGCTGCTAGAGCTGCTAAAGCTGCTAAAGCTGCTAGAGCTGCTAGAGCTGCTAGAGCTGCTAAGCTGCTAAGCTGCTAAAGCTGCTAGAGCTGCTAGAGCTGCTAAAGCTGCTAGAGCTGCTAGAGCTGCTAAAGCTGCTAAAGCTGCTAGAGCTGCTAAAGCTGCTAAAGCTGCTAGAGCTGCTAGAGCTGCTAAAGCTGCTAGAGCTGCTAAAGCTGCTAAAGCTGCTAAAGCTGCTAAAGCTGCTAGAGCTGCTAAAGCTGCTAGAGCTGCTAGAGCTGCTAAAGCTGCTAGAGCTGCTAAAGCTGCTAAAGCTAATAGTTCTGGTAAAAAGGACTAAAAATAACATCATTGTACAAGAACATGATCACAACCAGCGTCAAAGCTGTGGACCCGCTTCAGAAGGAAAAACCCACTTTAGCCACAGAACCGATGCCCGGTCACAGCTAACGGAGAGGCCCGTCTCAGGTAGGACACAGGTGGGACACAGGTGGGGCACAGGTCTCCAGTGGGCCGTACCAACAGACGCAGAAGAAACTGGCTGTGGACGCCACCGGACAAACAACCAATCAGAGCAATGAAGTAGGCGGAGCTACAGCAGACATCCAGAACAGCAGCAGGACACTGCTGGATGACTGCTGCCCCCCCGGGCCCCCCCAGGCCCCCGGGCCGTGACCCCGGGCCGTGACCCCGGGCGCACCCCCCGGGTGTGACCGGCTCTGAGACTGGGAGGAGGCCCAGACCCTCTCCAGAGCCGGTCTGCTCAGGCTCTGGAGGAGGTTCCAGGTCAGGACAGGTGGATTTTTCCTTCTAAAAGCCGTCCTGGACAGGTAAACCCCCCCCCCCCCCACCCCCACCACCACCACCAGCCAGCCCCGCTGCCCTTCAACCCAACTCATGATGTCATTAAGGTCTCGATCCTTCGTCGCAGCGGCGGCTGGTGGAGACCCGAAGGTTGGACCAAAAACCCGTCCAAACACCGAACACTTTCTGCTGGTAAAGTTCATTCTGGTTTTGTTTTGTTTTGTTTTGTACAAATAAACACTCGACAGGTAAACGGAGGAGTGAAAACGTCCACACCTGTTCCACTGCTGTTCCCGTACAAAACCAAGAAAAGGAAAGAAAAACGGCGACGGGTGGTCATATAAAAGCTTTAGGCTGAATTATTTGTCCTCCAAACTCAACGGCACCTCTGAATAGAAACCAGAACCTGGTACACTTCCTCTGCTTTGTTTTTGTACAATAAAAGATAAAATGTGCATTAGGTACGCTTGTACATGACATTGTACAATATTTACATACAATTCTGAATAGCATGAAATTTCAGGATTATCTATATACATATTGAAAATGTATCAGAAATATTTGGACTGTCTATTTTTCTTAAATATGTAAGGTAATGCTTGCAGCTTTTTTTGTTTCTTTTACTATCTTATACTAGAAAAAAATAAATTCAGTGAGCTGTAGACAAATTGCAACCATTTTGGATGTTTTTTCCTGTATTTTTTCTGCTTTTTCTTCCTACAGTTGAAACTGTACGGGTGAGTTTCCAGCACCTTCTGTGGTCAGTCACGAAGCTTCGTCGTCATCACGGACAACAACGTACCACTGAAAGTCCACCTGTGTAGCAGGTGTAGCACCTGTGTAGCAGGTGTAGCACCTGTGAGAGCTGAACAGACCGAGTCTCTGAAGGCTTTGAGGACGCTGTGGAGACGACACATTCAATGTTATCTGGAGATCTTCCTCCTCTTGGGTTTGGGGAGCTTCACCTGACAATCCCTCGATGAGATCTGAGGACACAAACGTAGAGATGAAGGCTGGACGAAGCTTCCAAGGCTTTTCTAGAACATGGGAAGGCTGTAAACACTCACTGTGCCTGACATCTTATCCAGCTCGCTCATGGCCTCGTGGATAGCAGCTTCCAGGTGATTATTCAGTTTCCCCGGTCTGTTGGAGAACATTAACATTAGTCACATTTAAGCTGACGACACTTGACCTCACCATTGTCATCATCGTCACCATTGTCACCATCGTCATCATCATCATCACCATCGTCATGATCATCACCATCGTCATCATCATCATCACCATCATCATCATCATCATCATCGTCATCATCATCATCACCATCGTCATCATCATCATCATCATCATCATCGTCACCATCGTCATCATCATCACCATTGTCACCATCTTCATCATCATCACCATTGTCATCATCGTCACCATCGTCATCATCATCATCATCACCATCGTCATCATCATCACCATCGTCATCATCGTCACCATTGTCATCATCATCACCATTGTCATCATCACCATCGTCACCATCGTCATCATCATCATCACCAACGTCATCATCGTCATCATTGTCATCATCGTCATCATCATCACCATTGTCAACATCATCACCGTTGTCACCATCGTCGTCATCATCATCATCACCATCGTCATCATCGTCACCATTGTCAACATCATCAACATCGTAATCATCGTCACCGTTGTCACCATCGTCACCATCATCACCATTGTCATCATCGTCATCATCATCACCATTGTCACCATCGTCATCACCATTGTCATCATCGTCATCATCATCACCATTGTCATCATCGTCACCATCGTCGTCATCATCATCATCACCATCGTCATCATCGTCACCATTGTCAACATCATCAACATCGTAATCATCGTCACCGTTGTCACCATCGTCATCATCATCACCATTGTCACCATCGTCATCACCATTGTCATCATCGTCACCATTGTCACCATCGTCGTCATCATCATCATCACCATCGTCATCATCGTCACCATTGTCAACATCATCAACATCGTAATCATCGTCACCGTTGTCACCATCGTCATCATCTTCATCATCATCACCATTGTCATCATCGTCACCATTGTCACCGTCGTCATCATCACCATCATCATCGTCATCATCTTCACCATTGTCGTCATCATCACCATCGTCATCATCATCACCATCGTCATCATCATCACCATCGTCTTCATCATCATCACCATCGTCATCATCGTCATCATTGTCATCATCGTCACCATCGTCATCATTATCACCATTGTCATCATCATCATCACCATTGTCATCATCGTTACAATTGTCACCATCGTCACCATCGTCACCATTGTAATCGTCAGCATTGTCATCATCATCACCATCGTCATCATCGTCACCATCGTCACCATTGTCATCATCATCACCATCGTCATCATCGTCACCATTGTAATCGTCACCATTGTAATCGTCAGCATTGTCATCATCATCACCATCGTCACCATCGTCATCATCATCATCACCATCGTCATCATCGTCACCATTGTCCACATCAACATCGTAATCATCGTCACCATTGTCACCATCGTCATCAC
Organism: Hirundichthys speculiger; assembly: GCA_018398805.1. Classification (NCBI taxonomy): domain Eukaryota; kingdom Metazoa; phylum Chordata; class Actinopteri; order Beloniformes; family Exocoetidae; genus Hirundichthys; species Hirundichthys speculiger. Next base: position 344,690 of record JAGFBZ010000327.1, on the reverse strand, counting down.
CGTCAACATCGTCACCATCGTCACCATTGTCATCATCGTCATCATCGTCACCATCGTCACCGATGTCATCATCATCACAATCGTCATCATCATCATCATCGTCATCATCGTCACCATCGTCATCATAGTCACCATCGTCATCATAGTCACCATCGTCATCATGGTCACCATCGTCATCATCATCATCGTCATCATCATCATCATCATGAACTGCTGTTCTTACTTCAGGCCTCTCTTGGCAGCTCGATCAAGTGCCTCCAGGTCGTGAGTTAGTGTTTTCAGCTTCTCCGGCTCCACCTGCAGAGAGATGAGACACGTTTGGATGATGCTAGGATGGACTTCATCAGATACTGGTGACTAGAACAACCAGTCTCACTGTCTCAATACTCCACCTGCCTGGTGGTCAGTCTCACCTTGACCTGCTCTCTGGTTTACCTGGTGAGCAGGAGCCTCTATATTCTACCTGCCTCGTGGTCAGTCTCACCTTGACCCGCTCTCTGGTTTACCTGGTGACTAGGAGTCCTCTATATTCCACCTGTTTGGCAGTCAGTCTCACCTTGGCCTGCTCTCTGGTTTACCTGGCGACTAGGAGCCTTTATATTCTACCTGTCTGGCAGTCAGTCTCACCTTGGCCTGCTCTCTGGTTTACCTGGCGACTAGGAGCCTCTATACTCCACCTGCCCAGTGGTCAGTCTCACCTTGGCCTGCTCTCTGGTTTACCTGGTGAGCAGGAGTCTCTATATTCTACCTGCCTCGTGGTCAGTCTCACCTTGACCCGCTCTCTGGTTTACCTGGTGACTAGGAGTCTCTATACTCCACCTGCCCGGTGGTCAGTCTCACCTTGGCCTGCTCTCTGGTTTACCTGGCGACTAGGAGTCCTCTATATTCCACCTGTTTGGCAGTCAGTCTCACCTTGGCCTACTCTCTGGTTTACCTGGTGACCAGGAGCCTCTATATTCTACCTGCCCGATGGTCAGTCTCACCTTGGCCTGCTCTCTGGTTTACCTGGCGACTAGGAGCCTCTATATTCCACCTCTCTGGCGGTCAGTCTCACCTTTGCCTGCTCTCGCAGCTGCATGGCGGCGTTGTGCACCTGTTCGTCCCCGGCCAGCTTGGCGGGCCAGGGCGGGAAGCCCTTCAGCTGGCCCCAGACCAGCTCCCCCATGTTGAAGGTTCTGGAGCGGTAGTGCAGCAGCTCTGAGGAGGGGGAGTCCGGCTGCCGCAGGTCCTCCTCGCTGCTGAGGCTCTTGGTGTCCGACGGGCTGGGCGCCATGCCGTTGAAGTGGCCGTTGTAGTGGCTGTAGTCTTTGGCCAGAGGTCCCTCCAGACTGGTGGAGGAGCTGGGGGACTGGTCGTCCCCCGTCAGCTCCTGCCGTGGAGGGCCCAGGACCTCTCCCGTAACCCCGGGTGTTGAAGTGGGGGGTGGCGCCGTTGATGTGGGCGCAACGTTCCACCGTCTGCTCCAGATGTTCCTTGAAGTTGGCCGGCGTCCGGCTGCAGTTGTTGAAGCGGTACCCCTCCTCCAGGAAGGCCTTGTCCGGGACGAGGGCCAGGCCGTGGTCGCTGGACCCGTCCGTGGGGCACGGCGGGGCGGGGGCCAGGCTGGCGGGCCTCTCCATGCACGGACTACTTCTGACTTGCGTGGAGCACTCGAGGAACTCCTCCCCCCCCCAGGCGCTGTTGTTGGTCTGAGCGTCGAAGCCCCCCCCGTGCTGCGTCTCCCCGTCCCACTGTCCTCTGGGAGTCCCGCGGCCAGGAGGAACGGAAGTAATCACTGACCTCAGGACCGTCGGGAGTCCTTTTTCCTGGATCCAGGTTCTTCTGAGCCCGTCCGGGCCTCATGTGCCTGGATCGGGCCTGCTGGGGTAGGACCTCCCCCTCCTGGCTCCCGTGCAGGACCGCGCTGACCGCCTGGGGGAGGTTGACGGGCTCCCCGATGGAGGCGGTGAAGGCACTCATGGCGCTGAGGGCGGGTACTGGACTGGCCTGTGTGGTCCCGCTGACCGTGGTGGTGATGGTGACGTGCATGCCCTTGCTGGCAGCGTCCACCACAGCTCTGTAGATGGCGTCCACTACCTCCGGGCCCCCACCAGGACCCCTGTCAGAACCTGGAGGTCCGACTGGAAGGCCCTCACCTTGAGGCTGTTGCTCCTCCCCGAACGGTGGGTGGTGCAACATCCCCTGCTGCAGACACAAAAACAACTTTAACATGACTCGACCCGTTTTTCTTTTTTTCCTGCTCCGGACCAACAGGTGGGTCGTGGTTTCACCTGGTAGCTCTGGTAGAGGCAGGCCATGGAGCCAGCGCCGCCGCCGCTGCCGTCTGGGTAGGGGGGGTTGTCAGAGAAGTGCTGCTGGCCCTGGTAGGCCGGGTGGGCCGGGACCCCCTGCTGCAGGCCCGGGTGGACCTGCTGCTGGAACATCTGGCCTCCAGCGGCGCCGGCGTGCGGCTGCAGGGCCCCCATGACACAGCCCAGAGAGGAGGGGTTACCTGAAAAACCATAAACCTTCAGATCAGTGGGGCCACTTTAAACGAATGAATGAATTAAACGTATAACAGCTCAGAGATGCAACATCAAAGAAATGGATCAAAACAGACTAATAGTGACATTTTCAACATCTCCTGAGTTATTATAATTTAGCTCTTCTTAGCTGAACATGACATTCCTTAATTAAATGAGCACATACAAGGTGACTTTAAATACATCTGCAATCAGAATAAAGATGACACACGTGAGATTACATCAGCGGCGTAAAGTTAACCGTCCGTAAAATCAGAGAGGAAGAGATGAGGAAGGCACCGCTCTAATTTATAAAACTAGAACTATATGACGTAATATTAGAGTTAGAAAACATTTCATATTAGATTGAAAATCTTTCGAGTTTTCAAACTGGCCATTTTGGCACATTTAGAAATAGCAGAAGATTTCACTTACCAAACTACAAAACCTGTTTTATTACATTTTTATGTCACGAAATCTATTACTTCGTCTAAATGTCAGCATTTTGGGTTTAGTCTGAATCAGTCTGTGGCCCCCCAGCCGTGGCCCCTCAGCTATGGCCTGTGGCCTCTAAACTGTGGCCCCTCAGCTGTGGCCCGTTGGCCTGTGACCACTCAGCTGTGGCCCGGTGCCCCTCACCTGTGGCCTGTGACCACTCAGCTGTGGCCCGGTGCCCCTCAGCTGTGGCCCGTGGCCCCTCAGCTGTGGCCCGTTGGCCTGTGGCCCCTCAGCTGTGGCCAGGTGCCCCTCAGCTGTGGCCCCTCAGCTGTGGCCCGTGGCCCCTCAGCTGTGGCCTGTGGCCCCTAAACTGTGGCCCGTTGGCCTGTGGCCCCTCAGCTGTGGCCCGGTGCCCCTCAGCTGTGGCCCCTCAGCTGTGGCCCGTGGCCCCTCAGCTGTGGCCCGTGGCCCCTCAGCTGTGGCCCCTCAGCTGTGGCCCGTTGTCCTGTGGCCCCTCAGCTGTGGCCCGTGGCCCCTCAGCTCTTGTCTTCTCTGAGCTTCATTTCTGGTCTACAAGGCTTCTTCCTGTCTGCTGCAGGTAGACAGGAAGAAGCCCCCCCCCCCCTACCAGGAGCGCTCGTTAGGACGAGGGTGAATATTAATTAAGAGGTTCCTGCTTCAACCTGATACATCACAGCTCTGCATCTCATTAGAGCCTTTGGAGGCAACAGACGGCCCAAATAAACCGGTTCAGGCCCGTATTTCTGCCACCAACACGTATGTCCTCCATTTTCCCATGAGCCCTTTCACCAGGAAGATCAACTGCTGACTAAACGCTCGTCAGCTGAGACCCAAGATGAAAGGAAACGTTGCACATTAACAATCTGTTGCAGCCAAGAGCAGCAGATGGAGGAGCTGCGGCCCGGTCCACAACAGAACAGAACAGAACAAACGGGCCCAGCCGTGGTGAATGAGGACACGTCCAGCAGACAAAGACCAGCGGAGACGCGTCTCTGAGACAGACGGCGTCTCTGAGACAGACGGCGCTGCTGGTGTGTGCGTGGACGAGCGGCGGCTGCAGCAGCTGCTGCCATGAACGTAGCTGAGGGGCAGCTGTGTGCCCCCTCCCCCCCCTCCCCCCCCCCCCCCCCACTCCTCCTGGCCGGCCCCCTCCCCCCCACTCCTCCTGGCCGGCCCCCCTCCCCCCCACTCCTCCTGGCCGGCCCCCTCCCCCTCCCCACATCCTCCACCGCTGCTATGATATAGTGACGGCTGTTGCCGGGGGAGGTTACCATGGGAACCCAGTGATGATTGGTGGTGCTGTCCGCTGCCAGGAAGCTTGTTGGGGGAGTCGGTGGGTGGGTGGGGGGTGGGGGGGGGGCTACAAGGGTCGGTGGAGTTATTTCAGACTGCTGGGGGAGGGGGGGGCGGTGGTCAGCTGGGTGGCAGAGGGTCTGTGGGGGTTTACAATGAACTTTGTTGATGCAAGAGTGTGTGTGTGTGTGTGAGTGTGTGTGTGTGTGTGTGTGTGTGGGGGGGGGGGGGGGGGGTGCAGAAGCAGATGGTCGGAGGCTACAGAGACTCCAAAGACCAGTTTAAAGACTTTCTGCCTGAAGATGCTGAACATCAGCAGATCGTCTCCAGTTACTGACTGAATATTTATCCGACCCCCCCCCCAGAGCCACCAGAGGAGGAGGAGTTACTGAGGCGGCGCCGGTGATCTCATCATTCAGTGCAGATGTTTGGATCAGCTGCTCTTCAATCTGGACCCACAGACCCAGTCCCCTCATCTCGCTACCACCAGGTCCAGACGGACGTTTACAACAACCAGAACCCAATAAGGTCATGGAAGCATTTATCAGAGCTTTGGTCCATTCTGGCATGACGACCTGTCCAACTGGTTCCTGTAGAGAACCGGTTCCTGTAGAGAACCGGTCCCAGTCCAGAACCGGTTCCGTGTGTTTCAATTCCACGGTATCGTTTGGCAGTTTAGGGGTCATTAGGTGGCTGAATGACATCATCTCCAGCCCACATATCACCAGCCAATCAGGAGTCGAGACCAACAGACATCTGACTGGAAACCAGCTGGAACACGCCCCCCCCTTCTGTCAATCACAGGTAGCCTTTTCAAGCTTAGCTCATTTAGCTGATGCTAATCTATGATGGTAACTCTTATCACATCTGTCCAAACATCCTGATTTCAACTGCTGCTACTGAAACAACATCTGGAACGAGTGCAGCCAGAGCTGAAAGCAGAACTGGCAGAGCTCTGCTGGGACCCACTGGTCCACCGGTCTGCTACTGGTGGAGACAGCCAGCTAGCCTACCACCCACTAGCCCGTGAGTCATGAGATGATTGACAGCTGGTCCCAGCAGACCTCCACAGCTCCCAGCTCCTTCAGCCGGGCCTCGCTGCTGGTGGACGTCCACAGACGGACCTCCTGTTTCAACAGTTGATTCTGTGGAGGCGTCAGAAATGAGCGCTGCGTTTAGCTGGTGCTCGGTTAGCATCCTAGCAGACCAACCGTCAGACTGTCAAGATGGGTCTGATCTGGAAGAAATCCTGGATTCTGGATCACTTTCAGATTTTCCATAATTGTTGCGTTTAGTGGAGGTCTGAGCTCTCTGAGAGCTTTTCTAGTTCTAACATGTATTTCTTACAGGTTTTTATATCATTTCATGTATTATTTATAATTTATTTAAAAAAATTATGTTTAAATTTTGGGGGTCTTGGAACGGATTAGGGCATTTACATGGAAAACACGTCTCTACTTAAGAAATTTTCAGGTTACGAAACTACTTCCAGAACCAGTTAATTTCATAAGTAGAGGTAGCGCTGTATAAATATATGAATGCAAACATAAATACATACTTTTTGCCTATGAATGAATAAATGAATAAATAAATAAAATACATAATTGGACATGAAATGAATAATAAAAATATGTCTCACATGACCATTTCCCAATGTTAACAACATCAGTACGGGGTCAGCGTAAGGTCAGCGTGACTGCCCAGTTAGCTTACGTCGTAATATCATTTAACCGCTGGAATTTTATTTCACAGATAGCAAAGAGAACTTTTTAGCAGCATCATGGATGGTTTTCTAAAAAGAAAAGATCACAGAGGAGCCGACTTCTTCATCAAGCCTTCATCCACCAGCTCTGAATCTGCTCCACAGCTACCAAAGCTAGCTGCTAGCGATAAGGCTAAAAAGAGGCAATACAAGGATGATGGATGGAAGCTAGCACATCACGGATGAAGAGAAGCTACTCTGGTGCAGTTATCCTGTTCAGGTTATTTAAACTAAATAAACGGGATGTTTGCATTTACAGTCGGAGCTTTGGATTATATTTTACTGTGGGGTGTCTGGAGATTTTATTCACTTTTAAAAGGTGTAGGAACTGAAAAAAGGTTGAGAAAGGCTGATCCATAGAACAAAATTAAAACTGTTGGCTGTCAAATATCCAGCTGTGTCCACATGTTAGAGGCTGTAAAGGTGGACAGAGGTTCACCAATCTGCATCTACAAACTGGACAACAATTCATGACAATGTTCTGAAGATCCACCAGCTCCGGTCCATGATATCATCAGGAGTCCCTGTGTTCCAGGGACATGGATGAAGGTCTAACCTGGATGATGGAGATCTCCAGGTCTTCAGGCAGCAATACATCTCTACAAAACTGCATCTGAACAAACCAGCAGACTTCTGGAACAGAACCATGGACAGATGAGACCACGGTGGAGTACCAGAACCTGGTTTGGAGAAAACCAAATGAAGCACTGCAGCACAAACGCCTCGTAGCCACCAAGAAGCACGCTGGACAACCTGGACGCCTTCCAGTCCTGAAGTCAACCATGAAGTCCTCTGAAGGCTCAGCAGCTTCAACACGACTGAACTGCTGCTGCAGGAGCTCGACTGAACATGAACTGAAGCAGCAGTCTGATGAAGTCTCAGAGGAAATAACTACGGCTGCACAACATTCAGAAAACATGATGATGATAAGACCTGCAACAAATATAAATAGGGATGCACGATAACTATCAGGCCGATAACAGGAAATTATGACGTCATCCCGATAAGTCTGATATCACGACGAATAGCCCCGATAACATTTATATTTCTGTCAACACAGCAGTGTCTCACTCCCTCTGAGCCTTGAATAACCGGCAGTGAATGTTGTGTTCAAGTGACGTCGGCATAATCAGAAAAACGATTACTCAATCAGGAAAATCAAGAATACCCCCTCATGCCAGAAAACAACTCGTTAACTCGGTCATAATTTTAGTAGTTGCTGACTTGAATCGATATTCGCAGTATTTTCCCTCATGTTACACATAAAAAGAAAAATATAGAAAAGGCTGAAAGAACGACTAGCAAACGAGGAAATGTCGGAATTTACGTCACACCTTGAATGCAGCCTGTAGCACAGCACTGATCACAACAAATATGGCGGCGTGGAACTTCGTTAAAGTTTCAGAAGAAGATAGTTTGGTGGTTATTTGTGACGAATCCTCCGAGTGAATTCTACGAGGAGGGAAGCACAAGCTTTAATACGTAAAACCTGATCAGCCACCTACAACATAACAATCACTTCCATGGAGTTTTGAAATCGCGCTAACGTGAGCTAATGGAAGCTAATGCTAACGTGCACAAGCCAGCAGCAGTCTCTCCTCTCCCTCATTCGCTCATCTAAAGCTTCCATGAGATTAAAAAATATAAACTACTGAACCTCATTTACTTTAATTAAAGGTATTAATTTAAATGGAACCACAAAGCCAAAATCCTTTAAATGTTAATCTTTTTCAGTTAGTAATTCTGATGCATGTATTTCCATCAGTTCAAGGAGCCTTTATTTTTTTATATCAGTCAGTAATGAACCTTATTTAAGTTAATGTGAGATATCAAATAGGTTTGTTTGATAGATTTATGAAAATGTTTGAGAGGCTTGACAATAGTTTTTCATTGGAAAAAATAAATATCTGTTCATTTAAAAAGTCAAAACTATTTTTGATTTTGTTCATAGTATTGATGTAATGATCTTAGGTATATGTGTGTGTTATCGGTTATCAGTATTGGTTTTAAAAAACAGTTATCGTGCATCCCTAAATATAAACCATGAATTCAGAGCACGACACAGATGTCTTTCTGCTTGGCAGCTAAACTTCACCCTGAGGGGGAAAAAACAAATGTATTTTTCCACTTTTTCCACCATGATCAGAGCATTTTTTTGACCCGTCAGGTTAAAAGAGGTAATAACTTGAGCAACATGGAGGAGTTTGTTAGAAAGGTGTAATGGACAGGTTTCTCACCTGCATCAGTGATGGTCGGGTTGCAGCCTCCGTCACCCGCTCCGTGTGGCACCACCATGCCGGCCCGGCCCAGACCTTGAAGCTGTGAGGGGTGAGGGCCAGGATGGGACAGCGGTGGGGGGTTGGTTTTGGGGCGTACCAGCGGCATGCCATCAGGTCCCACCGGTCCAGCGCCGGGCCCCATGGGCCCACAGTTACTCATGGAGGACACCTGCATCTGAGCCATCATGTCGGGGAACTGGCCGGGCCGAGGGACCAGGCGGCCCCCAGAGGAGTCCATGTTCTGGCAGTGCTGCATGGCATCTCCTGGACCCCGCAGCCTCTGCTGCACCAGGAGGTTCTGCTGGGGGCCACCGGGAACCATTCCTGTGCTGTTGTTGTAGTGAAGCTGTGCTGCCCCCGGGGCCCCCGGACCCCCAGAACCCTGGGCTGAGGCCTGGACGATGGCCGTTCCCAGACAGGTGGTGCAAACTTTGGCTGCTCATGGACTGGAGAAGCTGAGCCATGGACGTGTTGGGGTGCAGGTTTCCAATCCGGCCAACTTTTCGCAGCTGCTCGGTGGCGCTGGGCCCAGGCGACGTGGGGCCCCCCCAGGCCTGATTTGTTCAGCATGCTGTAGACCACGTTGTTGCCGCCGTCGTGGTTCAGGGCGCCGCCAGGACGACTGCTTCCGTTTGCGGGTGGGATCCCTCTGCTGGGCCATGAGCTTGTCTCTGAGGGCGGCCCGACCGCTCTGGCCCTCCGGAGTGCTGAGCAGCATGCTGGAGTTTGGGGGGAGCATGGGGTTTAAAGTGCTGTGTCCCTCCATGCTTTGAGGGCCGCTCAGTGAGCCGGGGTGCCCGCCGCCGCCCGTACCCATGCCCGACATGCCAGCGGCGCTGCCGGCCATGCCAGCCGTGCTGCTGCCGGCGGCGCTGAGTTTGTTTTGATTTGCTAGCTGTGCTTTGGCTGCGGCTGAGAGGAGGCTGCTGGCGGGGAAGGAAGCTGCGTTCTGTTGGTTCAGGATGTGGTTGAGGGGCATCCCAAGGAGACCAGGGGTGGCCTTTCTGGGAAGCACTGGGGGTTGCCAGAGAAGAAGAAGATGAGGTGGAGGAGGTTGGAGAATACATGGGGTTGCTGTGCTGATGGGTGCTAACTGAGTTTCCCATCCCCGGCAGCAGCTGAGGGTCTTTGTACGGGTGGAGGGGGTCCGTTTTATTGGTGGAAGGGCTTGAGGGCATGGCTGGTCTCGGGGACCCCATTGCTGACCTGGGGGAGCGAGGGGGAACCTTCATGGCGCCGCAGGGCCCCTGGTGCCCAGAGGGCACGGCAAAGTTTCCGTGGTCAGAGGAGGTGGAGGATGAACGTGAACGGTGCGGCGAGGCCTCCATCCTCCCCAGCGCCGGCCCGGTCATGTGTACGGGGGATGTGACGGGGGAGGGGGACATAGAGGACGCCGGACCACCCTGTTGAGTCCTTTGCACATGGCCACCGTGCCCCACAGGCCCAGGCTTCACTGTGGGTAAAGGTAAGTTGCTTGGCAAAGGAACGATGGCAGGAGGGGGGGATGTTTACATTCATCACTGGTACCTGAGAGTGGATGTTAGGCTGGAAGTTGGAAGGGTTCGGGACATTAGTGGGGGGTTGGCTGACTGGCTTGTTGGGGATGGGGTCAAGAATACCTAAGGGGTCCTTTTCAGAGGACATCTGCCTTTTCTGAAGAGCGCAGGGTGGCGGCGGTATGGAGGGAGGGTGTGTTACAGGATGTACGGGGGGCTGTGTTTTATGGTGAAACGCTGCACGAGGCATATCGATGCCGGGAGGGAAGTTCCCCCGCGGCATGTTCATGTTCATGACGGGCTTTTGGCAGTGGCCGTGGGGGAGAGGGGTGTGCTAGTCCTTCCTGTCATTGCACAGGACGGCTGGCCTGCCGGAGAGCCGTGGAGCATTACGCTGGGCGGGGAAAGCGGTATCCTCGAGTTCCCCAGGATTGAAACCGAGCCGGGACTACCAGCTCCCGGAAACCCACAAGGGTTGGTCCTTGGGAAGCCCTCGGGACTCCCCAAAGTGTCCACGCTGGGAGACTGAGAGCCGTCTCCATACATTTTAACACTAGAGGGAGGTGGGCTCAACATGCCACCATACCCGGCCCGGTAAGGGGATTTTGGGCCATGATCCCCACTGCCCAGTCTCTGCGTCCTGGAGTATCCAGAGTAGAGCTCAGGTTGCACCGGTCCACCTCCGTCCTGGGGCGAGTACAGCCTCTGCTGCTGCGGTCCGACAGCCATCTTCAGCGGGTTCTTGCAGTCGGGACCAACGCCGTCGTGGGGTTTAGTCCTTATTGCTCGATGACTCGCGGGATGCACAGCAACCACAGAGGACGTACCTTGAAGACAAACAAAGCACGCATGAACGACATCGTTTTTTAGAAAAGATAAAGCAACCCCTCTTTTGGAGGATTCTGAAAATTAAGACTCAATAATTCAACTTCCCACCAAACTGGCTGATAATTTCACTAACGTTTAATGGCGCTGGCTGCTGAACAGGAGCAGCAGCAGCTACTTCACCTGGTCTGATCAAAGAAAGCTCTACGTTCATGCTCCCTCACCTCCCGCCGGGCCGGTCAGCGTCAGGGGGGGTGCGTCTCCATGCTCTTGTGCAGCGTGGCCACAGCCAGAAGCTTCCTCTTGTGAATGCACAGTTTGGTCACGTCTTCGTCTGCTTTCACGTCATCTGCTGTCCTCTGCTTGACGGCCGCCCCCGGGTCGAAGTTGAACACCTGGTGAAAAACATCAGATGTAAATGCGCGAAAGTGACATCTCAAGTTGTATTTTTGGATGTTGTATAGCCCGAAAGAAACTGTTACGCCAAGAAAATGCTGAGAATAAAGGAACTGCGGTCCACTTCTGGTTTCAACCCTGAAACGCCTACTTCCATTTCAGGGTCGTCACGGCGGAGTGACCCGAATTAGACGTTTTACGCCGGATGCTCTACCTGACACAACCAGGATTCAAACCTGGGACCACCTACATGGTGACAGCACTGTTACTAAACCACCAGGGAGGAAGTTCTCCTCTACTTTATGAATATATCCACTCAGTTCAAACGTAAACACATACGATGTTAATAAGATAATTACCACAGCATGTAACTAATCAAAGGAGCTGCCAAGGATGTTCTGGGCCGAGGATGAGGATGAGGAAGACCAGGCTGCTTGATGATGACATCATTTATAGACAGGTCTACCAGCTCGCTTTCATTAAGAGCATGTAAACAGACCAAGCTCCAGATAAACAGAACTGGTTCCAGATAAACAGGACTGGTTCCAGATAAACATGACTGGTTCCAGATAAACAGGACTGGTTCCAGATAAACAGGACTGGCTCCAGATAAACATGGAGATAACAGGATTCCAGATAAACAGACCGGCTCCAGATAAACAGGCCGGCCAGATAAACAGGTTCCAGATAAACAGGACCGGCTCCAGATAAACAGAACCGGCTCCAGATAAACAGGACCGGCTCCAGATAAACAGGACCCTCCAGATAAACAGAAGGACTGGTTCCAGATAAACAGACAGGACCGGCTCCATATAAACAGACCGGCTCCAGTAAACAGACCACTCCAGATTAACAGGACTGGTCCAGATAAACAGGACCGGCTCCAGATAAACAGGACTGGTTCCAGATAAACAGGACAGGACGGCTCCAGATAAACAGGACTGGTTCCAGATAAACAGGACCTGGCCAGATAAACAGGACTGGCTCCAGATAAACAGGACTGGCTCCAGATAAACAGGACTGGTTCCAGATAAAACAGATAAACAGGACTGGCTCCAGATAAACGGATCCAATAACAGACTGGTTCCAGATAAAACAGGACTGGTTCCAGATAACAGGATGGCTCCATAAACAGGACTGGCTCCAGATAAACAGACCAGATCTAAACAGGACTGGTTCCAGATAAACAGGACTGGCTCCAGATAAACTGGCTCCAGATAAACAGGACTGGTTCCAGATAAACAGGACTGGCTCCAGATAAACAGAACTGGTTTCCAGATAAACAGGACTGGTCCAGATAAACAGACTGGCCCAGATAAAACAGGACTGGTTCCAGATAAAACAGGACTGGTTCCAGATAAACAGGACTGGCTCCAGATAAAACAGGACTGGTTCCAGATAAAACAGGACTGGTTCCAGATAAACAGGACTGGCTCCAGATAAAACAGGACTGGTTCCAGATAAACAGGACTGGCTCCAGATAAAACAGGACTGGTTCCAGATAAAGAGGACTGGCTCCAGATAAACAGACCAAGCTCCAGATAAACAGGACTGGCTCCAGATAAACAGAACTGGTTCCAGATAAACAGGACTGGTTCCAGATAAACAGGACTGGCTTCCAGATAAACAGGACTGGTTCCAGATAAAACAGGGCCGGCCCAGATAAACAGGACTGGTTCCAGATAAACAGGACTGGCTCCAGATAAACAGGACTGGCTCCAGATAAACAGGACTGGCTCCAGATAAACATGACTGGTTCCAGATAAAATACTGGTTCCAGATAAACAGGACTGGTTCCCCAGATAAAACAGGACTGGCTCCAGATAAACATGAACTGGTTCCAGATAAACAGGACTGGCTCCAGATAAACAGACTAAACAGGACTGCAGAACCCAGATAAACAGGACTGGCTCCAGAAAACAACTGGTTCCAGATAAACAGAACTGAGATAAACAGGACTGGCTCCAGATAAACAGAACTGGTTCCAGATAAACAGGACTGGTTCCAGATAAACAGGACTGGCTCCAGATGGCTCCAGAAAAAACAGGACTGGTTCCAGATAAACAGACTGGCTCCAGATAACCAGACTGGCTCCCCAGATAAACAGGACTGGTTCCAGATAAACAGGACTGGCTCCAGATAAAACAGGACTGGTTCCAGATAAAACAGGACTGGTTCCAGATAAACAGGACTGGCTCCAGATAAACAGACTGTTACAGGACTGGTTCCAGATAAACAGGACTGGCTCCAGATAAACAGGACTGGTTCCAGATAACAGGGACTGGTTCCAGATAAACAGGACTGGCTCCAGATAAAACAGGACTGGTTCCAGATAAACAGGACTGGCTCCAGATAAAACAGGACTGGTTCCAGATAAAGAGGACTGGCTCCAGATAAACAGACCAAGCTCCAGATAAACAGGACTGGCTCCAGATAAACAGAACTGGTTCCAGATAAACAGGACTGGTTCCAGATAAACAGGACTGGCTCCAGATAAACAGGACCAGTTCCAGATAAACAGGACTCCAGATAAACATGACTGGTCCAGATCAGGACTGGCTCCAGATAAACAGGACTGGCTCCAGATAAACATGACTGGTTCCAGATAAACATGACTGGTTCCAGATAAACAGGACTGGTTCCAGATAAACAGGACTGGCTCCAGATAAACATGACTGGCTCCAGATAAACAGGACTGGCTCCAGATAAACAGACCAAGCTCCAGATAAACAGGACTGGCTCCAGGTAAACAGACCAAGCTCCAGATAAACAGGACTGGCTCCAGATAAACAGAACTGGTTCCAGATAAACAGGACTGGTTCCAAATAAACAGGACTGGTTCCAGATAAACAGGACTGGCTCCAGATAAACAGGACCAGTTCCAGATAAACAGGGCCGGCTCCAGATAAACATGACTGGTTCCAGATAAACAGGACTGGCTCCAGATAAACATGACTGGTTCCAGATAAACATGACTGGTTCCAGATAAACAGGACTGGCAGGGCTCCAGATAACATGACTGGCTCCAATAACAGGACTGGCTCCAGATAACGGACCAGATAAACAGAACTGGTTCCAGATAAACAGGACCGGCTCCAGATAAACAGGACCGGCTCCAGATAAACAGGACCGGCTCCAGATAAACAGGACTGGTTCCAGATAAACAGAACTGGTTCCAGATAAACAGGACCGGCTCCAGATAAACAGGACCGGCTCCAGATAAACAGACCAAGCTCCAGATTAACAGGACCGGGTCCAGATAAACAGGACCGGCTCCAGATAAACAGGACCGGCTCCAGATAAACAGGACTGGCTCCAGATAACAACCGGCTCCAGATAAACAGGACTGGCTCCAGATAAACAGGACTGGTTCCAGATAAACAGGACTGGCTCCAGATAAACAGGACTGGTTCCAGATAACAGGACTGGCTAGATAAAACAGGACTGGTTCCAGATAAACAGGACTGGTTCCAGATAAACAGGACTGGCTCCAGATAAACAGGACTGGCTCCAGATAAACAGACCAATCTCCAGATAAACAGGACTGGCTCCAGATAAACAGGACTGGCTCCAGATAAACAGGACTGGTTCCAGATAAACAGGACTGGCTCCAGATAAAACAGACTGGCTCCAGATAAAACAGGACTGGTTCCAGATAAACAGGACTGGCTCCAGATAACAGGGACTGGTCCAGATAAACAGGACTGGCTCCAAACAGGACTGGCTCCAGATAAAACAGGACTGGTTCCAGATAAAACAGGACTGGCTCCAGATAAACAGGACTGGCTCCAGATAAACAGGACTGGTTCCAGATAAAACAGGACTGGCTCCAGATAAAACAGGACTGGTTCCAGATAAAACAGGACTGGTTCCAGATAAACAGGACTGGCTCCAGATAAACAGGACTGGCTCCAGATAAACAGGACTGGCTCCAGATAAACAGGACTGGCTCCAGATAAACAGGACTGGTTCCAGATAAACAGGACTGGCTCCAGATAAACAGGACTGGCTCCAGGCAGTCATTTTTTGG
Organism: Hirundichthys speculiger; assembly: GCA_018398805.1. Taxonomy (NCBI): domain Eukaryota; kingdom Metazoa; phylum Chordata; class Actinopteri; order Beloniformes; family Exocoetidae; genus Hirundichthys; species Hirundichthys speculiger. Next base: position 329,649 of record JAGFBZ010000327.1, on the reverse strand, counting down.
TCATTCATGAGGTGTTTGAATTTTGACATCTTGTAATATGTACAGAAAGATCTTCCTCCAGATTTTCCTAATTATAAGCCTGTCAGGCTTTTCCATACTGGACCAAACAAGGCTGAAACATTTGCGACAGAAATCCAGAGCTGGTTAATAATCAGCCACAACAAGATCAATACACGCTCAAAATCAGGCTGAGCAGCAGTCGTTTCAGATGTTTCAGTGGCTTGAAATGAAGATGTTTTACAACATGCCACATGGTACGAGGAAGAAGAGGCTTCAGAAGAAGATGACATCACAGAAGTACTGTCCACGTCTACACTCTGTTTATTCACAGTGTTTCACAGCATCCGCTTCAAATTTAATTTAAATTCTGGTCACTCCCTGTGGACATTTAAAAAAACTAAGACAATGAAACAGAAGACACAAACATTTACTTCATATAAGCAACAAATTGCCCATCACATAAACAATATAAAAAAAAAACAGGACAAAAACATCCTGCTAGTTCAGGTGTGACCGTTTTTCCATCTTCTAGAGGCTGTGTTTAGCTGTAATTTCTCCACTTAAGCATTTTAATTTCCTTCTGAGGGCTGGCATTTTAATCTTTAATTGGCTCATCTTCTGGAGCTCACTTCAGAGCGAATATAAAAACCTTTATCTGTCTAGGACGGCGTGTTAAATGAATGAGGACGATGAAAGTACCTTGTGGAGGATGAGTGGGCACTCCAGGCCACATTTGCAGGTTCCATCCGTCAGCAGGTAGGTCTTCACCTGCTCCAAGCTGGACAGCAGCGAGCCGCTGGGACTGCACACAGAAAACAGAGGAGTGAGCAGTAGTTTTTTTATATTTCAACCCTAACCCTAATAACCCGAACCCTGGGAGCAGCCAGAGCCCTTTATTTACCCAGCTCATGAGTCTAAAACATGTCAGCATGAGGACTGAACAGGAGCAGTTTTAACCCTGATCGCTGGAATCATCTCCAGCTGCACGACCCAGAAACCCTGAAGGACCATCAGCTAACACCAGCGCGCTGCCACGGGATCGGCCGTGGTACTGAAGAAAAATAAACCCGGCACAAGCCAACTGCTTGACTTCACTGTAGCTGGTAAATACACGTGCCAGGGAGGATGCCAACGTCCGGCCCACATGACCCGGCGCTGCTGAAAGGATGCAGCTCATTAGCTCGTCCCTGCGGCACCAGCGGAGCGTTTTCTTCATGAACGGCTGGTTTCTTACAGCAGCCTGGATTGGCTGTTTGTGTGAACATGTGGGCAGCAGTTAAACTCTCCAACAGCAACATGCCGGTGTACGAGCTGAGATTTCTGCAGCTTCACCGCAGCGTCCTCGTCCATTTCTGCTAAGCCAATAGAGAAACCACACTAACAGACCTGTTGCTCCTGATGATCGTTCCTGATACACGACCACTGTGTCCAGAAATTCTCCATTTCATAGAAAAGAAAAGCTCTGTTATTTTTGAGCATCAGGATCTGAAGAAACGATCCCATCAGGAATGGCACTCTGGCAACTTATTTCTGGATACATACCTTTCACAAAGCAACTCTGACACATGCAGGTCATGTGACAGACCGTAAACTCCCATTCACCTTCCTGTAGGAACTGCATTTTTTCTTTTTTTAAATAAAGACTATCGGTGCGTTTACATGGGAAGTTTAATTCCTCTTTAATTCAGAATTAAAGTTAAATCCGAATAAAAGGTTACCATGTAAACACCTAATTCCATATGAAAATGTCAATTCTGAATTAAACTTAATTCCTAAGTAAGTGGCTGGTTTTTATTCCATTTTAATTCCGAATTAAATAATTCCCGGTCATGTATACACTCATTCCTGTTTAAATTAATTCCCGTCTTTCTTTCTGCGCATGCTAGTTCTCTTGCCCGTCTGTCGCGATGACGCTTATATTCCACGCTGGGCTTGTTTTCAAAACGGCAGCACGCAGTAAACGGTGTTCAAGAGCAGAGACGATTTATTTAATAAATAGCTTGGAGGAACTGGAAATAATTAAAAGAACAGATGGAAACATAAAAATTGTGAGCTTTTCAAAGTTGTAGCGGCCAGGTTAAATGAAGGAAGGTTTCACAGATAGAGACGCCACCCAGGTCAAAAATAAGTGAAATGTTGTTGTGCTAACCGAGTTAGCTAAGTTTGTTTTCTTCCGGTAGATGTAAAGACGTCCCCCCCCCCCCCATCCAATCAGAACCCTTCCCAACCCCCAGACCTAAAGCGGAGTTGGATAAAGCCGAACAAACGTGTTTTTCACGTAAACCTCAATTCGGATTTACTATTTCCATGTAAACTCGAAGGAAAATTGTTTAATTCGGAATTATTAATTCCGAATTAAAAAACATCATGTAACTGCAGCCTGTGAGGCGATTTCATGATAATTTCTTACCTCACGTACACCACTCCTCCGCCGTGCTCCGCCTTGCGCTGCCAGCCAATGGGGACCTGGACAGGGACGGCCTGCCTCTCATCTCCCGCCTCACAGTCCTTTCCGCCATTCATTGCTCCACGGGTTTTACGCTCAACACCTCACAGGTATTTTTATCAGACATCAACCGCCGTCTTTGCGATGCGCGTCATGTTCCGTCTTCCAAAGCCGTGGGATGGGGGTGGTGGAGGGAGGGTTCAGGAGGAGGGCGGGGCTGCGAGGTCACGCTTGGACGTGGGACTGGTGGGCGGGCAGGTGAGGCGGGCTCACGGCAGACCCTACCCTCTGAGCTGCTTCATGGCTACGCTGCTGAACGGCGCCTGGACTTCCATCACTGAACCTGCTCATTCACAGCCATCCGACTGGGAGGGGGGGGAGGGGGGGTCAGAGAGGGGGGGGGTGGTCCGTGCTTTCTGAGGAAAGTCCTTTCTGATTAGTTTTTCCACATTTATCCTTCAGCAGCCAGAAAACAGAGCCTCAGTGGGCCACGTGGCGTCTGTTCAGCATGTTGGTTCCTGGACTCTGCTGGGTGGAGGTGTTCCCATGGTTCCTGTCGGAAACGAGAGGAAGGACAACGGCATGAGCAAAAAAAAAAGAAAAAGCTCCTGAATCTGTTCTGGGAATGAATCACTAAAACCACAATCATTTACAAGCAGTCTGTCTGTTTTCCAGGTTAATCAGGGAAGTAGTTGTTTTAACTGTGCAGCGTTTCCAGAACGGGTTCCTCTAGCTTTACCTCGGTGGCTTTTACATCCTGGAACAGTCTTCAAACCCACAAACCAAGTCTTAAACGTAAGAGGCCTTTAGGTCAATTTATCTAAACGTGGTTGAAGCATATTTTATCTCCAGTGAGGTTTCAGAAAGAGACCAACATGCTCAGACGTAACTTCTCAGTCCTTCAAGTATCTTCCTGGTAGGGTTAAGTTGGGGTTAGGGTTACTGACTAAACGATTTCTAAACGATTGCCCACTTACTTTGGCACAACTTTATTTGTTTAAAGGACATTTAGTTTTTAACTGTCAAGTTAAACTGTCATTTTAGTGCCCGCCAACTAGTAGCTACAGAGGTCAGACAGTAGCTTCTCGCGGACTCGATAGACTGGAGTTTTTAAAACGGCACGGTGGAAGATATTCAAAACCACGTGGTTTGGCGGAACTTTAATCTAGAAAGAAAACAAGGTAGTATTAGACTGTGTCAGAAACAACTGGCATACAATCATCGATGGAGCATGACACCACATTCAACTCAAGCATTTGGATTTAATCTGCACCGACGACGGCTGCTGAATGCTAACGGTCTGATGCTAAGTTTGCTAGCCAACTCAGTGCCGAACATTGTTACCCGGAGACGTGTTCTCAGTTGGTTCTGAGAGATTTAGATGTCTGTTTAATTTTCAACCTTATTTATCTGCATGAAGCTTAATAATTCAGGCATAATTTATCTTTTTAGATGTTACATTATTTTTACTATTAAGTGAGTTTTGTCGGAGTGCAGGTTTATTTATACTGCACGGCTCAAAGCTTTCGTTTCGGTTGAAATGTATTATAATTTAGATGTTTTATTAACTTGAAAGTGAATTAAAGCAATAAATTTTTGTCGGATAATCTGCAATTGTCAGAGGCAAATTTTGGTGGTTAACGTTTGATTGAGTTGCCTTCATGTTCACATTCATTTCATACTGCACGGTGCAAAGTGTCTCGTTTCAGCGGCATTTAAACCCGCATGGTTTTGAACATTGTGATTAAAAGGCTCTTGTACAACACAATTTTTTTGGGACAATGTTTCAAATCTGTTTTGATGTTTCGTAACTGTCTAAATTTTCACTGGTTTTCAGAGTTTTCCTTTTTTTAACTAGTCGACTAGTCTTAATAATTTAAAATTTTTCGTTAGTCAAGGGAAATTAGTCGCCAGAAACATCCCTAACTCTGACCAAGATTACCTCAAGGATTATTGAAGGTGTTCATGTACCAACATCTCAAGATCTGACACCAACCTGAAGTGACAGCAGATTTAGAAAACACGGCTGTTTGGTGGAGATATGAAGACACCAGAACCATGCAACCCTGGTGGAAACGGGACTTGTAGAAGCTCCGACCCGGTACCTTCTGGTTCCGGTCCAAAGCTGCTGTTCCCTCACTCACTATCTCCAAAATTAAGAGATATGACAAGAAGTGTCACTCAGAAATTAGGGACGGACGTTGATTTTCAAATATATGATCAGCTAATAAAGTAGAAGAAATGATTGAAGTGATTAGTGGTTGTTTGTGGCTACGACAGTCCTGGACCACAACATCTGGAGCGTACTGGTTCAACCCTGGTTGCTACTGGGGTTGTACTGGGGCCTCTGGTTATCAGAGGAACGCTGGAAAAGATGTCCTGATACTGTTCTTATCTTTAAGATATGATTCCAATAAAAACATGAACATCAGTCCCACTTCCTCTGGGACAGACCTTCACTCACAGCTGCAACGACCAACACATCTGTCCACTAGGGGTGTACGTAACTATCGGGCCGATAACAGGAAATTATGACGTCATCCCGATAACTCCGATATCACGACGAAATAGCCCCGATAACATTTATATTTCTGTCAACACAGCAGTGCCTCGCTCCCTCTGAGCCTTGAATGACCGGCAGTGAATGTTATGTTCAAGTGACGTCGGCATAATCAGAAAAAAACGATTACTCAATCAGGAAAATCAAGAATACCCCCTCATGCCAGAAAACAACTCGTTAACTCGATCATAATTTTAGTAGTTGCTGACTTTAATTGATATTCGGAGTATTTTCCCTCATGTTACACATAAAAAAAAGAAAAAATAGAAAAGGCTGAAAGAACGACTAGCAAACGAGGGAACGTGGGAATTTACGTTACACCTTGAATGCAGCCTGCAGCACAGCGCTGATCACAACAAACATGGCGGCGTGGAACTTCGTTTAAAGTTTCAGAAGAAGATAGTTTGGTGGTTATTTGTGACGAATCCTCCGAAGTGAATTCTACGAGGAGGGAAGCACAAGCTTTAATACGTAAAACCTGATCAGCCACCTACAACATAACAATCACTTCCATGGAGTTTTGAAATCACGCTAACGCGAGCTAATGCTAACGTGCTCCCCTCCCCCTCCCCTCATCTAAAGCTTCCATGAGATTAAAAAAAAACTACTGAACCTCATTTACTTTAATTAAAGGTATTAATTTAAATGGAACCACAAGTCCAAAATCCTTTAAATGTTAATCTTTTTCAGTTAGTAATTCTGATGCATGTATTTCCATCAGTTCAAGGAGCCTTTATTTTTTATATCAGTCAGTAATGAACCTTATTCAAGTTAATGTGAGATATCAAATAGGTTTGTTTGATAGCTTTAAGAAATAGTTTGAGAGGCTTGACAATAGTTTTTCACTGGAAAAAATAAATATCTGTTCATTTAAAAAGTCAAAACTGTTTTAGATTTTGTTCCTAGTATTGATGTAATGATCTTAGGTATATGTGTGTGTTATCGGTTATCAGTATCGGTTATCGTGCATCCCTACTGTCCACTGCTGCTCTGGTTTTCTTCCTGTTATTTCTCTTTCAACGTCCAGTCTGCTGCTGCTTCAAAATAAATTTATTCAGTTGTTCATCTTCCAACATTCACATCCGTCCGTCCAGCGTAAAACACTGCCAACATGAAACCAGCGATGAACCGGCAGCAGAGACGACCTACATCAGAGACGCGAAGATGCTGAGGACGATTATCAGACGGTTCATGGTTGTTAACGCTCGTATTTTCACCAGTTTGGTATCAGATTCAGAACAACTCCAGTAAACAAGGAAGATGCAGATGTAGAGCATCTCCTCTTCCTTCACGGAGCCCAAAAACACAAACATCTAAAAACTGCTCTGTATCATGTTTTTTCACATTGTACATCATATGAATGTATGACGTATTGTGCAACCCAATTTTTTTAATTTATACCTGCAGGATTTGGGAGAGTTAATTTTTTGTTTTTCTAAAGTCGTCAGCCAGGTACGTCAAAGAACTGACCCTCAGCAGCATCTGCCCAGATGTGATCTCTGCTGCTGTTCCTCAGAACAAAGATAATCTGTCATTTATTCCCTCTGCCGTCATTACGCAGCTTTTTACATCACCGGGACTCCAAACATGGACTGGAGCATCAAAAAGCTACAACAGAAAGACAATATTTGCAGTTTCCAGAGCAGTTCAAACAGAGGAGGATGCTGGGAGCTGAGTGATGTAGCGCCATGCTAACCCTGCCGTCAGCCGCCGCCGCTGACTCATAACTGCTCCGTGAGCGGCTCAGAGCAAACCAGCGACACCAGCAGAGGAAAGGAGCTACGCAGGAGACTGCAACAGCTAAACGTAGCGGTTCAGCAGCGAGAGGAGGATCAGGAGGAGGGACGGCGTCCGATCAGTGAAATCAACATTAATATCTCATTTCCCTCAGCTCTGTTTGCTACAACAAGTTTTCTTCACTCACATCATCTCAGACTGTATTCCAACCAAAATATCTTTATTAGAATTACCCCCCCTTCTGTAAAGGCTGACATCTGAATCTGAGCTGCAAACATTTCACTGCCCATCCTGACTCGCTCGCACGCTGAATGACACAACAAATCCCCAACCTTTTACAGCAGACGGGTGTTTTTGGGCCTTTTCAGGTTCATTGTTCGTGGCAGCGGGACAGAGATCCGGCAGAGCCGACGGCAGGGAGGTGACTCAGGACAAAAACACTACCTGAAAAGCAAAGCCGGCCCAAGCCCTACAGGAAGAGAAAAGCTTACAGTGGATTTAGGTTTTTCCAAGGCATTCATCAGAGGCTTTTGTGTGGTTGCCTTACAGTTTCCCAGTGATGACGGCGGACAAGTTACAACTGTTTTTGTTGTGCGCTAACAGGTCGCAGCAAAGCTGTTGCAGCAAAGCTGAATGAAGAACGTTGGCCTCAGATGAACAGGTATCCTGTTACGACTCCAGACTAGGGATCACCGTTCGGCCGGACCGATTATCGGCGCCGATATTTTGGCATTTTTTCGATACGGCATCGGCCTCTTTTAATCCAGGCCGATTTAAAACTAAATTGTTTGCTCGATGCCGCTGCGCTTCTCTTGCCCCGCTCACAGTGCCCCGCTTGAATTGCCAATCCAGCACATAACACAAACCAATCAGAAGCTGAAACTGTTGCAATCCTCAAACACGGCGGAGAGATAATCTTCTCGTGTGGAGAAGCTCCATGTGGACGATGTGTCAAAGGTACGTTGGAACTCCTGAAATTGTAATAAACATCCCAGTCCTCTGCATGTCACAACTACTAGTACGTTACTATGAGCAGAATACCGTAAAAACTAATAAACATCAGCGGCAGCTCGCTGCTCGTACTAGCTCCCGACGCGTCTGAATGATTTGAGACAAAGCTGTTGAAAAAAATCGATATGAGAACTCCGTTATAGTCGAAGCGTATGTGTGTGAGAAAAAAACTCAAACTATTCAGTCTAGTTTTATTGCATGAAAGCGTAAGAGGATCCCACGGGAGTAACTGCAGAGCAAAAAGCACCGTCCGTCTGACAAAAACAGTCGACAATAATAACTGCTGAACTACCGTTATTTAACTTTATTTCTTTGTGTTGATTGATCCCAAAAATGTAGGTGAGTTGTCTTTGATAGTTTTTTTTAAGGCGGACCGCGACTTTATAGCACCCACGCTCGCAGCCGTCTCCTCAACCGCCAGATATGATGTAATTGTTTTCCGCACAACAATCAGTTCTTGAAGTGGAATTTTTCAGTTACACTTATTCATATTTTGTTTGCATGTCTCTGCCTATGTGCGTGTGTGGGCGGGTGTGGGGTACTGAATATCGCGTATGGGCAGACAGTAAAGTTATGCAGTTATTGGAGCTATTTATTTTTTGGTGGTTTTATTTATTGTTTTTTTTAAATAAACAAAGTTAAGAGTTGGAGTTTGTATTATTCAAAATTTTTATGCCAATATTTATTTTACCGCAAATAATATCGAAAATATCGGCTATCGGCCTTCCTGACTACTAATAATCGGTATCGGTATCGGCTCTGAAAAAACCATATCGGTCGATCACTACTCCAGACTTCTTCACCTGTCGGACAGGTGACCTCACGTCAGTCTAAAACTCAACACTGACACGAGGACATCCGTCTCTGCACACGGGTTCAGGGTCAACGCAACGACAGCGAGGAGCAAACCCAGGCCATCACCCCTCCACCACCGTGCTTCACAGCTGATCTGTTTGTCCTTAATTACAATGAAAGGTGTGTAACGAGCAGGAAGGCATCTTACTGGTCGATTCTGATATGATGAAGAAACATCAACATCACCTCGTGCACTGCTGCAAGACACCTGTGTGAACCAGGTACAAGATTTTCCTCTCCTCAAGAATCTAGAGTCCAAACAGTCTGGAAATGTCCTCATAAGCCTTTCCAGCTGCTTCTCTAAGACCACAGCTGATGTCCTTCCTCTTTGGCATTGTGTTAACACACAGCTGACTGTGCCAGACCAGCACACTTCCACACGTGCAGATAATTACAGATCATCAAGAACATTTGATGAGCTGCACCTTGCTGCGTCCCACCCTCTTAATTCATTAATTAATCGATTAATTAATAAAATAACAGCATGCTGTAATATGTGTTATGGAGTTGTAACAACCTAATAAACCAGCGAGGACGAGGACAACGTCAAGGTGTCAGAGAGACAACTCTACTAACTGTTAATATTAAACGAGGACAGCCAAAGATCAGGGCTGGAGGATGAAGATGATGATGAGGATGATAATGAGGATGATAATGAGGAGGATGGGGATGATAAGGATGAGGATGAAGAGGATGAAGATGATGAGGATGAAGATTGAGGATAATGAGGATGGAATTGATGAATATGGATGATTATTGATGATGATAGATGAAGAGAATGATGTCTTCTATTTGGATGGGGATGAGATGATTATGAATTGAGCTGTGATGATGATGATGATGATGATGCGGCTGAGGCTGCATTATTGCTTTTGATTCCGGATTCTGTTGATACTGATGGGCTTAATGCCTATTACGGGGCTTAATATGATGAGGCTGCCTTTCCTGCTGCGGCTGCCGCTGCTTCTGCATGCTGCGCCTTTGCTGCTGCTGCTGGGTGCGGCTGGCTTCGTCTGCCTCTTCTGCGCTGCTGCCTCTGCTGCTCCGCTGTCTCTTGCTGATCCTGATCTGCCTGATAGAGGAGGACTGCTCTTCCTCTTGCTCTGCCTGCTCTGCTGCCTTCCGCTGCCTCCTTCCCGCCCTGCTGCGAAAAGATGAAGAGCTCCACCATCCAAGGGGTCGACTGCACTGATTAGAATAATGACAGAATAAAACAACAGCATCTAAATGCTGCAGTCAAACTAAAACAAACTAAATCATCTACATTTTTTCTAAAAAAAGGAAAAACTCCCCGGTTTATGTTGGTCGTAGTAAATCCCCCCCCCCCCCCCCCCCCCCCCCCACCTGGGTCAGTTTCAGCCAGGTGCTGCTCATCAGCAGCTCTTAATGAACTCATCATCAGCACGAGTCCAGAAATCTATAAAAGCACATGTTTTGGCACTTTGTTGTTTCAAGCACTCAGGTTGGTATAAATACAATGCCAAGAGGGAAAGACATCAGCAGTGGTCCTAGCGATGCTATTGTAAAGAGGGAAACACCAGTTGCAAACAGTTTAGACTTTAATGTTCTGCAGCGAGACAGATTTGTAACCCGAGGAAACCATTGAGGACAGACAACCTTTGAGGGACGGACGTCCCGGCAGATTCACCCCAACGTGACAGCTGAAGATCAATCAAGCGGGGTCATGTGACAGACAGTGCAGATCTACATGAGAATGGAGGTTTTGGGACAACGTTGTGAAACCTGCTAACGCTAACGCCAGATAACTGATGGAAAATTAATAAAAAAACAACATTCAGAACATACAGCTGATGCCATCCAGGTCACGTCAGTTACTTCAACCGTTTGAAACAGCGAATAATTAATCAGCGTGTTTCTATTCACTCCTTCATCCTCGTTTTAACAGTTGAGCATATTAGCTGTGAAAGCCTCGTCACTGACCAGAGAAAACAACTAAAACTACATTCATCATCTGAGCTAACTTGTTTCAATTAATGGTGATGTCACACCTGTGATCACCTGTGCTGAGCAGTCGCCCACTGATTAGTTACACTGCATGAAATAAGTCACTTTCTACCTTTTGAGGAGCAAATACTTTAAATGTAAAGGATTCTTCACTGCTCGTGTGAGGTCATCAGACAGCTTTGATACGTGAGAAAAATTAAGAATTTTTTCTAGATAACTTAGAGACTTAGTACCAACTTGAAACTTTGTATATAAACAGATATTGTCATTACCTTTCTGGTAGTATATTTAGTTTTTTGGTACATCTTGTCATATTTTGTCAATTGCCAATTGAATATCGACAATAAAATGCGAAATTCATTTTTTGCTGGGTCTTATGAGAACTAAAATACAATTGTTTCTGCAAATTCTTTATGTATTTTTATTCTATAAGAGAAGGAGATTGTTCAACAAAAAAAGTAAGTCTCAGCTACTATTACAAGGGGTCCAAATGGGGACTTGAAATGTGAACCGCACAAAGCGAGTGAAATTTATTTTGGATGTTTGAAATTTATTTTAAAACAAACAGCAATGAATAGACATGTGAAACTGACCCCATACAGAGTGCACATACAGGACTAACAGCATAAAAAAAATCAGCTCTCTAGCTTGTACGGTTTCGAAGATACAGCCCCTCAAAAATGGTAATAATTTTAAAAAGCGTTAGGAATGTCACGAAAATGGCCCGTAACGGGCACTTTTTTTCAAAAATTTATAAATCCGAAGTTATTGCTAGTACCAGGCTAATATTGCACAAAGTTAATAGATTATAGTCAAAGTTCATAAGAAAAAAATATCAAGCATATCAGAGATGGTCATGCGGGAAGGTCCTGTTGAATTGAGGTGGAATGACCCATCATGAATTACTTCAATCAAATCTGTCCCAAGATGAGCTGAGAGCAGAGCTGATAAAGATGATTTTGGTCAGAATCCTGCATCTGTTCAACGGGGGTCAGCTGCAGAGCTGGACTGGGCCAGGTTACTGGGCGGTAACCAGGCTGGACTGGGCCAGGTTACTGGGCGGTAACCTGGCTGGACTGGGCCAGGTTACTGGGCGGTAACCTGGCCCAGTCCAGCCAGGTTACTGCAGAGGTCATCACCCAGCCAAACCAGTGCTCAACTCAACACACTCCTCCAAGGTGAGCCTGACTGGGACCACACTGGCCCCGCCCCCACTGGGCCCATGTGAACGAGCGAAGGTGAGCCCTTTCCTGTGAGGCTTTAGTCTGATCTGTGTGTGAAAAGAGTAAAAGGTGACGCTGGATCACATCAGGAATAAATACTCTGCTGTGAACTCGGCTCAGACGTAAACGTAGAAAAGGATCCTGAAAGCTGAATCCAGTCTGTCCTCTGTTTGCGCCGCTGCCGTCGTTACTGTCACCAAGAAACCATGTTGGAGAGAAATGCCCTTAATAAACGACAAGGAGAGTAATGTGACGCCTGACAGCATCACTGCAGAGTCACCGATGTCTGCGACGGCAGGTGAAGCTACAGAAATAGTGAGCAGCAGATATTCAAGGCCGTCTGAGAAGGTAAATATGACCCCAGGTGGTGACGTCAGGAGCATGTGTTGGACGTAGAGGACAGGTTGTGTCAGTCCTGTCCTCAGACTGGACTCAGAGCAGCTGACGGAGCTTCATAATGGAAATAAAGGAAGTGTTTTAGATTTTAAATCAGATCAAAATGACAAAGCAGAAGCACGAGCAAAGACGCCTCAGTGACCACATTTGTGGTCCATTAAGAACAGCAGTTTATGCAAATGAGACGCTCCGTCTAAACGTCCACATTTTAAAGAATCTAATCAGACAAAGCAGCTTTGCTGTAATTCATGGTACAGTTTTGAGTCTCAGCGTCATTAAAGAGGTTCATATTGTGATATTTGGGATGTTTAACCATCTTATGGGACGACAAACGCATCCGAACAGCTTTTAAATGATCGCAGTGATCATTACAGCCTGATATCTGCCATTTCAACCCTAATCCCATCCTGGACCAGTACCAGGACCTAACCCCATCCTGGACCAGGACCAGGACCAGAACCTAACCCCATCCTGGACCAGGACCGGGACCAGGACCTAACCCTAACCCCATCCTGGACCAGGACCTAACCCTAACCCCATCCTGGACCAGGACCAGGACCAGCACCTAACCCCATCCTGGACCAGCACCTAACCCTAACCCCATCCTGGACCAGGACCAGGACCAGCACCTAACCCCATCCTGGACCAGCACCTAACCCTAACCCCATCCTTGGACCAGGACCAGGACCAGCACCTAACCCCATCCTGGACCAGACCTAACCCCATAACCCCATCCTGGACCAGGACCTAACCCTAACCCCATCCTGGACCAGGACCAGGACCACCTAACCCTAACCCCATCCTGGACCAGGACCAGCACCTAACCCTAACCCCATCCTGGACCAGGACCAGGACCAGGACACCTAACCCTAACCCCATCCTGGACCAGACCTAACCTAACCCCATCCTGGACCAGGACCAGGACCTAACCCTAACCCCATCCTGGACCAGCCAACCTAACCCCTAACCTAACCCCATCCTGGACCAGCACCTAACCCTAAACCCAACCCTATCCTGGACCAGCACCTAACCCTAACCCCATCCTGGACCAGGACCTAACCCTAACCCCATCCTGGACCAGCACCTAATCCTAACCCCATCCTGGACCTGGACCTAACCCTAACCCCATCCTGGACCAGGACCTAACCCTAAACCCCAACCCTATCCTGGACCAGCACCTAACCCTAACCCTAACCCTATCCTGGACCAGCACCTAACCCTAACCCCATCCTGGACCAGCACCTAACCCTAACCCCATCCTGGACCAGCACCTAACCCTAACCCCATCCTGGACCAGCACCTAACCCTAACCCCATCCTGGACCAGCACCTAATCCTAACCCCATCCTGGACCAGCACCTAACCCTAACCCTAACCCCATCCTGGACCAGACCTAACCCTAACCCTAACCCATCCTGGACCAGCCTAACCCTAACCCCAACCCTATCCTGGACCAGACCTAACCTAACCCTAACCCCATCCTGGACCAGCACCAACCCCCCTAACCCATCCCGGACCAGCACCTAACCCTAACCCCATCCTGGACCCAGCACCAGGAACCCAACCCTAACCTAACCCCATCCTGGACCAGCACCTAACCCAAACCTAACCCCATTTCTGGACCAGGACCTAACCCTAATCCCCCACCTAACCCCTAACCCCATCCTGGACCAGCACCTAACCCTAACCCCATCCTGGACCAGCACCTAACCCTAACCCCATCCTGGACCAGCACCTAACCCAACCCTAACCCCATTCCTGGACCAGGACCTAACCCCCTAACCCCATCCTGGACCAGGAACCTAAACCCTAACCTAACCCCAACAACCCTAACCCCTGGACCAGCTAACCCTAACCCCATCCTCCTGGACCAGCACCTAACCCTAACCCTAACCCCATCCTGGACCAAGCACCTAACCCAAACCCTAAACCCCATCCTGACCAGGACCTAACCCTAACCCCATCCTGGACCAGCCCCCAACCTAACCCTACCCCATCCCCAGCACCTAACCCTAACCCCATCCTGGACCAGCCCCCTAACCCCCATCCTGGACCAGGACCTAACCCAAACCCTAACCCCATCCTGGACCAGGACCTAACCCTAACCCCATCCTGGACCAGGACCAGCACCTAACCCAATCCTGGACCAGCACCTAACCCTAACCCTATCCTGGACCAGCACCTAACCCTAACCCCATCCTGGACCAGACCAAACCCTAACCCCATCCTGGACCAGCACCTAACCCAAACCCTAACCCCATTCTGGACCAGCACCTAACCCTTACCCCATCCTGGACCAGGACCTAACCCTAACCCCATCCTGGACCAGGACCTAACCCTAACCCCATCCTGGACCAGCCTAACCCAAACCCTAACCCCATGGACCAGGACCTAACCTAACCCCATCCTGGACCAGCCCTGGACCAGCACCTAACCCTAACCCCATCCTGGACCAGGACCCTAACCCTAACCCCATCCTGGACCAGGACCAGCCCTAACCCCATCCTAACCCACCTAACCCTAACCCCATCCTGGACCAGCACCTAACCCTAACCCCATCCTGGACCAGGACCTAACCCTAACCCCATCCTGGACCAGCACCTAACCCTAACCCCATCCTGGACCAGCACCTAACCCCCTAACCCCATCCTGGACCAGCACCTAACCCTAACCCCATCCTGGACCAGGACCCTAACCCTAACCCCATCCTGGACCAGCACCTAACCCAAACCCTAACCCCATTCCTGGACCAGCACCTAACCCTAACCCCATCCTGGACCAGCACCTAACCCAAACCCTAACCCCATTCCTGGACCAGGACCAACCCTAACCCTAACCCCATCCTGGACCAGGACCTAACCCTAACCCCATCCTGGACCAGGACCTAACCCTAACCCCACCACCCTAACCCCCCTCCTGGACCAGCACCTAACCCTAACCCCATCCTGGACCAGGACCTAACCCTAACCCCATCCTGGACCAGCACCTAACCCAAACCCTAACCCCATCCTGGACCAGCACCTAACCCTAACCCCATCCTGGACCAGGACCAGGAACCTAACCCTAACCCAATCCTGGACCAGCAACCTAACCCTAACCCTAACCCTACCTGGACCAGCACCTAACCCTAACCCCATCCTGGACCAGGACCAAACCCTAACCCCATCCTGGACCAGCACCTAACCCAAACCCTAACCCCATCTGGACCAGCACCTAACCCTAACCCCATCCTGGACCAGGACCTAACCCTAACCCCATCCTGGACCAGGACCTAACCCTAACCCCATCCTGGACCAGCACCTAACCCAAACCCTAACCCCATCCTGGACCAGGACCTAACCCTAACCCCATCCTGGACCAGACCTAACCCTAACCCCATCCTGGACCAGGACCTAACCCTAACCCCATCCTGGACCAGGACCTAACCCTAACCCCATCCTGGACCAGCACCTATTCCTAACCCTATCCTGGACCAGCACCTAACCCCAACCCTAACCCCATTCTGGACCAGGACCTAACCCTAACCCCATCCTGGACCAGCACCTAACCCTAACCCCATCCTGGACCAGCACCTAACCCTAACCCCATCCTGGACCAGCACCTAACCCTAACCCCAACCCCATCCTAACCCTAACCCCCATCCTGGACCAGCACCTAACCCTAACCCCATCCTGGACCAGCACCTAACCCTAACCCCATCCTGGACCAGCACCTAACCCAACCCATCTGGACCAGCCTAACCTAACCCCATCCTGGACCAGGACCTAACCCTAACCCCATCGTGGACCAGCACCTAACCCCAACCCTAACCCCATCCTGGACCAGCATCTAACCCTAACCCCATCCTAGACCAGCCCCTAACCCCAACCCTAACACCATTCTGGACCAGGACCTAACCCTAACCTGGACCAGCACATAACCCCATCCTGGACCAGCACCTAACCCTAACCCCATCCTGGACCAGCATCCCCTAACCCTAACCCTAACCCCATCCTGGACCAGCCCCTAACCCTAACCTAACCCCTAACCCAAAGCAGCAGAAAATAATGTGTAGTTTATGTAATCCTGCTCAGACGTGTTCAGATCTGTTCTGGTCCTCTGTTATTAAAGGACCAGATTAAAACCTCAACATCTGGATGTCACCCCAACTGCTGGTGTAGTCCTGTAGTCCAAAACTGTCCTGGACTGGAGGACCAGACATGTTCCTCCAAAAGCTCCACAACATGACAGGCAGGTGCTGGTGTCACCAGAATAAGATATTTAGCTTGATGAGCATCAACTAGACTGTCCATGAACTGGGAGGACGTCAATACCAGCAGCTGCTGGAGGACCCCTTAGTCCACCACCACCAGCTGCTGGACCCTCCAGCCCCCCTCCAGCAGCTGCTGGACCTTCCAGTCCCCCACCAGCAGCAGCTGGACCCTCCAGTCCCCCACCAGCAGCAGCTGCTGGACCCTCCAGTCCCCCACCAGCAGCAGCTGCTGGACCCTCCAGTCCCCCACCAGCAGCTGCTGGACCCTCCAGTCCAACACCAGCAGCTGCTGGACCCTCCAGTCCCCCACCAGCAGCTGCTGGACCCTCCAGTCCCCCACCAGCAGCTGCTGGACCCTCCAGTCCCCCACCAGCAGCTGCTGGACCCTCCAGTCCCCCACCAGCAGCTGCTGGACCCTCCAGTCCCCCACCAGCAGCTGCTGGACCCTCCAGTCCCCCACCAGCAGCTGCTGGACCCTCCAGTCAAACAGCACTGCTGGACCCTCCAGTCCCCCACCAGCAGCTGCTGGACCCTCCAGTACAACACCAGCAGCTGCTGGACCCTCCAGTCCCCCCCCAGCAGCTGCTGGACCCTCCAGTCCCCCACCAGCAGCTGCTGGACCCTCCAGCCCCCAGCAGCAGCAGTTGACCCTCCAGTCCCCCACCAGCAGCTGCTGGACCCTCCAGTCCACCAGCAGCAGCTGCTGGACCCTCCAGTCCCCCATCAGCAGCTGCTGGACCCTCCAGTACAACACCAGCAGCTGCTGGACCCTCCAGTCCCCCACCAGCAACTGCTGGACCCTCCAGTACAACACCAGCAGCTGCTGGACCCTCCAGTCCCCCACCAGCAGCTGCTGGACCCTCCAGTCCCCCATCAGCAGCAGTTGCTGGACCTTCCAGTCCCCCACCAGCAGCTGCTGGACCCTCCAGTCCACCAGCAGCAGCTGCTGGACCCTCCAGTCCCCCATCAGCAGCAGTTGCTGGACCTTCCAGTCCCCCACCAGCAGCTGCTGGACCCTCCAGTCCACCAGCAGCAGCTGCTGGACCCTCCAGTCCCCCATCAGCAGCAGTTGCTGGACCCTCCAGTCCCCCACCAGCAGCTGCTGGACCCTCCAGTCCCCCACCAGCAGCTGCTGGACCCTCCAGTCCCCCACCAGCAGCTGCTGGACCCTCCAGTCCCCCATCAGCAGCAGTTGCTGGACCTTCCAGTCCCCCACCAGCAGCTGCTGGACCCTCCAGTCCACCAGCAGCAGTTGCTGGACCCTCCAGTCCCCCACCAGCAGCTGCTGGACCCTCCAGTCCCCCACCAGCAGCTGCTGGACCCTCCAGTCCCCCACCAGCAGCTGCTGGACGCTCCAGTCCACCACCAGCAGCTGCTGGACCCTCCAGTCCACCACCACCAGCAGCTGCTTGACCCTCCAGTCCACCACCAGCAGCTGCTGGACCCTCCAGTCCCCCACCAGCAGCTGCTGGACGCTCCAGTCCACCACCAGCAGCTGCTGGACCCTCCAGTCCACCACCAGCAGCTGCTGGACCCTCCAGTCCACCAGCAGCAGCAGCTGCTGGACCCTCCAGTCCACCACCACCAGCTGCTGGACCCTCCAGTCCCCCACCAGCAGCTGCTGGACCCTCCAGTCCCCCATCAGCAGCTGATGGACCCTCCAGTCCCCCACCAGCAACTGCTGGACCCTCCAGTCCCCCACCAGCAGCTGCTGGACCCTCCAGTCCACCACCAGCAGCTGCTGGACCCTCCAGTCTCCCACCAGCAGCTGCTGGACCCTCCAGTCCCCCATCAGCAGCTGCTGGACCCTCCAGCCTCCCACCAGCAGCTGCTGGACCCTCCAGCCTCCCACCAGCAGCTGCTGGACCCTCCAGTCCAACACCAGCAGCTGCTGGACCCTTCAACAACAGTCAGTCCAGCAGCTGCTGGACCCTCTAGTCTCCCACCAGCAGCTGCTGGACCCTCCAGTCCCCCACCAGCAGCTGCTGGACCCTCCAGTCCCCCACCAGCAGCTGCTGGACTCTTCAACAACAGTCAGTCCAGCAGCTGCTGGACCCTCCAGTCCCCCA
Source organism: Hirundichthys speculiger (assembly GCA_018398805.1). Classification (NCBI taxonomy): domain Eukaryota; kingdom Metazoa; phylum Chordata; class Actinopteri; order Beloniformes; family Exocoetidae; genus Hirundichthys; species Hirundichthys speculiger. The sequence goes on along the minus strand of JAGFBZ010000327.1, from coordinate 311,136 downwards.
CCAGCAGCTGCTGGACCCTCCAGTCCCCCACCACCAGCTGCTGGACACTTCAACAACAGTCAGTCCAGCAGCTGCTGGACCCTCCAGTCCCCCACCAGCAGCTGCTGGACCCTCCAGTCCCCCACCAGCAGCTGCTGGACACTTCAACAACAGTCAGTCCAGCAGCAGTCTCGCCGCTGGACGTTGGTGGTCCAGATTCTGGCAGGACGAGCCAACGGCCTGCTCACTGAAAACAGACACCGAGTCAACCAGTCGCTCCGGTGCTGACCCCTCGGTCCTGGCCCCCTCGGTTCCGGCCCCTCGGTCCTGGCTCCTCGGAGCCTCTGGACTAGCTGCCGTTAGCACGTCGAGCGTCAGCTGTCTCCGCTAGCCTGCTAGCTTGTTGTACCGATAATGAATCGGAGGTATCGCCGTGAAGCTTCAGCCGTTTGAACGAACAACCGCGACCGGGCCGGTGGCCACCGACGAGTCGCTGCTCAGATTCTACCTTCAAACGGTCGAAGCCGAAGGCTCCGAGGCCCCGCGTACGGTTCGGAGCCGCGGGGCCCGCGGGGCCAGCGGGGCAGCAGGCCGGGGCCGAGTTAGCAGGTTAGCTCAGCATGCTAACTACAGCCGCTGCAGAAGAACAGGGGGACGCTTCTCGAGCTCTAACGTTTATGTCTACGACTAATCCAACCCTAATCGGTCCGTTCCTGTCCGGACACCCCGGGGAGAGCGCACCGGTGCAGAAACGGTGAAAAAGAGGAACCAGGGAGCGTCTGTGGGGTAATAAGGACCAGCAAACCTACCGTTAGCGCCGAGCCTCCGCTGCTTCTACACTGGAATATTGGAAATGATGGAGAGCTGCTGCGCGCATGCGTGACCGGGGCAGCCACCAGATGCGAGGAGGTGATGCACGTTTTCTCCACAGCGCGCATGCATGAGCTGTGCGTGGAGAAAAGTTGGGGAGAGAACCGTTACATGAGCGACAACAGCTGGATACGTGGGCGGCATGAGTCACGCAGAGCCGCAGTCAGGTGGAGCGCTCACCTGATCAGCGCTCACCTGTCCTGATCAACACTCAACTAAACTATGTCATAAAACATGGATGCGACACGTTCAACAAAACACACCTTCTGACAAACTACTATCTATCTATCTATCTATCTATCTATCTATCTATCTATCTATCTAATCTATCTATCTATCTATCTATCTATCTATCTATATCTTAGATAGATAGATAGATGTATATATATATATATATATATATATATATATATATATATATATTATATATATGTGTGTGTGTGTGTTTGTGTGTGTGTATACTATATATATGTTTATACTATTATATCTATCTGGGTGTGTTACTATATCTATACTATCTCTATCTATATATATCTCTATCTATCTATCTATATCTCTATATATCTCTCCTTCTGAATACATCCCTCTATCTATATATATATCTATATACCTCTATATATATATCTATATATATATATATATATATATATATATATATATATATATATATATCTACTACACATATATAGTGCTTAGTGTCTGTTTTTGTACTTTGCAATGATCAGTGCCTTAGTTCAGCCTTTTTCAGCCAGAAGCAGGTTTTTCTGATGTCAGCCATCTTCTTTGTTGGTGGTTCATCCCATGCAGGTGCTTGTCCTGCCTTCATCTGGTTCCTCCTCCATGCTGGATGGTTTTAGTTGCCTCAGGCATTCACTTAGCAGGTCATCAGTTGGGGCCATGTCTTGATATATTCCTGCTGTTTCCTCCTGGATAGTGGCTCTGATGCTCACTAGTCCTCAGCCTCCCTCCACTGAGGCTACAATCTCAGGTAGCTTCCATCTCCTCAAACGGCCAGGTTAATGTGCCAGCAGGCTATCTGGTTACTGGTAGTTACTGTGGTTTACCTTCGTGCTGTCTCCTCATGATTGCTGTTTGCCCGGGGGATCTCCAGGTGTTTGTAGATGTCCAAAACATCTGCTATGTTGCCTGTCGGTAGATCAACCTCCTCAGTTTGGACCATCTTTCTTCTCCAAGATCCCATCCGTCCACACTTGTCTAGTCCTGATGCTGTTGATGTTTATCCTGGTGAGGTGAAACAGGGAGTCCATGTCACATTCGTTCTTGGCGTACAGCTCGATGTTGTCCATGTAGAGGAGGTAACTGATGGTCGCCACATTAAGAAGTTGGTATCAGCAGCCACTCTTCTTGCAGAACAGCAGGTGGGACAGAGCATCTCCTTGGTATACTCCACATTTGATGCTCACCTGTGCCACTGGCTTCCATCTGACCTCCAGAGTTGTCTTTCACAGTGTCACTGAGCTCTGGACGGAGACAGTCAGTGTCCCGTTGATCCGTTACAGCTTCAAGCACTCCAGTGCAGTGAGCGCAGACTGGGAGACGAACTGGGAGACGAACTGGGAGACGACTGGGAGACGTCTGGTACTTTACTGTGCTTTTGTCATCAGTCAGGTCAAAGCTGAAGGAAGAGTTTGAAGCATAGCAAGATGCTTTTTGTTCACTATAAAAGAGTAAAAGATGTTGTTATGCAGGAAACCTACACCTGCTTTATCAGAGTCAAAGGCCATAAAGGTCTTCACATGAAAATAACAGTAAAAGATAAATAAAAATAAAAAAATCCATGAGACACAGAGGAGTTTTTACTGCAATTTCAAACAGGTAATATGACATCAACAAAGCTAAATGCTTAACGTGATTAAAATTTGATTCGATGTAACTCCAAAATGAATATTAGATTAAGATTTTTTTTGGCTTACTTCAGAGGCATCAAGTCCATTTCAAGGACTGGAAACTAAACAAAACTAAAATACAAGAGACATAACAAATAGATTAATAATATAATAATAATACATTTGCACTTTCTGACATTGGCAATATTCAGGGAAAACACTGAAACTTAAAGAATAAAATCAGTTTTACACAGAGATCATATGTGTTACTGTAGCTGACAGAGCATTAAAATGTAACTGTTGATGTAAAATGTAACTGTTGCTGATGGAGTATTAATATGTTACTCTTGATAATGGAGTATTAATATGTTATTGCTGATGATGGAGTATTAATATGTTATTGCTGATGATGGAGTATTAATATGTTACTGCTGATGATGGAGTATTTATATGTAACTGTTGATGATGGAGTATTGATATGTTACTGCTGATGATGGAGTATTAATATGTTACTGTTGATAATGGAGTATTAAAATGTTACCATTGATAATGGAGTATTAATATGTTACTGCTGATGATGGAGTATTAATATGTTACTGCTGATGATGGAGTATTAATATGTTATCGCTGATGATGGAGTATTGATATGTTACTGCTGATGATAGAGTATTAATATGTAACTGCTGATCATGGAGTATTAATATGTTACTGTTGCTGACGGAGTATTAATATGTTACTGCCGATGATGGAGTATTAATATGTTACTGTTGCTGACAGAGTATTAATATGTTACTGGAGTACTAAAATGTTACTGTTGCTGAGAGAGTATTAATATGTTACTGCTGATGATGAAGTATTAATACATTACTGTTGCTGACAGAGTATTAATATGTTACTGGAGTACTAAAATGTTACTGTTGCTGACAGAGTATTAATATGTTACTGTTGCTGACGGAGTAATAATATGTTACTGTTGATGATGGAGTATTATTATGTTACTGCTGATGATGGAGTATTAAAATGTTACTGCTGATGATGGAGTATTAATATGTTACTGTTGATAATGGAGTATTAATATGTAACTGTTGATGATGGAGTATTAAAATAATACCATTGATGATGGAGTATTAATATGTTACTGCTGATGATGGAGTATTAATATGTTACTGCTGATGATGGAGTATTAAAATGTTACTGTTGATGATGGAGTATTAAAATGTTACTGTTGATGATGGAGAATTAAAATGTTACTGTTGATGATGGAGTATTAAAATGTTACTGTTGATTATGGAGTATTAATATGTTACCGTTGATGATTGAGTATTAATATGTTACTGTTGATGATAGAGTATTAATATGTTAGTATTGATGACGGAGTATTAAAATGTAACTGTTGATGATGGAGTATTAATATGTTAGTATTGATGACGGAGTATTAAAATGTAACTGTTGATGATGGAGTATTAATATGTTACTGTTGATGATGGAGTATTAATATGTTAGTATTGATGATGGGGTATTAAAATGTAACTGTTGCTGATGGAGTATTAATATGTTACTGCTGATGACGGAGTATTAAAATGTAACTGCCACTGATGGAGTATTAATATGTAACTGCTGATGACGGAGTATTAAAATTTAACTGGTACTGACAGAGTATTAATATATAGATGGATTAGTAATATGTAACTGTTGCTGACGGAGTATTAATATGTTACTGTTAATACGCTACATTTAGGTACCAATATTCGACTGTATTTTCTTTGTATTTTATTTACTTAACTTAGCGTCTCAGCCAATCCGAGATGAGTGACGTAACTGAAGCAGGAAGTCGTCATCGCTTACAGAGTGGTTTTCCCGCGAAGCTTCAGCTGCGCTCCTTCGTTTCTCTCAGTTTCGTGTGTTTTCTTCAGGTGAGTTTTTTTTCGTTCGCAGTTGTCAGAACCAGGTTTCTTTACCGGCTTCGTTCCGGTCCGTCTGTCCGCAGGTGAGCAGGGTTTGGTGGCTTCTCGACGCTGACTGGCGTGGTCGTGTGGAAAGAACGTGACGCCGAACTCCATTTAAGTTTATTCAGATTTCTCTGATTTTTAACTTTTAACAGACAATCACAACATCTGAAATGTAGTCTGAGGGTCAAATCTTATCTATTGGGAGCTGATGTATAATTCGGCATGTAGATCATGTTTATTTTAACATCATTAAAAGATATTTTACATTTTCAGACCAACATCAAGTTGTAGTTTCCAGCGATAATTTCCGCCAGTCTTTGTTCACCTTGATGTATCAGCTTCATGCGGACTTTGAAGGTGAATTGATGTGTTTAAAGCTATATTAGTTATTTTAACAACTGCTTCTATGTTCAGATCAGGGGTCGACACTGTCAATGATATTTACTGTAATTCTAAGCAAACTATTTATCAGGATGTCATTTAAATTTACTTTTGTTCAATAACATCAAAGTGTATGTGTTGCTGTTGAAGTGGATCAATGCAGGACCGTTTCTAGATGTCTGGGTACAGATTAATCAATCGCGATCAGTTTGTGATCCTCTTTGATCAGTTCAGTTGATGAATTGACCCTTTAATGTACTGACGGGGCGGAGCCTTCCAGAAATGACAGCTGCACCGGAAGAGGGCTCCAGCTCCCTCCCCCTGTTCATATAGCCCCTCCCCCTGTTCGTCCAGCCCCTCCCCCCTGTTCGTCCAGCTCCACCAACACAGCAGATTTTACAAATGTAATATCAAATTTTAAAGTTATAGTTTTCTGAAATTTGGATTTTGCAACAAACTGTCGTGACATAAAGTTGCAGTTATACGAAATTCAAAATTTAGCAAAATTAAGTCTCAATTTGATATCAGAAAGGAACAATTATCTGTCTTTATTTGATGGACTGAAGCGCTGAACGTGTTTGTCGTTCCAGAGCGACGGCGCCATGAGTCACAGGAAGGTGAAGGACGTTCACCTGTCTGTCCCAGACTGCATCACTCAGGTTTGTTCCAAAAACAGCCTCTCTCTTACCTGGCCAGGTGATTTTCTTTCCATTTGAAGTTATATTTGAAGTTTATTTGCAGGTTCAGCAGATTTTACGGGAGCGGTTTTGCCATCAGAGACTTCCTGACAACCCGACGGGGTCGAAGCTCAACACAGGTGTGTGGAGGAATTTAGAGTTAAGAGTTTTATTTGACTGAAGACTTAAATTTGATCCAAAAATGATTGAAATGGGAAAAAAAAGGACAAAGATGGAACAAAATGTCTTCAAATGATGCTGCTGTCCTGAAGCAGCCTGAAGCTCCAGATAAGAGAAGCAGTATTAACCGGAACCCACTGACCCGGTTCAGGCCCAGCTGGCTGACAGAACCGTCCCAGCTGGCTGACAGAACCGTCCCAGTCTGATTCGTGCTCGTTTCTCCAGACATCTGCTGGAGCTGCTGAGGCGAACGGCCGTCCACGGGGAGAGCAACTCGGTCCTGATCGTCGGCCCGAGAGGAGCGGGGAAGACCACGGTGAGGTTCTGAGGGCTTAAACCGGGCCGGAGGGTTGACGGGACGAAGCCTTGATGGCGTCTGCTGTGTTGCAGCTGCTCAGGTGTGTTCTGAGGGAGCTGCTGGAGGACGCAGACGTCCAGAAAACTCTGCTGCAGGTCCATCTCAACGGTAATCTCTGAACGCTCCCTCGGTTCTGAGCTGGTCGGGTTCAGGTTCAGGTATTCACCTGCACCTGTATTCACCTGCACCTGTATTCACCTGCACCTGTATTCACCTGCACCTGTATTCACCTGCACCTGTATTTACCTGCACCTGTATTCACCTGCACCTGTGCTCTGCTGGCTGCAGGACTCCTGCAGACGGACGACAAAGTGGCCTTAAAGGAAATAACCAGGCAGCTGCACCTGGAGAACGTTGTTGGTGATAAAGTGTTTGTAAGTAGAAGAAGTTTAGATGAAAGTTTCTGTGATGAAACTGCAATTAAAACCTGCTCACGTCTGTTTCAGGGAAGCTTCGCTGAGAACCTGGCGTTTCTGCTGGAGGCCCTAAAGAAAGGTCAGAACCGGGTCCGAACCGGGTCCGAACCGGGTCAGAACCGGGTCAGAGGTGGCTGTGGTTCTGAGCAGGTGCTTCAGTGGCTGACTGGTGTTTCTGCTCCCGTCAAGGCGACCGCAGCAGCAGCCGCCCGGTTCTGTTCGTCCTGGACGAGTTGGACCTGTTCGCCCACCACCGGAACCAGACGCTGCTCTACAACCTGCTGGACGTGTCCCAGTCGGCCCAGACGCCCGTCGCCGTGGTCGGCCTCACCTGCAGACTGGTAAAGCCTCTTCCTGCTCCGTTAACAGGGAACAGGGGTCAGAGGTCAGGGGTCAGAGGTCAGGTCAAAGGTCATGGGTCAGGGGTCAGAGCTGAATGCTGCGTCGGTTCCCTCCAGGACGTTCTGGAGCTGCTGGAGAAGCGGGTCAAGTCTCGGTTCTCCCACCGTCAGATCCACCTGCTGAGCAGCCTGACGTTCCCCCAGTACCTGGACCGGGTCGCGGCGCAGCTCCGCCTGCCGGACGGTTTCCCCGACAGGAAGTTCGCTGACGAGTGGGAACGCCGGTGTTCAGGTGTTGGTTTCACGTCTGTTTCAGGCCCGTTTGGACCCGTTTTTATGTAAAAACCAACGAGGTGAAACATTTTTTTCTCTCTCTCTTGTGTTTAAATGTCTTCTTGTCTTCAGTCTCTCGTTGAGGACGGATCCGTTCAGGAGGTTCTGCAGAGACACTTTAACTCCAACAAGACTTCGGCTCGTTGAACGCGCTGCTGGTGAGTTTTAGTCGCTCTGATCTCTGTAGCGGCGTCACCGCCGCCGTGACTGAAACCGTCCTGAATGAACCTGCAGATGCTGAGTCTCAGCCGCGTCACCGCCGCCAAACCCGCCATCAGACCAGCCGACCTGCTGGAGGCCAGCCGCCTGTGTACCGCCGACGCCAGCGCCAGCATGCTGCACGGTAAGAGCCGCTAGCACGCTGCACGGTAGGAGCCGCTAGCATGCCGCACGGTAAGAGCCTCTAGCACGCTGCACGGTAAGAGCCGCTAGCACGCTGCACTGTAAGAGCCGCTAGCATGCTGCACGGTAAGAGCCGCTAGCACGCTGCACGGTAGGAGCGGCTAGCACACTGCATGGTAAGAGCCGCTAGCATGCTACATGGTAAGAGCCGCTAGCACGCTGCACTGTAAGAGCCGCTAGCACGCTGCACGGTAAGAGCCGCTAGCACGATGCACGGTAAGAGCCGCTAGCACGCTGCACGGTAGGAGCGGCTAGCACACTGCACGGTTAGAGCCGCTAGCACGCTACACGGTAAGAGCCGCTAGCACGCTGCACGGTAGGAGCCGCTAGCACGCTGCACGGTAAGAGCCGCTAGCACGCTGCACAGTAAGAGCCACCGGCGCACCGCACGGTAAGAGCCGCTAGCACGCTGCACGGTAAGAGCCGTTAGCATGCTGCACAGTAAGAGCCGCCGGCGCACCGCACGGTAAGAGCCGCTAGCACGCTGCACGGTAAGAGCCGCTAGCATGCTGCATGGTAAGAGCCGCCGGCGCACCGCATGGTAAGAGCCGCTAGCACGCTGCACGGTTAGAGCCGCTAGCACGCTACACGGTAAGAGCCGCTAGCACGCTGCACGGTAGGAGCCGCTAGCACGCTGCACGGTAAGAGCCGCTAGCACGCTGCACAGTAAGAGCCGCCGCGCACCGCACGGTAAGAGCCGCTAGCACGCTGCACGGTAAGAGCCGCTAGCATGCTGCACAGTAAGAGCCGCCGGCGCACCGCACGGTAAGAGCCGCTAGCACGCTGCACGGTAAGAGCCGCTAGCATGCTGCACGGTAAGAGCCGCCGGCGCACCGCACGGTAAGAGCCGCTAGCACGCTGCACGGTTAGAGCCGCTAGCACGCTACACGGTAAGAGCCGCTAGCACGCTGCACGGTAGGAGCCGCTAGCACGCTGCATGGTAAGAGCCGCTAGCATGCCGCACGGTAACGGCCGCCGGCCTGCAGCCTGGAGGACCTGAAGGACCTGGAGGACCTGAAGGAGGACGGGTGTCTGAGGTTGTCCTTGGTCTCCACAGGTCTGTCCATCCTGGAGCTGTGCCTGGTCATCGCCATGAAACACCTGAACGACGTCTACGAGGGAGAACCGTTCAACCTCCAGATGGTCCACAACGGTACGACGTGCAGAACCAGAAAACCCATCTGATGATCGTGGGTCCGACAACTACAATCACTGAACCGTCATTTAGTTAAAAATAAACCAAAAAGAGACTAAAGTCACGTGGGTGAAACTAAGTACCATCATGATGGGAACCTTCTAGATCCACCTGCAGCAGCAAGAACGGCTCTGGTCTGGACTTCAAAACAGCCAAACCATCATCCCTCCACCACCGTGCTGGACAGTGGGTGTGAGGTGACCTGGTCCTGGTTCCCTACGGACGTAGTCCTGGTCTCCTCTAAATGTAGTCCTGGTTCCTTCAGGACGTGGTCCTGGTTCCCTCCGGACGTGGTCCTGGTTTTCTCCGGACGTAGTCCTGGGTACCTCCGGACATGGTCCTGGTTTTCTCCAAATGTAGTCCTGGTTCCCTACGGACGTAGTCCTGGTCTCCTCTAAATGTAGTCCTGGTTCCTTCAGGACGTGGTCCTGGTTCCCTCCGGACGTGGTCCTGGTTTTCTCCGGACGTAGTCCTGGGTACCTCCGGACATGGTCCTGGTTTTCTCCAAATGTAGTCCTGGTTCCCTACGGACGTAGTCCTGGTCTCCTCTAAATGTAGTCCTGGTTCCTTCAGGACGTGGTCCTGGTTCCCTCCGGACGTGGTCCTGGTTTTCTCCGGACGTAGTCCTGGTTCCCTCCGGACATGGTCCTGGTTTTCTCCAAATGTAGTCCTGGTTCCCTACGGACGTAGTCCTAGTCTCCCTCTAAATGTAGTCCTGGTTCCTTCAGGACGTGGTCCTGGTTCCCCCGGACGTGGTCCCTGGTTTTCTCCGGACGTAGTCCTGGGTACCTCCGGACATGGTCCTGGTTTTATCCAAATGTAGTCCTGGTTCCCTACGGACGTAGTCCTGGTCTCCTCTAAATGTAGTCCTGGTTCCTTCAGGACGTGGTCCTGGTTCCCTCCGGACGTGGTCCTGGTTTTCTCCGGACGTAGTCCTGGGTACCTCCGGACATGGTCCTGGTTTTATCCAAATGTAGTCCTGGTTCCCTACGGACGTAGTCCTGGTCTCCTCTAAATGTAGTCCTGGTTCCTTCAGGACGTGGTCCTGGTTCCCTCCGGACGTGGTCCTGGTTTTCTCCGGACGTAGTCCTGGGTACCTCCGGACATGGTCCTGGTTTTATCCAAATGTAGTCCTGGTTCCCTACGGACGTAGTCCTGGTCTCCTCTAAATGTAGTCCTGGTTCCTTCAGGACGTGGTCCTGGTTCCCTCCGGACGTGGTCCTGGTTTTCTCCGGACGTAGTCCTGGTTCCCTCCGGACATGGTCCTGGTTTTCTCCAAATGTAGTCCTGGTTCCCTACGGACGTAGTCCTGGTCTCCTCTAAATGTAGTCCTGGTTCCTTTAGGACGTGGTCCTGGTTCCCTCCGGACGTGGTCCTGGTTCTTCTCCGGACGTGGTCCTGGTTCCCTCCGGACGTGGTCCTGGTTTTCTACGGACGTAGTCCTGGTTCCCTCCGGACATGGTCCTGGTTTTCTACAAATGTAGTCCTGGTTCCCTACGGACGTAGTCCTGGTCTCCTCTAAATGTAGTCCTGGTTCCTTCAGGACGTGGTCCTGGTTCCCTCCGGACGTGGTCCTGGTTTTCCTCCGGACGTAGTCCTGGTTCCCTCCGGACATGGTCCTGGTTTTCTCCAAATGTAGTCCTGGTTCCCTACGGACGTAGTCCTGGTCTCCTCTAAATGTAGTCCTGGTTCCTTCAGGACGTGGTCCTGGTTCCCTCCGGACGTGGTCCTGGTTCCCTCCGGACATGGTCCTGGTTCCTTCAGGACATGGTCCTGGTTTTCTCCAAATGTAGTCCTGGTTCCCTACGGACGTAGTCCTGGTCTCCTCTAAATGTAGTCCTGGTTCCTTCAGGACGTGGTCCTGGTTCCCTCCGGACGTGGTCCTGGTTTTCTCCGGACGTAGTCCTGGTTCCCTCCGGACATGGTCCTGGTTTTATCCAAATGTAGTCCTGGTTCCCTACGGACGTAGTCCTGGTCTCCTCTAAATGTAGTCCTGGTTCCTTCAGGACGTGGTCCTGGTTCCCTCCGGACGTGGTCCTGGTTCCCTCCGGACATGGTCCTGGTTTCCTTCAGGACATGGTCCTGGTTTTTTTCTCCAAATGTAGTCCTGGTTCCCTACGGACGTAGTCCTGGTCTCCTCTAAATGTAGTCCTGGTTCCTTCAGGACGTGGTCCTGGTTCCCTCCGGACGTGGTCCTGGTTTTCCTCCTTTCCTCCGGACGTAGTCCTGGTTCCCTCCGGACATGGTCCTGGTTTTCTCCAAATGTAGTCCTGGTTCCCTACGGACGTAGTCCTTGTCTCCTCTAAATGTAGTCCTGGTTCCTTCAGGACGTGGTCCTGGTTCCCTCCGGACGTGGTCCTGGTTTTCTCCGGACGTAGTCCTGGTTCCCTCCGGACATGGTCCTGGTTTTCTCCAAATGTAGTCCTGGTTCCCTACGGACGTAGTCCTTGTCTCCTCTAAATGTAGTCCTGGTTCCTTCAGGACGTGGTCCTGGTTCCCTTCGGACGTGGTCCTGGTTTTCTCCGGACGTAGTCCTGGGTACCTCCGGACATGGTCCTGGTTTTATCCAAATGTAGTCCTGGTTCCCTACGGACGTAGTCCTGGTCTCCTCTAAATGTAGTCCTGGTTCCTTCAGGACGTGGTCCTGGTTCCCTCCGGACGTGGTCCTGGTTTTCTCCGGACGTAGTCCTGGGTACCTCCGGACATGGTCCTGGTTTTATCCAAATGTAGTCCTGGTTCCCTACGGACGTAGTCCTGGTCTCCTCTAAATGTAGTCCTGGTTCCTTCAGGACGTGGTCCTGGTTCCCTCCGGACGTGGTCCTGGTTTTCTCTCCGGACGTAGTCCTGGTTCCCTCCGGACATGGTCCTGGTTTTCTCCAAATGTAGTCCTGGTTCCCTACGGACGTAGTCCTGGTCTCCTCTAAATGTAGTCCTGGTTCCTTCCGGACGTGGTCCTGGTTCCCTCCGGACGTGGTCCTGGTTCCCTCCGGACGTGGTCCTGGTTCCTCCGGACGTGGTCCCTGGTTTTCTCCGGACGTGGTCCTGGTTCCCTCCGGACCTGGTCCTGGTTTTCTACAAATGTAGTCCTGGTTCCCTACGGACGTAGTCCTGGTCTCCTCTAAATGTAGTCCTGGTTCCCTCCGGACGTGGTCCTGGTTCCCTCCGGACGTGGTCCTGGTTTTCTCCGGACGTAGTCCTGGTTCCCTCCGGACGTGGTCCTGGTTTTCTCCAAATGTAGTCCTGGTTCCCTGGTTCCCTACGGACGTAGTCCTGGTCTCCTCTAAATGTAGTCCTGGTTCCTTCAGGACGTGGTCCTGGTTCCCTCCGGACGTGGTCCTGGTTCCCTCCGGACATGGTCCTGGTTCCTTCAGGACATGGTCCTGGTTTTCTCCAAATGTAGTCCTGGTTCCCTACGGACGTAGTCCTGGTCTCCTCTAAATGTAGTCCTGGTTCCTTCAGGACGTGGTCCTGGTTCCCTCCGGACGTGGTCCTGGTTTTCTCCGGACGTAGTCCTGGTTCCCTCCGGACATGGTCCTGGTTTTATCCAAATGTAGTCCTGGTTCCCTACGGACGTAGTCCTGGTCTCCTCTAAATGTAGTCCTGGTTCCTTCAGGACGTGGTCCTGGTTCCCTCCGGACGTGGTCCTGGTTCCCTCCGGACATGGTCCTGGTTCCTTCAGGACATGGTCCTGGTTTTCTCCAAATGTAGTCCTGGTTCCCTACGGACGTAGTCCTTGTCTCCTCTAAATGTAGTCCTGGTTCCTTCAGGACGTGGTCCTGGTTCCCTCCGGACGTGGTCCTGGTTTTCTCCGGACGTAGTCCTGGTTCCCTCCGGACATGGTCCTGGTTTTCTCCAAATGTAGTCCTGGTTCCTTCAGGACGTGGTCCTGGTTCCCTTCGGACGTGGTCCTGGTTTTCTCCGGACGTGGTCCTGGTTCTGGTCCTGGTCTGGTTTGTTCAGTGAACCTCAGTCCCATCTCCATGGAAACCTATCAGATGAACTTGTATTTGCTGGGGTCAGGGGTCACTATCAGGATCAGGATCAGGTTCAGACCCACTTTGATCACATGACTTTGATGTTTTGACACTAAAAGGATCAAAGGAGTTAAAAATGCTGTTAAATAAATAAATGACCTTCTTCCTTCAGAGTTTAAGAAGTTCCAGCGCAGGAAGTCCAGCTCCATGTTCAGCTTCGAGCAGCCCGTCGTCATGAAGGTGAGACGTCCTCGTCCTCGTCCTCCTGCAGCAGCGGGTCCGTCCACGTCTCAACCCGTCCGTCTCTCTGCCCGCAGGCCTTCGAGCACCTGCAGCAGCTGGAGCTGATCCGACCCGTGGACGGGCCGTCCTCCAGAACCCAGAGGGAGTTCCAGCTGATGAGGCTGCTGCTGGACCACAGTCAGATCATGGAGGCGCTGCAGAAATACCCACAATGCCCCACTGACGTCAAGCAGTGGGCCGCGTCAGCGTTCGCCTAGCCGGGCCGGTTCTGGTCCTTCTGGTTCTGGAGTCATGTGATGTTTGAAGAAATGATCTGGAAAAGCTGCGTTAGGAAATAAAAGTCAATGTTGAGTTTTTCATGACTGGGATCTTTTTTTTTTTTAATCATAAATTTAACTTGGCTTTAGGTTTTTCTGCTGTTTTATTAAAAACAAAATAAACCTACATGTTCATCATCTGTTGCAGATTTCCTACATTAATAAAAAAATAAAATATTAAAGCACAAATGAGAAGAAACTGAAGATTTCTGGTTGTTGCCTTCAGTTTTAGTTTCAAGTCTCTGCTGCCTCCTGCTGGAGGAGTTCAGTACTGCAGCTCTGCTGCCTCCTGCTGGAGGAGTTCAGTACTGCAGCTCTGCTGCCTCCTGCTGGAGGAGTTCAGTACTGCAGCTCTGCTGCCTCCTGCTGGAGGAGTTCAGTACTGCAGCTCTGCTGCCTCCTGCTGGAGGAGTTCAGTACTGCAGCTCTGCTACCTCCTGCTGGAGGAGTTCAGTACTGCAGCTGTGCTGCCTCCTGCTGGAGGAGTTCAGTACTGCAGCTCTGCTGCCTCCTGCTGGAGGAGTTCAGTACTGCAGCTCTGCTGCCTCCTGCTGGAGGAGTTCAGTACTGCAGCTCCACTTCAGTCCGTCCAATCAGCCAACAGCAGGTTTTCTCTGCTGAGTTCAGAGCTGGTGACCCTGAACAGGGTTTCTGTCCAAGTCCTCGTCCGTCCGTCTTCGTCCCCCGGTGCAGCCTGGACCCAGATGTTGGAGGAGACAGAAAACACTCAACATCTGGTGTTAAAGGATCAAAGTATTCTGAGTTGATATCTGCAGTTTCAGGGACAGGAACAAATAAGAAGACGTCCTACAGATGTCCCCCCGACCTTTGACCTTTCCTGCTGCAGGAGACATGAATGAACTGGTCCGGGACGTCCCGTCCTTCAGATTTACTGGTTCAGAAATGGAGGGAACGAGTGATTCAGAAGGTGAGTTGATATTAAAACCACTCACCAGGGTTAGGGTTAGTCCCCCCCCCGTCTTAGCACCGTTAGCGGCTCCTGTGGGTTTTAGCGCCGTTAGCGGCTCCTGCGGGTTTTAGCGCCGTTGGCGGCTCCTGTGGGTTGTAGCGCCGTTGGCGGCTCCTGCGGGTTTTAGCACCGTTATCAGCTCCTGCGGTTTTTAGCGCCATTAGCGGCTACGCCGGGTTTTAGCGACTTTAGCAGCTCCTGCAGGTTTTAGCGCCTTTAGCGGCTCCTGCAGATTTTAGCGCTGTTAGCAGCTCCTGCAGGTTTTAGCACCTTTAGCGGCTCCTGCAGGTTTTAGCGCCGTTAGCAGCTCCTGCGGTTTTTTTGCGCCATTAGCGGCTACTGCCTGTTTTAGCGCCGTTAGCAGCTCCTGCAGGTTTTAGCGCCGTTAGCGGCTCCTGCAGGTGTTAGCACCGTTATCAGCTCCTGCGGCTTTTAGCACCATTAGCGGCTCCTGCAGATTTTAGCGCTGTTAGCAGCTCCTGCAGGTTTTAGCACCTTTAGCGGCTCCTGCAGGTTTTAGCGCCGTTAGCAGCTCCTGCGGTTTTTTTGCGCCATTAGCGGCTACTGCCTGTTTTAGCGCCGTTAGCAGCTCCTGCAGGTTTTAGCGCCGTAAGCGGCTCCTGCAGGTGTTAGCACCGTTATCAGCTCCTGCGGCTTTTAGCACCATTAGTGGCTACGGCGGGTTTTAGCGACTTTAGCAGCTCCTGCAGGTTTTAGCGCTGTTAGCAGCTCCTTTGGGTTTTAGCACCATTAGCGGCTCCTGTGGGTTTTAGCACCGTTAGCGGCTCCTGTGGGTTTTAGCGCCATTAGCGGCTCCTGCGGGTTTTAGCGCTGTTAGCGGCTCCTGCGGGTTTTAGCGGCGTTAGCAGCTCCTGCGGGTTTTAGCGCCGTTAGCGGCTCCTGCGGGTTTTAGCGCTGTTAGCAGGGTCGGTCTGTGCTGCAGTTTTATTTTCTGCAGCTGCTCTTGTGAGTTTAAATGGATCAATGACATCATTAATTAATTAAATCTGTTTAATCACCCTGAAGCTCGTTGGAGACGTTTGACCTCAAATATAGAAATTAATTCATAAACAGAGGACACGCTGTTTCCATGACTACAGAAAACCTCGGCGCTGATCATTTTAACTTCCACACAGAAGCCTGAAACCGAACCCTGGACCTGGAGCTGGTTTTGGACCTGGAGCTGGTTTTGGACCTGGACCAGGTTTTGGACCTGGACCAGGTTTTGGACCCGGACCTGGTTTTGGACCCGGAGCTGGTTTTGGACCCGGACCTGGTTTTGGACCCGGACCTGGTTTTGGACCTGGACCTGGTTTTGGACCTGGAGCTGGTTTTGGACCTGGAGCTGGTTTTGGTCCCTGAACCCTCCAGCTTTCATGTCATCGTTAAACATGTTTCCTCTTTGATCATTTTGGTTCGAACCTGTAAACGTTCTCGTTTTAATCTAATTAAATCAGCAGTTCATCAAAATTAACTTGAACCAGACTCACCAGAACCAGAACCAGAACCTGAACTGATTTAAACTTGATTTAAAACAAACGTAGAAGGTTCAACCTTCTAGAACTGAATCCGTCCTTTCAGGGTCCGGTCCGGTCCGGTCCGGTGGTCTTTATGAACTGAAGACAGTGACGGGTCTCCGGCTGGGAATCAAACCTGTGACGGCTGCAGGACCGCTGCTGCCCGCTGATCCAGGTGAGTCACTCAGCAGGTGGTTCTGATGGCTCCTCCTCCAGGTGATCAGAATCCTCTGACACCTGATCAAAGCTCACCTGCATCCAGGGACGTCGGCGCCACCTGGTGACCCAGATGGACCGATGTGGAACCAGAACCAGAACCTGTTTTCAGTGCAGGTGTGTCAGATGTGCAGGTTTCTAACTTCAGTTGACAGAAATCAAAGAAACAGAACCAGAAACAGAACCAGAACCAGAAACAGAACCAGAACCAGAAGCTTCACAATCTAGAAACATTTATTTACATCACGGATGAGTTCAGCTGAGAAAACTGACGGAGAGCTGCGGCGCTGATCCAGACCCGGGACCGGACCTGGGACCAGAACCAGGACCGGACCTGGGACCAGAACCAGGACCAGAACCAGGACCGGACCTGGGACCGGACCTGGACCCGGACCTGGGACCAGACCTGGGACTAGACCTGGGAACAGACTCAGGACCAGACCTGGGACCAGACCCGGGACTAGACCCGGGACTAGACCGGGAACTAGACCCAGGACCAGACCCGGGACCAGACCTGGTACTAGACCCGGGACCAGACCTGGGAACAGACTCAGGACCAGACCTGGGACCAGACCCGGGACCAGACCCGGGACCAAACCAAGGACTAGACCCGGGACCAGACCTGTGACCAGACCTGGGACCAGACCGGGAACTAGACCCAGGACCAGACCTGGGACCAGACCCGGGACCAGACCTGGTACTAGACCCGGGACCAGACCCGGGACCAAACCAAGGACTAGACCCGGGACCAGACCCGGGAACAGACCCGGGACTAGACCTGGGACCGGACCTGGGACCAGACCTGGGAGCAGACCCGGGAACTAGACCTGGGAACAGACCCGGGAGCAGACCTGGGACCAGACCTGGGACTAGACCTGGGAACAGAACCAGGACCAGACCTGGGACCAGCTGACCCAAGACCAGACCTGGGACTAGACCCGGGACCGGACCTGGGAACAGACTCATGACCAGACCCGGGACCAGACCTGGGACTAGACCCTGGACTAGACCTGGGAACTAGACCTGGGAACAGACCCGGGACCAAACCCGGGACCAGACCTGGGAGCAGACCTGGGAGCAGACCCGGGAACTAGACCTGGGAACAGACCCGGGAGCAGACCCGGGAACTAGACCTGGGACCAGACCCGGGAGCAGACCTGGGACCAGACCCGGGACTAGACCTGGGACCAGACCTGGGACCAGAACCGGGACCAGACCTGGGACTAGATCCAGGACCAGACCTGGGACCAGAACCAGGACCAGACCTGGGACCAGACCTGGGACCAGACCTGGGACCAGACCCGGGACTAGACCTGGGACCGGACCCAGGACCAGACTCAGGACTAGACCCGGGACCAGAACCGGGACCAGACCTGGGACTAGATCCAGGACCAGACCTGGGACCAGACCTGGGACCAGAACCAGGACCAGACCTGGGACCAGAACCGGGACCAGACCTGGGACTAGACCTGGGACCAGACCTGGGACCAGCTGACCCGGGGCCGGCTGTGATGGTGCTGAGTCCTCGTCCTCTGCAGCTGCTTCAGAGCAGCAGCCAGGTGTGGGTCCGGTCCAGGTGTGAGTCCAGGTGTGAGTCCAGGTGTGATTCCGGTCCAGGTGTGGGTCTGGTCCAGGTGTGGGTCCGGTCCAGGTGTGGGTCCAGTCCAGGTGTGGGTCTGGTCCAGGTGTGGGTCCAGTCCAGGTGTGGGTCCGGTCCAGGTGTGGTCCAGTCCAGGTGTGGGTCCGGTCCAGGTGTCAGCACCGCAGCTTCCGTGTTCACATTATTATTATTATTATTATTAGAGTCACATGTTTCAGGTGTCACGTTTCACCTTCGGAGGTTTTTCTGATGAAGTTCAGAAGGTGACCAGACCGACGCTTTAAACACCTGCTGGGCGGCGCCGGACCGCTGGCGGGTCTGAGGCCCGGCGACTGGACCAATCAGACTGCAGGTCCATGACTCCTCCCACATCTGTCCAGGAGACGCAGAGAGGAGGACAGACGCTGGAATGGATGAGCCGTAGTGGATGATGGGTTAGGCTCCTCCCCTCTGAACAGGCTCCTCCCCTCTGAACAGGCTCCTCCCCGTCAGTCCGTCAGAACTTTAAGTGCTTTTCTGGATGCGTCTTTTTCAGCTCAGCTGGAGTCATATTTCACAGTCAGGGGGAGGGGCCACAGCCAGGCCACGCCCACAGCCAGGCCACGCCCAGCGGATGAATGTAGTTCAACACGCACTTATAAAGATTGAGCTCAGAGTAAATAGTCGATACAGGTATTTATGTCTGTACATCCTAGACTTCTTAAAGTGGGGGGGCAACAAGACACAATGTTCACTGGTAGTTTAGATGCACAGCAAAGGGGGGCGCCGGGCTGCAGGGCGCCGGGCTGCAGGGCGCCGGGCTGCAGGGCGCCGGGCTGCAGGGCGCCGCCGTAGAAAACTGTAGAAGGACCCGTCCAGCCAGCAGGACCTGGGGGGGGGGGGTGACGAGGCGTTTGAGGACGCTGGGAGACGGGAGTTTGTGTTTGCGGCTGCTGGAACGGGAGGCTTTTACGGTTTTCTCCAGCAGGTGGCGCCGTCACAGACAGCGGCCCAGAAACCCTCTGGAGTCCAGGGAGCTGCTGGAGGTCCGGGTAGCTCCAACCAGCAGTCTGGAGAACATTCAATCTCGGTTGTTTGTCCATAGACTAAATAGAAAGAAGCTTGGTACACTTTATATCTTTTTCTTTTCAATTAATTAAAGTAATTCCTGAATCACAACCCCCCCCCCCCTCCCCCCCCCCCTCCCCCCTCCCCCCCACAACAACAAGCAGAAGTCGTGCCAACTTTAGAGTCGCACCTGAGCTCTGATCCCCCAAACCTCAGGCCAGGAAATTAAAAAATAAATACAACATATCAATATGCATCAATATCACAGATTAAAAAAATTAAAATGCTACAAGTTATTTGTGTGTGTGTGTGTGTGTGTGTGTGTGTGTGTGTGTGTGTGAGACTCCTGCAGGTTGGTTGCATATAACTGGCTAGAACTTAGAAAAGCATAGTACTGAATCCCTGAATGGTGTCTGACGGCCGGGACGCTTTCTGGAGGCAGTTTAAAGTCACGCAGTCGCACGCTGGAGCTCTGATGTGGCCTCCAGGGGGCGCTAATGCTAACGCTAATGCTAACCCTCGGAGCTGCTGCAACGCTGCCTCGCCCTGCTCTTCCTCCTCTGAAGGAGCTCCGCCCTCCTCCAGTCCAGGAGCAGCTCAGAGGGCGCTAACGCTACCGCTAACGCTAACCCTCTGAGCTGCTGCAACGCTGCCTCGCCCTGCTCTTCCTCCTCTGAAGGAGCTCCGCCCCCCTCCAGTCCAGGAGCACCTCAGAGGGCGCTACCGCTACCGCTAACGCTAACCCTCGGAGCTGCTGCAATGCTGCCTCGCCCTGCTCTTCCTCCTGCTCTTCCTCCTCTGAAGGAGCTTCGACCTCTCCAGTCCAGGAGCAGCTCAAAGGGCGCTACCGCTAACGCTGCAACGTTAGCGTTAGCAACCGCTAACGCTAACCCTCGGAGCTGCTGCAACGCTGCCTCGCCCTGCTCCTCCTCCTCTGAAGGAGCTCCGCCCCCCTCCAGTCCAGGAGCACCCAGGAAACCCACTTCAGACCCGGTCCTGCTGCAGGAACCGGTTCTGTTGGCTGCTGGGCCACGTCGTCCCCAGGTAACCTGTGAGGTAGGTGTTACTGGGGGGCTGCTGGGGTCAGACCCCCCCCCCCCCCCCTCTTCATCTTAATGGCTGATTGATTTGGAGAAAAACAGCAGCAAAAGTAAGCAGCAGATGTTTGATCTCGTGCTACGGTATGAAGGTGATTGATGGCTTAGACGTTCTAGTGAGCTGGAAATAAACCTGGAAATAAACCTGGAAATAATCCTCACGACCTTTGACCCTTTAGTGCTTTAACTTGTTCATGTTTCCGTGGAAAATCTGCTTTAGTTCATCAGGATTGGTGCAGGTGAAACTCCTGCACATCTGTAGTGTTTTCTGCTGTTTTCCCGCCCACTGAGACGGTGCAGCGAGGACAGCGGGGACAGTGAGGACAGCAGGGACAGCAGGGACAGCGGGGACAGCAGGGACAGCAGGGACAGCGAGGACAGCGCGGCTGCGTCTCCCAGCGTGCTGGACGGTGATTTTAAACTGCGTCCACTGAAAGCGCCCCAGAGCTCCAGGAGGGACCGCGGGTCTGGCGGCACCAGCGACCCGGCGCCGCTCAGAGCAAATAAAGACTGGAAAGCGTCACGGCGGTGACAGATACATCCGTTTGGCCTGACATCTACACGACCTCTGAGTCTGGAGACGTAGAAATGGCACCAGGATGAGACAGATTCCTCGTGTTGGACTGCCGTGTTTGGTTCGTGTCAACGTGACAAAGACCGGCAGAAGTAAACCCGGGAGCTGTTAGTTCTCCGGGCGGAACCAGGAGTCCAGCTGGATGAGCTGAGAAGCAGCGTGAACGTGATCTGAGCAGGTTCACTCCACCTTCTCACCTTCGGTGGGTAGAAACGGTTGGCGCGAGCGGAGGTAATCCAGTTGGAGACAGGCGAGGGTGATGAGGTGGACAGAAGCTTCCTGAGGTGCGTCAAAAACAGGAGAAGAAGAAAAGCTGGCTCAGCTGAGGACAGACGGATCCGTCCAGACGACCCGCTTCAGCCCAACCCACCCAGCTGAGCCCAGAAACCCACCAGTCTGAGATCAGGCTTCCAACACGTGATTAACCGTCATGATTTAAACGAAGCTCGTTGGCAAGTTGACACAGCAAACCTAAAATAATTAAAGAATAAAATCACTTTCAATGACAAACTTCATCGTTTTCATCCCAAACAAAAGTAACAACAGTTCAAATCAAAGAGGAGCAGAAACGACGTGAGAAGGTTCAGGAACACCTGGTGTGGGACTACGTTACCCATGAACACCTGGTGGGGGACTACGTTACCCATGAGCACCTGGTGTTGGACTACGTTACCCATGAGCACCTGGTGGGGGACTACGTTACCCATGAGCACCTGGTGTGGGACTACGTTACCCATGAGCACCTGGTGGGGGACTACGTTACCCATGAACACCTGGTGTGGGACTACGTTACCCATGAACACCTGGTGGGGGACTACGTTACCCATGAACACCTGGTGGGGGACTACGTTACCCATGAGCACCTGGTGGGGGACTACGTTACCCATGAGCACCTGGTGTGGGACTACGTTACCCATGAACACCTGGTGTGGGACTACGTTACCCATGAACACCTGGTGGGGGACTACGTTACCCATGAACACCTGGTGTGGGACTACGTTACCCATGAGCAACTGGTGTGGGACTACGTTACCCATGAACACCTGGTGTGGGAATACGTTACCCATGAGCAACTGGTGTGGGACTACGTTACCCATGAGCACCTGGTGTGGGACTACGTTACCCATGAACACCTGGTGTGGGACTACGTTACCCATGAGCACCTGGTGGGGGACTACGTTACCCATGACCCCCTGGTGTGGGACTACGTTACCCATGAACACCTGGTGTGGGACTACGTTACCCATGAGCACCTGGTGGGGGACTACGTTACCCATGAACACCTGGTGGGGGACTACGTTACCCATGAGCACCTGGTGTGGGACTACGTTACCCATGAACACCTGGTGTGGGACTACGTTACCCATGACACCTGGTGTGGGACTACGTTACCCATGAACACCTGGTGTGGGACTACGTTACCCATGAGCACCTGGTGTGGGACTACGTTACCCATGAGCACTGTCACTCAGGGTCTGAACAGGGGAGGGGCCAAATGAAACTGTCTGTGTGAACTGAGGTATACCAGGTTGAAGGAGGTTTATGGTTTTAAATCGTCGTAACGCTCGGCCCCGCCCCCCTCGTTAAAATAAGCTTGATTAGCAGGTGGTTCTGGGTCCAGAACTATTTACAGCAGCATTTCACCAGAACATTCAGATGCTTGTTGGCAGAACGATAGTCATGAAAACAGCAAACGTGTCGACGGCTCGTCAGCTTTTCTGTCGGGTCAGTGAGGTTTCCCTGCAGGACCGTGTTTCCGGGTCAGTATCCGGGTCGCCCTGCTGCGAGTGTCCTGCAGGACCGTGTTTCCGGGTCAGTATCCGGGTCGCCCTGCTGCGAGTGTCCTGCAGGACCGTGTTTCCGGGTCAGTATCCGGGTCGCCCTGCTGCGAGTGTCCTGCAGGACCGTGTTTCCGGGTCAGTATCCGGGTCGCCCTGCTGCGAGTGTCCTGCAGGACCGTGGTTCCGGGTCAGTATCCGGGTCGCCCTCCTGCGAGTGTGTGTGTGTGTGAGTGTGTGTGTTTATAAAAACGATACATGATCAAAGTGTTTTCTGAGCGCGGCGCCGCCATCCGACCCTGAACCGTCGCTCAGGACGACGGCGTCTCCACCGGGACAATGTCCACACGTCACAATGAGGTGGAGGCGGGGCCATGGGGGGGTGGAGGCGGGGCGACGGGGGGGTGGAGGCGGGAGGTTCCAGCAGCGGTCCGAGGACAGAAAAGACTCAAAGAAAAAAGGAAACAGGAAGTCAGACGGGACGCCGACCATCCAGGGCCGGACCTTCGTCCACTCAGGTTGGTTTCTGGAGCTCATCTGTCGCCTGATTGGCCGATCATAAGCTGGACTCCTTGGGAGGGAGGTCCACGTTCGTCACCATGGTGACCACGGTGACGATCTCCTCGGGGCCGATGACGGGCGCCTGGCGCTGCATTTGGCCGATGCGCTCCTCCACGCAGCCGGCGGACAGGCGGGCCTCGGCCTCGTGGTCCCAGCAGTCCTCGATGGTCTCGCAGAGCATGGCCAGACCCTGAGGGACAGGGACAGGGACAGGGACGGAGACGGAGCAGTCAGAGCCGGTCCAGCTGGACCTCCACAGGTGTCCTGCTCGGG
Organism: Hirundichthys speculiger; assembly: GCA_018398805.1. Taxonomy (NCBI): domain Eukaryota; kingdom Metazoa; phylum Chordata; class Actinopteri; order Beloniformes; family Exocoetidae; genus Hirundichthys; species Hirundichthys speculiger. The sequence goes on along the minus strand of JAGFBZ010000327.1, from coordinate 288,041 downwards.
TCACGTGACCCACTCACCAGGTGCTTCTGCCAGCAGTCGCGCAGACACGGCCGCAGCTTCTTATGGACCACCACCTCCTGCATGTCCTCCAGAGACGGGTGCTGTCCCACCTCCTCCTCAAAGGGGAGCATGTACTCGTCCACGGGACCTGTGGACACACACACACACACACACACACACACACACACACACACACACACACACATCGTTAATCAGCGTTAATTAGCGTCCACCTCACAACCTGAATAGCCTCACGAAGACAAAACAAAGTTCCTGTCAGTCCACAGAAGGAGACACAAGTCCACCAGGCTGAGACAGAAGAACATCTCTCTCCACTACAGACCACACTGGAGCTGCAGGTGCTGGTTCTGGAGGCCCAGATGTCCAGATGGGTCCACTGGAGCGCTGGGACCGTTGTGTGAAGACACAGAGACTTCAGATCCTCGATGGTCTCAGACCAGAGAAGACACTGACGTCCAACACCTCCAGTAGAAGGTTGGACCTCCAGAACCACCTTCATTCCTGGTGTCAGAGATCCAACCAGCGTTCCTCAGAGGTTCTGGTCCATGTTGTCCTGACAGCATCACCAGCTGAAATCCAGACTCATCAGACCAGACAACGTTCTTCCAGTCTTCTGTGGTCCAGTTCTGGTCCAGTTCCTGGTGTCTGGACATCTTCTCTATCTGGACCGTCATCTGGAACCCTGGAGATGGTTCTGGAGAATGTCCCAGCAGACCAGCAGCTTCTGGACCACTCAGACCAACAACCAGGACTCTGGTGCTGGTTTGAGGTCCAGCAGGTGTTCTGGACCTTAAACCAGGACTCTGGTGCTGGTTTGAGGTCCAGCAGGTGGTCTGGACCTCAAACCAGGACTCTGGTGCTGGTTTGAGGTCCAGCAGGTGGTCTGGACCTCAAACCAGGACTCTGGTCCTGGTTTGAGGTCCAGCAGGTGGTCTGGACCTGAAACCAGGACTCTGGTGCTGGTTTGAGGTCCAGCAGGTGGTCTGGACCTGAAACCAGGACTCTGGTGCTGGTTTGAGGTCCAGCAGGTGGTCTGGACCTTAAACCAGGACTCTGGTGCTGGTTTGAGGTCCAGCAGGTGTTCTGGACCTCAAACCAGGACTCTGGTGGTGGTTTGAGGTCCAGCAGGTGTTCTGGACTTTAAACCAGGACTCTGGTGCTGGTTTGAGGTCCAGCAGGTGGTCTGGACCTTAAACCAGGACTCTGGTGCTGGTTTGAGGTCCAGCAGGTGTTCTGGACCTCAAACCAGGACTCTGGTGCTGGTTTGAGGTCCAGCAGGTGTTCTGGACCTTAAACCAGGACTCTGGTGCTGGTTTGAGGTCCAGCAGGTGGTCTGGACCTTAAACCAGGACTCTGGTGCTGGTTTGAGGTCCAGCAGGTGTTCTGGACCTCAAACCAGGACTCTGGTGGTGGTTTGAGGTCCAGCAGGTGTTCTGGACTTTAAACCAGGACTCTGGTGCTGGTTTGAGGTCCAGCAGGTGGTCTGGACCTCAAACCAGGACTCTGGTGCTGGTTTGAGGTCCAGCAGGTGGTCTGGACCTGAAACCAGGACTCTGGTGCTGGTTTGAGGTCCAGCAGGTGTTCTGGACCGGGTCTACGTGAATGAGGAGCAGCTGCTGAACCTGAACAAACACCTGAGCAGGTTTCCTCACCGTCGGCGGCGGTGCAGCGGGCCGCCAGCTCCCAGAGGACCAGGCCGAAGGCGTACATGTCGATGCGCAGGAAGGAGTCCCGCTGGAAGTTGATGGCGCCCTCCAGGACCTCGGGGGCCATGTAGCGCCGCGTTCCCACCTGTAGGAGCCAAGGAGGGCAGAGGTGAGCATCGGCTCCGGCAGGAGCAAGTGGTGGAGGACTACAGGTAAACGAGGATGCTCCACCTGTCCGTGGGTGTCGCCTGCTGATTTTCCCGCCTCAAACTTCAGGGAGCGAGGCCGAAGTCGGCGACGCAGGCCGTCAGGTTGCTCTTCAGGAGGACGTTCTTGCTCTTGATGTCCCTGAGACAGAAACAGAGCTGCGGTCAGACGCGTCACCTGCAGCGGCCGTCACGGCGCCACCACCTCACCTGTCAGCAGCGTACCTGTGAGCGATGGACGGCTTGTGCCCGTCCTTGTGTCCTGGGATGTCCTCGTGCAGGTAGGCCAGCCCGCGGGCCGCCGTCTGAGCGATGTGGCACAGCTCGTTCCAGGAAACCACGTTGGCTTTCAGGTAGTCCGTCAGCGAGCCCTGAGGAAGAGGATCGGGTCTTTAGAGGAACTTTAGGGTTCTGGAAAAGATTCTGCCGGTCCATAAACACCAACCATCACCTACAGCAGCGGTTCTGAACCGGGGTGTCGTCAAAAAAATGACCTATTCTGACATTTCATCTACAGTGGTACCTCTACTTACGAACGTTTCTACATACGACATTTTCAGGTTACGAAACGCCTCAACGTGAAAATATTGCCTCTAGTTACGAAAGAAATTTCAGGATAGTAAAGTCATAAATCCAGTAGCGCTGCTACTCGCAGCTCCCAGAGTTTACTGAACGTAAACATAGCTGTAGCTGCTCTGCCATTGGCTATCACTTAGCATCTTCCTGGCATCCCATTGGCTATTGCTTAGCATCTTCCTGGCATCCCATTGGCTATCGCTTAGCATCTTCCTGGCATCCCATTGGCTAGGAGGGCCCCTTGTCTGTATGAGCGTAACCCAGCAACCAGGTAAACAAACAATTTATACCTCCACCAAGGAGGTTATGGTTTTATCTGTCTGTCTTTGTTCAAGATAACTCTAAAAGTTCTGGATGGATTCTGATTAAATTTTCAGGAGTTGTCAGAAATGTGAAAAGGAAGAACTGATTTCATTTTGGTTCTGATCCAGAAGAAATCCTGGATTCTGGATCACTTTCAAATTTTCGATAATTGTTGCGTTTAGCGGAGGTCTGCACTCTCTGAGAGCTTTTCTAGTTCTAACATGTATTTGTGACAGGTTTTTATGTCATTTCATGTATTATTTATAATTTATAAAAAAAATAATGTTCAAATTTTGGGGGGTTTGGAACAGATTAGAGCATTTTCATGGAAAACACGTCTCTACTTAAGAAATTTTTTAGGTTTTAAAACTACTTCCAGAACCAATTAATTTCATAAGTAGAGGTAGCGCTGTATAAATATATGAATGCAAACATAAATACATACTTTTTGCCTATGAATGAATGAATAAATTAATAAATAAGATACATAATTGGACATGAAACGAATAATAAAAATATGTCTCACATGCCCATTTCCCAATGTTAACAACGTCAGTACGGGGTCAGCGTAAGGTCAACGTGACTGCCCAGTTAGCTTACGTCGTAATATCATTTAACCGCTGGAATTTTATTTCACAGATAGCAAAGAGAACTTTTAAGCAGCATCATGGATGGTTTTCTAAAAAGAAAAGATCACAGAGGAGCCGACTTCTTCATCAAGCCTTCATCCACCAGCTCTGAATCTGCTCCATAGCTACCAAAGCTAGCTGCTAGCGATAAGGCTAAAAAGAGGCAATACAAGGATGATGGATGGAAGCTAGCACATCACGGATGAAGAGAAGCTACTCTGGTGCAGTTATCCTGTTCAGGTTATTTAAACTAAATAAACGGGACGGATGCATTTACAGTCGGAGCTTTGGATTATATTTTACTCTGGAGTGTTGTGAGATTTTATTCACTTTTGAAAGGTGTTCTGACTGAAAAAAGGTTGAGAAAGGCTGAGTTAGAGGACCAGCATCACTACACAGGTGTACTTCAGCATCCACCTGAACTCATCTAACTGAGGTAGGACGGCCCCCTGAGCATGAAATGTTTCCATGGTAACAGCGATATCCATAATGAACGGAGATGAGCTCGAAGGAGACTTCACAACATGAACACGTAGAAGATCTGAGATGAACCTGAACCTCCTGTCGGGCCTGAGTCACGTCTGTCACCAACTTCCTGCGAAGAACTGATCAACTACACTCATCGATCTGTTTGTGGCGCTCGATCAATAATCTCTAATCTCAGGTTTGATCAGCTGAATATAAATGCCATTTTCCTCCAGGTCCTGGTTCATCCAGATGAGGATCCGACTGTGAAATAAATAATTACAGATGTACAGTTTTCACTGAGAGCTGCAGGAAACGTAAAGATGAGGCGGATATTTCCACGTTAACGTTCACGCTGCGCCTCTTATCTCCTCCTCGCTCCATCTCCACTCATACGTGACGTATGTCAGCGTGATGCAAGGTCACGTCTGCAGAGGCCAAAGACAGATGCAGTGGACGGGAGCGGCCACCAGAGGGCAGGGAGGTCCAGCAGATGCAGGAGAGTCAGCGGTTCAGTTGCTCAGCTTCAGGATAAATACCTTCAGTGTTTGTTTTCACATCTGCACATTCTGTTCCTGCTCGTCCTCTCCGACCAGGTTAACCCTAACCTCTCCAGGGTTAGCGCTAACGCTAACCCTGGAGCCTTCAGAGGGGGGTTAACTCTAACCCTGGAGCCTTCAGAGAGGGGTTAACTCTAACCTCTCCAGGGTTAGCGTTAATGCTAACCTTGGAGCCTTCAGAGGGGGGGTTAACTCTAACCCTGGAGCCTTCAGAGAGGGGTTAACCCTAACCTCTCCAGAGTTAGCATTAATGCTAACCCTGGAGCCTTCAGAGAGGGGTTAACCCTAACCCTGGAGCCTTCAGAGGGGGGTTAACCCTAATCTCTCCAGAGTTAGCATTAATGCTAACCCTGGAGCCTTCAGAGAGGGGTTAATGCTAACCCTGGAGCCTTCAGAGAGGGGTTAACCCTAACCCGAGTCTTTAACATCCACACGGTACAGATTGAAACAGAGTTTAGGAAGTGAGCCTCTGCTCGCCGCTGCAACAAATCTTAGAGCATAAAGCTGCTTCGACGCGTCAAACGTATAAATCAGCTGCGTTACAAAAGCCCGGGCTGCATTTTCACACCTCCTCTGGAGGGAAAAGCTCTTTGCAGGCCAAAGTTGAAGCTTAAAGACACAATAATTACAGCACTTGACTGAGTTTGTGATATATTTTGGTTTCTACATTGTGGGAATCGGTCCCACTCGTAGCCTGAGTGGCTTTTCCAGAGCGGGATTGTTGCGTTAGTGACTCGCCGCTGAACCCGCAACCTTCAATTTTTCATCTGTTATTCACCCAAGAAAAGCTCTTTAAGCAGCAGACTCAGTTCTTCCGTCTGGCGGGAAATTCAGGCAAGCGAGACGTAGAAGAACGACTCTCCACTTTCTCTGTAATGACCCTCAAAACACAGAAGCACTTAAAGCCCTGAATGCAGCTGAGAGGCTGAGAGGAGAGTCGGGTCGGGACCAGAACCGGTTCTTCTGCATGTGGAGGACTCAAAGGAGGAAAAACCACCTCTGAGGGCGTCAAGGTTTCCCTTCTCTTCCCTGTTTACCGCTGTGTTCACCGTCTGCTCCAGACCTTCATGAGGTCCAAAGACCAACCTCATGAGGTCCAGAGAGACCACCTCATTAGGTTCAGAGAGACCAACCTCATGATGTCCAGAGAGACCAACCTCATGAGGTCCAGAGAGACCACCTCATGAGGTCCAGAGAGACCACATCATGAGGTCCAGAGACCAACCTCATGAGGTCCAGAGAGACCACATCATAAGGTCCAGAGAGACCAACCTCATGAGGTCCAGAGAGACTACCTCATGAGGTCCAGAGAGACCAACCTCATGAGGTCCAGAGAGACTACCTCATGAGGTCCAGAGACCAATGAGGAGAGACCACCTCATGAGGTCCAGAGACCACCTCATGAGGTCCAGAGAGACCCTCATGAGGTCCTCAGAGACCACTCATGAGGTCCAGAGAGACCACCTCATGACCACCTCATGAGGTCCAGAGAGACCCACCCTCATGAGGTCCAGAGAGACCACCTCATGAGGTACAGAGACCACCTCATGAGGTCCAGAGAGACCAACCTCATGAGGTCCAGAGAGACCAACCTCATGAGGTCCAGAGAGACCACCTCATGAGGTCCAGAGAGACCACCTCATGAGGTACAGAGACCACCTCATGAGGTCCAGAGAGACCACCTCATTAGGTCCAGAGACACCAACCTCATGAGGTCCAGAGAGGCCACCTCATGAGGTCCAGAGACACCAACCTCATGAGGTCCAGAGGTCCAGAGACCACCTCATGAGGTCAGAGAGACCACCTCATGAGGTCATGATCAGAGAGACCACCCTCATGAGGTCCAGAGAGACCACTCATGAGGTACAGAGACCACTCATGAGGTCCAGAGAGACCACCTCATGAGGTCCAGAGAGACCACCCATGAGGTCCAGAGAGACCACCTCATGAGACCCTCATGAGGTCCAGAGAGACAGAGACCACCTCATGAGGTCCAGAGACACCAACCTCATGAGGTCCAGAGAGACCACCTCATGAGGTCCAGAGAGACACCTCATGAGGTCCAGAGAGACCACCAGGTCAGAGACCCACCTCATGAGGTCAGAGACCACCTCATGAGGTCCAGAGACACCTCATGAGGTACAGAGACCTCATGAGGTCCAGAGAGACCACCTCATTAGGTCCAGAGACACCAACCTCCTCATGAGGTCAGAGAGACAGAGAGACCACCTCATGAGGTCCAGAGAGACCACCTCATGAGGTCCAGAGACACCAACTCATGAGGTCCAGAGACACCACCTCATGAGGTCAGAGAGACCACCTCATGAGAGAGACCACCTCATGAGGTCCAGAGACACCAACCTCATGAGGTCCAGAGAGACCACCTCATGAGGTCCAGAGAGACCACCACCCTCATGAGGTCCAGAGAGACCACCTCATGAGGTACAGAGACCACCTCATGAGGTCCAGAGAGACCACCCTCATGAGGTCCAGAGAGACCACCTCATTAGGTTCAGAGACCACCTCATGAGGTCCAGAGAGACCACCTCATGAGGTCCAGAGAGACCACCTCATGAGGTACAGAGACCACCTCATGAGGTCCAGAGAGACCACCCTCATGAGGTCCAGAGAGACCACCTCATGAGGTACAGAGACCACCTCATGAGGTCCAGAGAGACCACCTCATGAGGTCCAGAGACACCAACCTCATGAGGTCCAGAGAGACCACCTCATGAGACCTCATGAGGTCCAGAGACACCAACCTCATGAGGTCAGAGACCACCTCAGAGACACTCATGAGGTCCAGAGACACCAACCTCATGAGGTCCAGAGAGACCACCTCATGAGGTACAGAGACCACCTCATGAGGTCCAGAGACCACCCTCATGAGGTCCAGAGAGACCACCTCATGAGGTCCAGAGACCACCTCATGAGGTCCAGAGACCAACCTCATGAGGTCCAGAGAGACCACCTCATGAGGTACAGAGACCACCTCATGAGGTCCAGAGAGACCACCCTCATGAGGTCCAGAGAGACCACCTCATGAGGTCCAGAGAGACCACCTCATGAGGTCAGAGACCACCTCATGAGGTCCAGAGAGACCACCTCATGAGGTCCAGAGAGACCACCTCATGAGGTCCAGAGAGACCACCTCATGAGGTCCAGAGAGACCACCTCATGAGGTCCAGAGAGACCACCTCAGACAGAGACCACCTCATGAGGTACAGAGACCACCTCATGAGGTCCAGAGAGACCACCTCATGAGGTACAGAGACCACCTCATGAGGTCCAGAGAGACCACCTCATTAGGTCCAGAGACACCAACCTCATGAGGTCCAGAGAGGCCACCTCATGAGGTCCAGAGACACCAACCTCATGAGGTCCAGAGACACCAACCTCATGAGGTCCAGAGAGACCACCTCATGAGGTCCAGAGACCACCTCATGAGGTCCAGAGACCACCTCATGAGGTCCAGAGAGACCACCTCATGAGGTCCAGAGAGACCACCTCATGAGGTACAGAGACCACCTCATGAGGTCCAGAGAGACCACCCTCATGAGGTCCAGAGAGACCACCTCATGAGGTCCAGAGAGACCACCTCATGAGTCCATCATGAGGTCCAGAGAGACCACCTCATGGTCAGAGACCAGAGAGACCAATGAGGTCAGAGAGACCACCTCATGAGGTACAGAGACCACCTCATGAGGTCCAGAGAGACCACCCTCATGAGGTCCAGAGAGACCACCTCATGAGGTACAGAGACCACCTCATGAGGTCCAGAGAGACCACCTCATTAGGTTCAGAGACCACCTCATGAGGTCCAGAGAGACCACCTCATGACCACCAACCTCATGAGGTCCAGAGACACCAACTCATGAGGTCCAGAGAGACTCATGAGGTCAGAGACCAACCTCATGAGGAGACCAGAGGTCATGAGGTACAGAGACCACCTCATGAGGTCCAGAGAGACCACCCTCATGAGGTCCAGAGAGACCAACCTCATGAGGTCCAGAGACCAACCTCATGAGGTCCAGAGAGACCACCTCATGAGGTCCAGAGAGACCACATCATGAGGTCCAGAGAGACCACCTCATGAGGTCCAGAGAGACCACATCATGAGGTCCAGAGAGACCAACCTCATGAGGTGATGACGTTGACTCAAACCAGCTGGACAGAGCAAGAAATGATCCATCTCACTAATTCCTGTCTGTCACATACACAGGACATCAGACACCTCATAGAGCCTGCAGAACCTCCTGCAGAACCTCCAGCAGAACCTCCTCCAGAACTACTCCAGAACCTTTAGGTCCGTGGTACAAAGTTAAACTGACTCCAGAACTCAGAGGGGACGTCCCTATTGTCCTGCATCTTGTCTCATACTTTAGTTAAATAAATAGCATTATTTAATCATTTATTATTATTTTTTATGTATTTATTTTATGTACTGAACCTTTTATTTTGAAGGGTTACCTGCTTACTCATCAGTTCTGTTTATTTCTAACCAGATGCAGAGAACATGTGGACCCTGACGTTGATGGATGCTTCAGTAGAGACGTTCACGTTTTTATTTATCTATTTCTGGAAGGAGTGAGACGCCCCAGAACGGGCCTGAGGTCCACACATTTACAGAAAACTAAATATATTCACATATATAAAACAGGAAGAGGAGCGTTTGTGCGTCTCCAGCGTACCTTCTCGTGGTAGGCGGTGATGAGCCACAGCTCCAGGTCCAGGTTGTTGTTGCGCTTCTCCACGCCGATGAAGTGGAGGATGTTGTCGTGCTTCATGCCGCTCACGCTGTAGATCTCGTACTCGTTCTGCCAGGACAGCTTGTCCTGCAGAGGACGAGAGGACAACCACCACTCAGCTGTGGACACCACCAACCCGACCCGACCCGTTTATGACGGCAGGACATTACAGATGACCGACAGCAGCCTCTACAGAGGCGGGATCATCACACACATGAAACGTGTCCTGTTCTAGTCAGTGGACGGGTCTAGAAATGGACACCAGGTGTTCCAGGTGTTCAGGACCAGAGACCAGAGGAGTCAGAGGAGCACCTGTGGTGTCCTTGTCCTCTGCTGTGGAGCTCCTCGTCTCCACAGATGATGAGACATCTCAAACCAGCCTGACCAGCAGCAAGAACATGCTGGAGAAGTTTGAAAAACCAGTCACACTGTTGGACACATCAGGAACATCTGGAACCAAAACACCTGACACGTCATCGGCATGGCGTGTTGCAGATGGACGTATGACGCCATGTTAACAGAGAAAACATGAATCATCTGTCGGATCTCGGGTTTCTAATGTTTGAACATCAGGAATCACTTCCTGTGTCTTGTCTGATTCCTTCCTGATTGGCTCCGTTTCTAAACGGTGGCTCCGCCCACACGTACCTGGATGGGGAAGATCTTCACGGCCACGTATTCGCTCAGCAGCTGCGCCTTCCACACGCAGCCGAAGCGCCCCCTGGCTTTCACCTCGATGAGCTGCAGCGGTTTGTGTCCCAGGACGGGGGACGGCGGTGAGGGTCCGGGGTCCTGGACGGGAGGAGGAGACAAAGACAGGAGGGTGTTATTACCTGTACCTGTATCAAAGCAGCAGCAACATGCCTGAGGAGCTTCAGCGTCTCATCTTCAGACGTGTATTTATAGAAAACCTTTCATGTCATCGTGCCCTCCCGTTATTATTTTGCCAACATGCTGCTTCCAGCCTCTTTGTGTTTCTAGTTGTGGCGCCTCGCTGCTTCGCCGCTTCGCTGCTTCGCCGCTTCGCTCCACGTCTCTGCAGCAGCGAGCGTCTGCAACAGATCCAGCAGCGTTTGGATCCGTTCATTTCAGAATTAAAGCCCTCGAGGCTGCAGGACTGGAAGTTACTGGAAGTTACTGGAGCAGGACGGACGCCAACTGGAACGACTAGCAGCTGAACAAAAGCTCCAAACTTCTCTACCGCTGACCAACAAAATACCAAACAGGAACAAACCGCTGATTTAAAGCTTGTGAGCGATTAGCAACGTCCAATCAAAGCTTCCCGACTGTTGTCCAGTCGTCCATCGTGATGCTTCTGGTTCTCTAATGTCTTCACAATATTCTTTATTCGTTGCTTGGCTCTGCTAACGTCGTTATCGTTATCCTGGAACCTCCACCAACTCAGGACTCTCGTCCCGGGCGTCTCGCGGGGCGACTGCTCGCCGCTTTACGACACCACGTCACCAATCAGCCGTGAAACCAACCAGCTGCAGTCGTGTCACCAACTGAACCGTTGAAACGTTTAACGTCACCAGGCAGGTCGGAGGAAAACAGTCAATGACCGGGTCAAACCTCACCTGATTGGCTGTTTGTTCTAGTGATGAAAGCCTCAGACACGCCCAGCTCTAATGCTCGTGCTCGAGCCGTCACCACGCCTCCTCTACACCTGAAGTTTGATTGACATGAAGAGCTGTGAAGGACGGTTACCAGCCTTCATGGAAGAATCAGAGGAGGACGGGGAGGCTGGATGCTGCACTGCATTCTGGGACTGTGATGTCACAGTACTCAGCTTCAGGAAGCTTATGTGGTAGCTACATTTTCATTTTAAGCAAAGACGTGGACACAAATATGTTCCCCTTTAAGGTTTGTGGAGTGAGTTTATTTCATAAACAATGAGTGTTAACTAGAGCAGGGCAACGATTAAAATTAATCGCATGGTTTACGTAAAAATCAAATAATGAATTCAACAGTAGCGTAAAGGTCACTTTTATTTAAATGTTCTGCTGCCATATGAACTAAAGTGCCATAACATTTGTAGTTCAAACACTTTTAACATCAGTAACACATATTTAGTGTAAATTTAGTGTAAAATAAAATAAAGCTTATTGCCACTGCCAGGGCATTAATGTCATCCTGTTTTTTAATGAATAATAAAAAAAAGTCTACCAACAAAATCCTGAGCCACAATCAGGACATTAAAACATTAATTTCTGAGGTAACAGCAGAAACTTTTAACGGGGAGTTCAACTGGTCAGTTGTTACAAATAACCTTGTTTGTGTTGAATCCTCCGTCTGGGAGAACTTTAAAATGAAATGACTGCAGCGTCTGGTTACCTGAAACTTGAATTTCCCCCTCCGGGGATCAATAAAGTATATTTGATTTGATTTGATTTGATTAAACGTTCTGTAACTTTACCAATCCATGTATCATTCATTCTTTCCATTTTCAATCGTCAATCCAAAATTAAAAAAAATTAAAAATATGATGTTTTATTTAGTTTTTTGTTTTTTAATCAAACACAAAAAATGAAAAAAAAAAGAAGTTTTTTTTTTTAATATCTCAGTTTTAGACTTGGATCAAAAATGTGAAATCAAAAATCAGACCAGGGGACTGAATTTGTTTTGAATATTTAATTGTCCGGTTTACGTGACCCTGAAATAACTTTGTGCGGTGGTTCAGCTAGCATGGCGGCGCTGGAATCACGTACTATAATATTAACAATATTGTGGATGAAAACTCAGCTCATAAATAGATGAACCGAAGCGTCTCCCAGTAACCAGCAGGACACATGGAGCCGATCTGATGATCAATAGGAAGAATAAATCCATCGTCTTGAACAAAGGGGTTTAAAGTTTTGTTGCAGTTCCAGAATTTTTGTTTCTGACAGAATTGTTAATATTTCTACCTGAGTTACTACCTGAACTGTAAAGTTCACTGATTTTTACCGTCTCCATGTCTGTTTTTGCTTTTCTGCATGTTTACCTGCCAACTCTCCTGGTTCGTCAGCAGCCAGTAACAGACTTTTCAAAACAAAAGCATTTGAGCAACATGCGTTAACGCGCGATAAAATAAATGTCGGCGTTAATAAATTAATGAGTTAATACGATAATAACGCGTTAACTCTGGTGTTAAACACAATGACTGAGGTCTCCAGTCTAGAGCCAGGGAGGTCTGACCCGGCAGGTCAGAACTCCAGAGTCCTCCAGAGTCCGACCCCGGCAGGTCGGACCTCCAGAGTGCGACCCCGGCAGGTCGGACCTCCAGAGTCCTGCAGGTCGGACCTCCAGAGTGCGACCCCGGCAGGTCGGACCTCCAGAGTCCGACCCCGGCAGGTCGGACCTCCAGAGTCCGACCCCGGCAGGTCGGACCTCCAGAGTCCGACCCCGGCAGGTCGGACCTCCAGAGTCCGACCCCGGCAGGTCGGACCTCCAGAGTCCGACCCCGGCAGGTCGGACCTCCAGAGTCCGACCCCGGCAGGTCGGACCTCCAGAGTCCGACCCCAGCAGGTCGGAGCCTCCAGAGTCCGACCCCGGCAGGTCGGACCTCCAGGGAGGGAGTCGTCTTCATGCCGTTATAACATCAACTAAAGGCAGGTGAGCCAACTGTTCCACATCTAAAGTAGGTTAAACACAGCTGGTGATTAAGCTGATCAGTTTCACATGTGACTTCACAGAGAAGGACGGAGGCTGAGACGGACACCGGGGGGGTGGAGGGGGGGTTCAAAACAACCATGCAGCGTGGGAGTCACATTTCCCAAGGATAAAAGGTAGAACAGAAAGACGAGTGCATGACTGATGACACCAGATCAGCTGCCGTGAAATCTGCACGTCACCTGCAGCCTCCATGCTGCTGGGTTAGAGGGTTAGAGTTAGGGGTTAGGGGTTAGGGGTTAAGGCTAAGGGTTAGGGCTAGGAGTTAGGGCTAGGGTTAGGGGCTAGGGTTAGAGCTAGGGGTTAGGGTTAGAGTTAGGGGTTAGGGGTTAAGGCTAAGGGTTAGGGCTAGGAGTTAGGGCTAGGGTTAGGGGCTAGGGTTAGAGCTAGGGGTTAGGGCTAGGGTTAGGGGTTAGGGCTAGGGCAGGGCTAGGGGTTAGGGCTAGGAGTTAGGGCTAGGGTTAGGGGTTAAGGCTAGGGGTTAGGGCTAGGGTTATGGCTAGGGGTTAGAGCTAGGGGTTAGGGCAGGGGGTTAGGGCTAGGGGTTAGGGCTAGGTTAGGGCTAGGGCTAGGTTAGGGCTAGGGGTTAGGGGTTGGGGTTAGGGTTAGGGCTAGGTTAGGGGTTAGGGGTTAGGGCTAGGGGTTAGGGCTGAAGGAGAAGCTCACTTTCCAGCTGACCTGAAGGGAACCTGATGACCTGGAACTTTAAGATCCCGAGGGACTCACACACAAATGTGGACACTCGTCAATCAAGGTCTTTTTTTTCTCATAAATGTCCCCCGTTTCATTTACAAGATACGAGCCGCAGAGAAGATTGAAGAGATCTTATGAGGATCTTAACTCCTCCCCCTGACAGCGCTCCTTATTAAAGAGACTGCATCACGTTACCTGGGCTTTATTAACCTCCCGACCTTTCTTGAAGACAAACCTTGAAAGGTGTCCAAGAGTTTCTGCCGGGAAAAATAAAGCGCTGCTGACAACCGAAGCCAAAACGAGTGCATGAGAGGTGAAAGTGGGAGACGCAGCTTCAGCTTTTTACCACCTGTCCTGACAGGTTTACTGCTCCAGAAGCAAACTGGGCATCCATTTCAGACATTTCACTGGTTTGATTGTTATCAAGCAGAGATTTCACAGCTGCTCGTGAACTTTAGCATTTAAGCAAACCGCTAAATAAAACAGGACAGAGTGACTGACAGGAGTCCAGGGCTCTAATTCACGCAGCACATTTTTATGCTTTTTTATGTGTTGGCCTATTTACCTTAAAGCTCTGTGAGGAAACAAGCATGCTTTATTTCTCTAGGCAGGTACAGGGGGCGTGTCCTCGGCCGAGGACGTGTTGTACTGGGACGTCCTGCGTCCACTGAAACTAACAGACAGCTGTGAGGCAGACCTGCTGTCTCCACGCTGCTTTCACACCGGCTGCCAGCCAAATGACGGGGAAAATGTCCCGCCGCGGTGCCGGGCTCAGATATCACAGCGGCCCAAATGGAGTCAATCTGGCAGCGTCGAAAACATCTTCACGGACTCACGCTTCCCGCCAAAACAAGGACTGTTCAGTTTCACGGGAACGCTGCTCCACATCTGTTTCTGATGCCGTTCTGGAAATACGAGAGCGAGTTTAGAGACGTGATGAAACCAGGAGGCTCAAGTTTTCCTGCTTTCACCTTTAATTCAGTAAGCTGACTATCAGAGGCTCCAAGGGCCAGTATGGAGGTCCAGGTCTGCGTTCATCTCAGTGGGACAACCCTGGTTGAATAAAGGCCAACAAAGACCTTGAGATCTGGCAGAACTGAGAGATTAACAGACCCATCTGAGGGATAAATCTGTCCCGGTTAGGGTTAGGGTTCTCACTGAAGGACGGTTGATGCCGGGATCTTACTGACGTCTCTGAGCACTGGAGACGTTGGACACATCTGGAGGAGCATCGTCCCACAAACCAAACCCTAACCCTGTCCACATCTTTGTTCAGGACAGATCGACTGCAGCTTAGAAATACGGCAAGTTTCCGGCTGCTTCATGACTAATATTAGGGATGGGCATAATTAATCGATTAATCGATGATTGATCATTAAGAATTTGGTCGAAGAAATTAATTTTCGTCGTTTTTTTTTTTTTTTAAACAATCTGAATGTAGGTTATCAGTGCACGTCCTCAAACAATGCGATGCATTTCTCTGTGCCACCGATATAAATTTGCCACCAGGGGGCAACATTTCACCATCACCCTACCCTGGCTAGCCTCAGTTGTTACATACGAGCTTCTGTAGGTCATCGCCTAATCATGAAGCGGTCGCGGTGAAGTGTGGCGTGGAACCATTTTAGTTTAGAAAATGAGCAAGTGTACTGCAATCACTGCAATGCTAATTACAAATACAATTAATCGACAACGACAATGATGTATCACTTGAACAACGCGCATCCAAGCCTTGTAAAGGACGGTGGAGGCGGTTCATCATCAGCCTAGCCTAGCCTAGCCTAGCCTAGCCTAGCCTCAACTCGGTGTTAGCACGGACCAGAAGGAGCTGCAGCGCACATCGAGCACACAACAAGCGCATCTTTTTAAGAAACAAAAAGCCTGTAATACTGGCGCCTTGATATAAATTCTCCTTGTTACGTAGTCTCCTCGATATCTCTTGTTTTATTATCGTTGTTTTTTTAAAGAAAAGAAACAGGAAATGTCACGTTATTGTCGACCACAAATATCCGGTTCACTGAACACATCTGGGCATGCGCGGGCCATAGCAACCAGGCCATAGCAACCAGGCCATAGCAACCAGGCCATAGGGGAAAACAAACGTCACGCCGATATCGAGAATATTTGTGATAGTCTTCAATATAAAAATGTTAATGATTAATCGATTATTAATCATTAATTCTCCCGACGATCGACGAATAAATCTCAACCAAATGCCCATCCCTACCTAATATTATATATTCTGAAATCCAAATGTCTCATCGCACCAGCGCTCTGAACTCATCCACTAGATCTGCCAGCGATGCCCGATGACCATCAAAGGGACAAACGCTCTAAACGTCCGTCTTCTTGCCGTCCGTCTACCCTTCGTCCTCCGCGTCTCCTCTTCAACTCATCTGGATTTGGGGTTTTCTCTGGTTGTTATTTGGTCTTTGGACTGCTCCCACGTGAACAGCTCTTCCACTGCCATGGTTGCTGACCACAGATGTCTCAAAGCCCCAGAAGAACCAGCAGTTACTGGCACCAGAAAGCTTGGTAGAAACTCCCTGGACCGTCCATGAGGTGAAGATGGGTTCGGTAGAAGACGGGTGATATCACTCTCACTACTGTCTAGTTTTCCAACAGGAAGCACTGAAGAGTGAAACCTGGAGACTCAGTGAATCTCCAGATGTTTGGGGTAGTTTTAGGGGCCTCTCTGGGCGGTACCGGTGTTAGCTCAGCGCTATGAAACCATCTCAGCTCATTAGGGTTAACAGCTGGAAGGACCAAGAAGACTGGAAACCCACCTCAACTGACCTCAAGACAAATGAAGACAACAAAAGCCCTTCCACAACTTCTGACCCTCTTATTCCAGTCCAGTAACGGAGATGAAATCCAGAGAAGATGGTTTGGATATTTAGCACTTCCTGTGGTAAACGTTTCTGAGATATCTCCATGAACCATGAAGGACACCTGGCAGAGCATGAAGACTGTCCCGTACCTGTTCAGGGGTGGCAGGAAGAGTGATGTCCTGGGCTCCAGATGTTGACAGCTGCCAACTAAAATGGGTCAAGGACGGGTGGCGTCTCTTCTCCAGGTACTGAAATGATGACGATCCACTTCCACCTGTTTACTGGTTGATGAAACGGTGTTGTTCCTCACCAGCTCTCAGTCTTTTTTTTTTTATGATAAAAACATTAAAATCTGACTCCGACTTGAAAAAGTTGGAGTTACGTTTCTGAAAAACCAAGAAGTTTCCCAACGCACACGGGATTATCTGACAAACGTCACCAGTTTGAGCTCATCACGAGTGTCTGATGAAACCTGAGACGCAGAAATGAGGAGGCGCGGCATGGCGGGGTGAGGAGGCGCGGCTGGGGCTGGGCGAGGAGGCGCGGCGTGGCGGGGCGAGGAGATGCGGTGTGGCGGGGCGAGGAGATGCGGCGGCGTGGCGGGCGAGGAGATGCGGTGTGCGGGGCGAGGGAGGGCGGGTGGCGGGGCGAGGAGATGCGGTGTGGCGGGGCGAGGAGATGCGGCGTGGCGGGGCGAGGAGATGCGGTGTGGCGGGGCGAGGAGAGGCGGCGTGGCGGGGCGAGGAGGATGCGGTGGGCGGGGCGAGGAGATGCGGCGTGGCGGGGCGAGGAGGCGCGGCGTGGCGGGGGCGAGGGATGCGGTGTGGCGGCGAGGAGGCGCAGCGCGGCAGGGCGAGGAGATGCGGTGTGGCGGGGCGAGGAGGTGCAGCGTGGCGGGGCGAGGAGGCGCGGCGTGGCGGGGGGGCGAGGAGGTGCAGCGTGGCGGGGGGGAGGAGGCGTGCGGGGCGGGCGGAGGCGGGCGTGGCGGGAGGCGGGCGTGGCGGGGCGAGGAGGCGCGGCGTGGCGGGGCGAGGAGGCGCGGCGTGGCAGGGCGAGGAGGTGCGCCGTGGCGGGGCTGGGCGCCCCCTGGGAGTCACCGGATCTGTCGTCTGATCGCAGGGCGCCATGGCGTCCGACGGCAGCGCATTACACCGAGTCAGCACAGCGCAGGAAACAGGGAAATAAAAATCTGCTGCTCCACGCCGTTCTGCTCCAGCCTCCATCCCCCATCATCCCCTGGGGCGCCTCAGGTTACACCGTCGTCTGTCACATCAAAACGGCTCCTCTGGTTTTGTTTCCATCAGTTTGGGTTTAAATGCAAATAAAATAAAATAAAATAAAATAAAATGATCAGACGAAGCGCAGTTATTCTGTCTCATCCTGCTGGTTTTGGGTAACAAACCAGAAACAAAGTTTGGAGACGTGACCTTGAAGACGTCTAACCTGAACTGGTAACCAGTCTACAGCTCCGTTGTGTTTCTGTAATTTAACGCTCCGACTGGAAACCTGTCCCAGTTTGGCGCCAGTACCCCCCCGCTGCTGAGAACCAGGCCGGTTTCAGTTTCAGTCCTCGGTCGTCTCCCTCACAGCTGGGTCACATGACAAACAGCACGTCACGCAAACATCACAGGTGGACATTCCCGCGGTCAAAGGAGGGCTGCATTCACCTGGGCTGCATTCACCTGGCCGCCGGTCACCATGCACACAACAGATCCATGCAATGAAGCCAGGCAGGAAAACAGAAAGGTGTTAAAACAAGACACTGCTGAAGAAAGAAAGAAGACGGAGGTCTGGGACTGAGGTGGAATCAAGCTCTGAACCCAAACAGGGGAAACCGGTACTTCAGGTAAACTTCAGGTAAACTGCTCTCTTACCTCCACCATAATGTGAAAGGCGTGCTGGTTGACAGGGACATAAGAAGCAAACAGAGAAATCATTGCTACTTTCTGCAGTTAGTGATGAAGCAGGTTAAAGGCAGGAGACGGACCTCCCACATCTAACCGTGACGGACAGGTGACGGACAGGTGACGGACAGGTGACGGACAGGTGACGGACACGAGACAGACACGAGACGGACAGGTGACGGACAGGTGACGGACAGGTGACAGAGAGGTGATGGACAGGTGACGGACAGGTGACGGACACGAAACAGACACAAGACGGACAGGTGACGGACAGGTGACAGACAGGTGACAGACAGGTGATGGACACGTGACGGACAGGTGACGGACAGGTGACGGACAGGTGACGGACACGAAACAGACACAAGACGGACAGGTGACGGACAGGTGACAGACAGGTGACAGACAGGTGATGGACACGTGACGGACAGGTGACGGACAGGTGATGGACACGTGACGGACAGGTGACGGACATGAGACAGACACGAGACGGACAGGTGACGGACACGAGACAGACACGAGACGGACAGGTGACAGAGAGGTGATGGACAGGTGACAGACAGGTGACGGACAGGTGACAGACAGGTGACGGACAGGTGACGGACAGGTGACGGACACCTATGATGGACACGTGATGGACAGGTGACAGACAGGTGATGGACACCTGTGACGGACAGGTGACGGACAGGTGACAGACAGGTGACAGACAGGTGACGGACAGGTGACGGACAGGTGACAGATACCTGTGATGGACAGGTGATGGACAGGTGACAGACACGAGACAGACAGGTGATGGACAGGTGACGGACAGGTGACGGAGAGGTAATGGACAGGTGATGGACATTGGAGACAGACAGGTGAGAGACAGGTGACAGACACGAGACGGACACGAGACGGACAGTGACGGACATGTAACGGACACGAGACAGACAGGTGACGGACAGGTGACGGACATGTGACGGACACGAGACGGACAGGTGACGGACACGAGACGGACACCTGAAGGACAGGTGACAGACAGGTGACGGACACATGACGAACAGGTGATGGAAAGGTGACGGACACGAGACGGACAGGTGACGGACACCTGAAGGACAGATGACGGACACGTGACAGACACATGACGGACACAAGACGGACAGGTGACGGACAGGTGATGGACAGGTGACGGACACGAGACGGACAGGTGACGGACACCTGAAGGACAGATGACGGACAGGTGACGGACACCTGAGGGACAGATGACGGACAGGTGACGGACAGGTGACGGACACGTGACAGACACATGACGGACACAAGACGGACAGGTGACGGACAGGTGATGGACAGGTGACGGACACGAGACGGACAGGTGACGGACACCTGAAAGACAGATGATGGACAGGTGACAGAAACGTGACGGAAACGTGACAGAAACGTGACGGACAGGTGACGGACATGTGATGGACAGGTGACGGACAGGTGGACCACATGAAGGGTCAGTAAAACTGAAAAGATGCTCCTCAGACACCAGACAGATGTGACAGTGACGCGTGTGGCATCAGGTCAAACAAAGGTCAAAGGTCAAAGGTCACCAACACCAGTTCATCCAACAGAAAACACAAACAGAAGATGATCAGATGAACGAATGGAAATAAACTAGTGGTCCAATAAAACACTTTCATGATTTCTTTTTCTTCTCGTTATTGAAGGATTTTTATTTCTAATGATGCAATGATTTCTCTTTTCTTTTATTTCCATTTCTTCTGATTAAATGGTGAAGCTGAGGAGCGTTAATCTGAGATAAAACAAGCCTGAACTACACACAAAGAGAAATGCTCTCCTACAAAATAAAAGCCCCTGAAATAAATCTGACACGTCCAGAAACTAAAATGTAGTAAAAGTAAAAGGTACAACTACAATAAATAAACGCATAATAAATAAATACAGAAATAAAGCAGGGATGTCTCAGAAAAAAGAAAAAAATAGAGATAATAGAATAAAAATACAAAATAAAAGATCCTAAAAATGTGATCCTAAAGAAAAACAAGACAAGATAAATAAAACAAAATTACTGAAATGAATAAATGAACGAATAATAATATATAATAGCGATCTGAAAATGTGGCATCGGTAAAGAGTAACTGATGAGTAGATATTCAGCAGAATATGTTCATCTCAATCAAGACAAGAAAAAATGTCTTTAGTCAGGAGCTTTTTCTCTACAAGAAACGAGTTTTAGCAGCAATAACAACAGAAGATGAAGATTTAAACACAGACTGAATGAACATGAGACAAACAGCTGCTGTGGCTCAGAAACGAGAGAATAAGAGGCAGTAAAGCAGCTATTAAGTCCAGTCACAACTCAGTCTGTTCATTTGTTCAACAGCAGTCGAGTCCAGTGACCTTTTTGGACGGTTGGACAGCTAGCAGACAAACGAGACGTCAACGGCTCCATAAAACAGCAGATGAGGAAGTGATTTCAGCAGATGAGCAGAGGAAGCAGGGTTAGCGTTAACGCTAATGCTAACGCTAACCCTAACCAGCAGCGTCTGGTTCCAGCTCTCTGCTGAAACCAGCAGACACCAGCAGTCCCAGTTTGAGCCACTTGGCACTGTGGTGCCACAACTGGAGGCTCCGTGGCAAATATGTGCTGACCGCCACCGCCGTGACGGCGAGCTACCGCTGTCTGACGCTCTCTGCTCTCCACGCTGCTGGAGTCTAGAAATGAAATGTACGCTGAAGAAGTGAAAAGCCTTTGTGATGTGATGAAGCAGCTCCTCTTCCTCCAGCCTGATGTTAACGTGGCAACGACATGAAGAGGAGCTTCTCCGTCTCTTTTATGTCTCAGCAGCCTGATGCTGTTGAATCCATGATAATGGACACAATCGTGGTCGTTTAGCGGGAAAACTGCTGTTGCATCAGGAAGGCAGCAGCTTTTACTCTCAGTAGTGCTGGGCGAATATGACGATAGATATCGTATAGAAAAGTGTGTATCGTGCCATTTCTCTTCTATCGTTTCTAACCTAATCTTATCAATTATTACAGCAAATATGTAATTAAATAACCTGCAACGATAAATTTGATAGAATCATATCTACTTCTACAAAGTAGCCTTTTATGTTTGCACTTTTATTCATGGTTAATGCCTTAAACAGAGTTCTCTCCAACCCTGATGTTTACTTTAGACACTTTATATTGGTTTGCAAACTTTGCACTACAAGGTTACAGATTTCAGAAAGTTGAAAAATAATTTGTGTTTATTTATTTTAGCTGAACTTCAGTTCAAAAATGTGTTTTTCCTCTCAGAAACTGTTGTGCACTTTAAAAAAAATGTGAAAGCTACTGTACCTCTGTACCTACCTGTTTTTGCTGCACTAAAATGTATGTTTGTGACAGTTCAGCTAAATGTCCTTTCAAAATAAAGTTGAAAAGTAAGCAATGAAATTTTTGTCAAACTTTTCAGAGAATAACTGAAAACATACTTTATTATGGTATATCGTGATATATATCGTTATTGTGATATAAAATAGTCCATATCGTGATATATCAAATCAAATCAAATCAAACTTTATTTATAGAGCGCTTTTCATGCCCTCAGGCAACACAAAGTGCTTTTCATTAAAAAAAAAAAAAAAAAAAAAAAAAAAAGAGATAAAAATTAAAACATTAAAACAAAATAAAAGCCGTCACACACCCCAAAGTCGCAAAGCCTCCTCCCATTACCCCTCACCCCCCTATGCACCACAAACAAAACAAAACTCCCTTTTTTTTTTGTCTCTTAAAAGAAGGAAAAAAAAAAAATATGATATATGATATATGATTTTTTCCATATCGCCCAGCACTAATGAAGATAATGAAAATGAAGATGAAGAAGAATAAGATGATGAAGATAATAAGGATGATGAAGATGATGCCAGAGTTTCTCAGAGCACCGTCTCTTCCAACATTTCACCTGTAAAGGAAATTTTTCTTGTGTGGTTTATAAACCTCAGAGACCTGGACGCCTTTTAGTATGAGTGCATGTGGTACGTGTGCATGTGGTACGTGTGCATGTGGCACGTGTACGTGCAGCCGTGCACGGCTGACCTCAGTGACCCGAGGGTTTGTTCCTGGACTGTTTTTACTTTCATCATAGAGAGTATAAAGTGACACCAGCTGTCCTCTGTGCATTAGCAGCTGATTTCAATTCAACAGAAACACATTCTATAACAAGCAGCCCAGAATAAAGAAATAGATTCAAACAAATCCCTCCCTGTCTTTGGTCGCGCTGCATCCATCTCCCTCCTCTCATGACACTCTCCAGTTTCTATATTCAGGTTTAATCAATAAGAAAACAGGCAAACATGGACGCACCAGCAGCAGCTGCAGCTGCAGCAGCAGATGTTTCTGTCGTCCAGAAGACCACAACAGGTCACTGCATCTCTTCCTCTCAGGTTTGCATCAGTTGGCTCTTAAATTTAAAGGCTTAAAGTGAAAAAAAATCCTGAGCCTGAACTTTTTTCTGGATGTGCGGTGGATCCAACACATGCACATTTTAGGCAACTTGTGCCTAAAATGATACTAAAAGATACTAAAAGACATGGCATTGTGCTGTTAATGTACAAGATAACCTTCAATTTAAATGTGAATTTTAGAAAGTAAAGGTTATTAAGTTATTAGTGAAAACATGTGAAACGCAGTCAAGCCAAATAATTTGATTCATTTAACAACCATTTAATTCAGTAAAGGGCAATTTGTACAGAAAAAAACAAAAAACAAAACTGCAACTTTTTATCATTTTTGTTCAAAACAATGGTAAATTAAGTTATAGGAAATTCATTCAATTTGGTTATTACTCCTCTCTAACATATTTCTGTTATTCCTCTGGATGCATCCTAAAAAAAGTGAACCATTAAATTCAGTATTTTTTTTTTTTTTTTACCATGTTTTTAGGTAGTTGCTTCATCAACATTCAGAGAAAACCTACATCCTGATCAGACAGACAAGGCAAGTTTGTATATTATTTATTTTTGTATATTATTTGTAGAGCACTTTTGTGTATAAGACAATTCAAGGTGCTTCACATAAAACGCGGACATTTCTAGAACTCTGGTGCTGTGTCATGTTTGTTCATATAACTGGTCCTGCTGATTGGAAACGGGACAGTTTATTCAAAGTGTTTTTTTATCAACTGCTACTTTTTTTACGAGCGGTTGTGCGATAGTAAATGATTAATAATGTTCCACAATAAATGAGCACAAACGTATTTTCAAGTCACAAAAAGATGAGTCATCAGGGCGCTACGTCGAAGTAGCCCTGCTCTGATCTGCAGGTCAGGGCTACTTGGCTACGTCCGCTGTAGCCATTACTCCGGTTAACGGCTAGTGTGTTGGAGCGCGCGGACGGCTGCTTTATACCCGCCGTCTCCTTTGTGACGGTGAAGAGCTTTTTTGATGCTAGCTGCATAGACTAGCTTGTTGGAGCACAACACACCAATCAGGTACCAGGCTCCCTTAGCTACTGGTGCCCAAACGGCTAACTGTCTCCAAACGGCTAACCGTCGCCACCCTTGTCCTCTATCCATCCCCAACGGCTAACCGTCTCCACCCTTGTCCTCTATCCATCCCCAACGGCTAACCGTCTCCACCCTTGTCCTCTATCCATCCCCAACGGCTAACCGTCTCCACCCTTGTCCTCTATCCATCCCCAACGGCTAACCGTCTCCACCCTTGTCCTCTATCCATCCCCAACGGCTAACCGTCTCCACCCTTGTCCTCTATCCCCAACGGCTAACCGTCTCCACCCTTGTCCTCTATCCATCCCCAACGGCTAACCGTCTCCACCCTTGTCCTCTATCCATCCCCAACGGCTAACCGTCTCCACCCTTGTCCTCTATCCATCCTATCCATCCCCAACGGCTAACCGTCTCCACCCTTGTCCTCTATCCATCCCCAACGGCTAACCGTCTCCACCCTTGTCCTCTATCCATCCCCAACGGCTAACCGTCTCCACCCTTGTCCTCTTTCCATCCCCCAACGGCTAACCGTCTCCACCCTTGTCCTCTATCCATCCCCAACGGCTAACCGTCTCCAACCCTTGTCCTCTATCCATCCCCCCCAACGGCTAACCGTCTCCACCCTTGTCCTCTATCCATCCCCAACGGCTAACCGTCTCCACCCTTGTCCTCTATCCATCCCCAACGGCTAACCGTCTCCACCCTTGTCCTCTATCCATCCCCAACGGCTAACCGTCTCCACCCTTGTCCTCTATCCATCCCCAACGGCTAACCGTCTCCACCCTTGTCCTCTATCCATCCCCAACGGCTAACCGTCTCCACCCTTGTCCTCTATCCATCCCCAACGGCTAACCGTCTCCACCCTTGTCCTCTATCCATCCCCAACGGCTAACCGTCTCCACCCTTGTCCTCTATCCATCCCCAACGGCTAACCGTCTCCACCCTTGTCCTCTATCCATCCCCAACGGCTAACCGTCTCCACCCTTGTCCTCTATCCATCCCCAACGGCTAACCGTCTCCACCCTTGTCCTCTATCCATCCCCAACGGCTAACCGTCTCCACCCTTGTCCTCTATCCATCCCCAACGGCTAACCGTCTCCACCCTTGTCCTCTATCCATCCCCACCGGCTAACCGTCCTCCACCCTTGTCCTCTATCCATCCCCAACGGCTAACCGTCTCCACCCTTGTCCTCTATCCATCCCCAACGGCTAACCGTCTCCACCCTTGTCCTCTATCCATCCCCAACGGCTAACCGTCTCCACCCTTGTCCTCTATCCATCCCCAACGGCTAACCGTCTCCACCCTTGTCCTCTATCCATCCCCAACGGCTAACCGCTCACCTCGGATGCTGCGTTCAAGACCACTCAGATAACGTGTTTGTGCGTGTTATTTCCTGAATAGTCAAACGCCGGAAATGGTGCCGGATTACTTTAAGCCCTGAATCCATTCCCCGCGCTGTCCTCCCTGCGCTGTCCTCCCTCCCGTCTCCGTGCAGCTACTCTTTCATTAACTGATGCTCTCGAGGACGCTCACCCAGCAGGACTTCATTTGCAGGTTTTTATTCATTTTATTCCCGGTGACTGAGTCCTTCAGTGATAGCTTTATTTAAACCACTCGATACCCGATCCACTCCTTTCTGCTCACGGTCTTGTTTTATGTCGTTTATTTTCTCCCTCGTTTATCTGTTTCCAGGTAAGATGCTCCGTAAGCCTCTTAGCGCTGTTGTTTTTCCAGCACACATCAGCTTTGTTTCCACATGGCATTGTGTAACTGTCTTTTATCTCCCTCCTGCTCGACTCCGGCGCTGTGCAAATACAATAAGTACGTTGAGAGAAGAGCGAGTCTCTGCTCCCTCCCCCACACCCCCCCACCCCCCACCCCCCCCCCCACCACCACCTCCTCCGTCCTCGGAGGCAGCGCTGCGAGCTGCTCTCTGTTTAGTTCTGTTTGCCTATATAAAGCCTCATCAATAATGCAGAGGCCCCTGACTCCTCTTCCATACGCTGCAGAGCTCTGCCCAGAAAACTGCTGCAGCTGAAGGATCACAACAACCAGCTTCAGCGCTCATCTGGAGCAAACGCTTTGTTTTCAGCCCTAAAAGAGTGGAAGGTGGAAATTACACCACACAAAGAAACGAAAACGAGTCAAAACACACGATCCAGAGCTGTTCTGCTCCTGCCAACATCTGGAAATATGAGCTTATTTATCTGGTCTTAAACTGCTCATCAATATGGTTGTTGATGCCTTAATCAACCAGGAAATCATAAATGTCGTCAGTGACCGTTAGTTTTAGGCTTTTATTTTTGTCTTTGCCTCTAAAAATCTTCCCTTCACGAGCAGCGACTCATTTTCACCCAGAATTTAGTTTATTTCTTGTAGTTGGTGGTGTTTTTACAGAAAGCCGCTGTGATGGAAGCTACTCTGCCAGCTGCCGACACGTTTGTTCCAGAAGTGAAGTCAGAAAGTATCTGACCTGCTGACATTTATCTCCTACGTGAGTCAGTCTTCGCTCCGGTACGATTCTCATCCTGACTTCAGCCTTTTCAGCTGATGGAGGTTCCTCCACAGGAGCGATGCTAGAAATATGCTAAAAATATGCTAAAAATATGCTGGGAATTATACTAGGAATATGCTAGGAATATGCTGGAAATATGCTAGGAGAGATGCTAGAAATATGCTAGGAGAGATGCTAGAAATATGCTAAAAATATGCTAAAAATATGCTGGGAAATATACTAGGAATATGCTAAAAATATGCTGGAAATATGCTAGGAGAGATGCTAGAAATATGCTAGAAATATGCTAGAGATATGCTAGGAGAGATGCTAGAAATATGCTAGAAATATGCTAGAGATATGCTAGGAGAGATGCTAGAAATATGCAAGGAGAAATGCTAGGAGAGATGCTAGAAATATGCTAGAGATATGCTAGGAGAGATGCTAGAAATATGCTAGAAATATGCTAGGAATATGCTAGAAGTATGCTAGGAATATGCTCGAAATATGATGAAATATGCTAGGAATATGCTAGAAGTATGCTAGGAATATGCTAGAAATATGATGGAAATATGGTAGGAATATTTTAGAAGTATGATAAAAAATATGCTAGGAATATGCTGGAAATATGCTAGAAATATGCTAGGAATATGCTGGAAATATGCTAGGAATATGCTAGGAATATGCTAGGAATATGCTAGAAATATGCTAGGAATATGCTAGGAATATGCTAGAAATATTCTAGGAATATGCTAGAAATATGCTAGGAATATGCTAGAAATATCCTAGAAATATGCTAGGAGAGATGCTAGAAATATGCTAGGAATATGCTAGAAATATGCTAGAAGTATGCTAGGAATATGCTAGAAATATGATGGAAATATGGTAGGAATATTCTAGAAGTATGCTAGAAATATGCTAGGAATATGCTGGAAATATGCTAGAAATATGCTAGGAATATGCTGGAAATATGCTAGGCTAGGAATATGCTAGGAATATGCTAGAAATATGCTAGGAATATGCTAGGAATATGCTAGAAATATGCTAGGAATATGCTAGAAATATGGCAGGAATATGCTAGAAATATCCTAGAAATATGCTAGGAATATGCTAGAAATATAAGATAAGATATTCCTTTATTTGTCCCACAATGGGGAAATTTACATGGTAGGAATATGCTAGAAATATGCTAGGAGAGATGCTAGAAATATGCTAGGAATATGCTAGAAATATGCTAGAATATGCTAGGAGACATGCTAGAAATTCTTTAGCGCATATTTTACAGTGACGTTTAGAAACAGCGGGACTGAACCCATCAAAGCTTTGAAGACAGAGGACACCACCGTCTCTACAGCAGCAGGACCACAGATGAACACGAGCAGACAGAACTAGAAAAGAAAAAGCCCCCCCAACAGGAAGTGGCTGCGCCGCTGCTCTCAGACTCACATGTGTGGGCACCAGGGCTGCTGGGTAGGCCAGTTTATGATGCCTCCACATCCAGAAGGAGAAGAGGACGACGGCGGCCAGGCCGATGATGGGCACCAGGGAGTAGAGCAGGGTGCTCAGGAGCTGAGGCTTCTGGGGAAACGGGTTGGAGGTGGCTGTGATGAAACACAGGAGAAGAAAAAAGAGAAAAATGAACAAACTGGGACTCGTTTGATCCTGACAGAAACAAACTAAAGAGATGAAACACTAGAATAGACAGCATCCACAGAGACAGCGCTGAGCTCACGTCATCTCTGAGAGCAGCACCGACTCCTCTGACTGCCACTGGGCTTCAACATCACGCCGACCCGTCCACACACACATACAGGATTAGAAAACCCATCTCGTGACTTCACGTAATCCGCCTGCCAGAAATAACAGCTCTGAACTGTGTCCGACCCCGCAGTGGTCGCCGGGTGACGCCTGCTGGCTCAGCTCGTCCCCCCCGTCACAAGGTGCGGCGGTCTGATTCGGCAGAGCTGTCAGAGCGCCGACACTCAGACGCCGACCGCCGCTGCCGTCCTGGGGGGAGGGGGCGGGGCTGCACCAGCTGCATGGTGGGACTCCTGGGGGGGTCAGAGAGGAGCTGCTCTGCAGGTTTCTCAGTCAAAATCAAAAGCAACACAGGAGAGACAGACGAGGCTGCTGGCTGTAAAGAGATGAGGGGGCGTCCACGAGAGGAGCTGCTGCTGGAGAAACGTCTCACCTGAAAACACCTGAAACACATGCCGTTATACACGTCTCACCTGAAAACACCTGAACACACCTGAGAACACCGTTATACACGTCTCACCTGAAAACACCTGAGAACACCGTTATACACGTCTCACCTGAAAACACCTGAACACACCTGAAAACACCGTTATACATGTCTCACCTGAAAACACCTGAGAACACCGTTATACACGTCTCACCTGAAAACACCGTTATACACGTTTCACCTGAAACACCGTTATACACGTCTCACCTGAAAACACCTGAAAACACCTGAGAACACCGTTATACACATCTCACCTGAAAACACCTGAAAACACCGTTATACACGTCTCACCTGAAAACACCTGAAAACACCTGAAACACCGTTATACACGTCTCACCTGAAAACACCTGAAAACACCGTTATACACGTCTCACCTGAAAACACCTGAAAACACCTGAAACACCTGAAACACCGTTATACACATCTCACCTGAAAACACCTGAACACCGTTATACACGTCTCACTCACCTGAAAACACCTGAAAACCCGTTAACACGTGAAAACCTGAAAACAAAACCATACAATCTCACCTGAAAACCTGAAAACACGTTATACACGTTTCACCTGAAAACACCTGAAACACCGTTATAACACGTCTCACCTGAAAACACCTGAAAACACCGAATACACGTCTAACCTGAAACACCTGAACACCTGACACACCGTTATACACCTCACCTGAAAACACGTTATAAACTTCAACTGAAAACACCGTCATACACCTGAAACACCTGAAAAACCGTTATACACTCTCACCTGAAAACCTGAAAACCGTTATACACGTCTCACCTAAAAACACCTGAAAACACCGTTATACACGTCTCACCTGAAAACACCGTTATACACGTCTCACCTGAAAATACCTGAAAACACCGATATACACGTCTAACCTGAAAACACCTGAACACACCGTTATACACGTCTCACCTGAAAACACTGTTATAAACGTCTCAACTGAAAACACCGTCATACACCTGAAAACACCTGAAAACACCGTTATACACGTCTCACCTGAAAACACCTGAAAACACCGTTATACACGTCTCACCTGAAAACACCTGAAAACACCGTTATACACGTCTCACCTGAAAACACCGTTATACACGTTCACCGACACCTGAAACACCGTTAACACCTCACCTGAAAACACCTGAAAACACGTTATACTGACCTGAAACACCTGAAACACCGTTATACATGTCTCACCTGAAAACACTGTTATAAACGTCTCAACTGAAAACACCTGAAAACACCGTCATACACCTGAAACCACCTGAAAACACCGTTATACATATCTCACCTGGAAACACCTGAAAACACCGTTATACACGTCTCACCTGAAAACACCGTTATACATGTCTCACCTGAAAACACCTAAGAACACCGTTATACACGTCTCACCTGAAACCACCTGAAAACACCGTTATACACCTCTCACCTGAAAACACCGGAACACACCGTTATTAAACTGTCCTGATCTTGCTTTTTTATCATCTTCTGTCTCTTAACTGCAGCTGATCAATTGGTTCAACAAGTTCAGAGCTTCTTCAGATTTACCACAGAGATAAAAAAAAAAAAAGACCTGCATGAAAATAAGCATTTTTAGCTTTTTCCTCATGTTTGTTAAGAATTCTGACAACATCACAAACATGGTTGCTGGAGGATGAGAAGTTGTTGCTCCTGAAACTGGCCCGTCAGGTGAACTTAGTTTATCCACGTGCTGCTTCTGAAATCTGCAGCAGTTTTTGTTCCATAATTAATGAAACAGTGTAATTAATTAACATCCTACAAACAACTGCAGAACTAAAAAACAGGTGCAGACCTGAACACCTGGATGTACAACAGAAAATCATGTCAGAAATCCTCAGTGATGCTGCCAGCTGTCACCTGATTCAGGAGCAGGTTAGAGTCAAGGTCATAATGGTTATAGATAGTTATAGATGGTTACGATGGTTATAGATGGTTATAGATGGTGACGATGGTTATAGATGGTTATAGAAAGTTACAATGGTTATAGATGGTTACAATGGTTATAGATGGTTACGATGGTTATAGATGGTCATAATAGTTATAGATAGTTATAGATGGTTACGATGGTTATAGATGGTCATAATAGTTATAGATAGTTATAGATGGTTACGATGGTTATAGATGGTTATAGATGGTTTATAGATAGTTAATGGTTATAGATGGTTTATGGTTATAGATGGTTACAATGGTTATAGATGGTTACAATGGTTATAGATGGTTACAATGGTTATAGATGTTATGGATGGTTGATGGTTTACAATGGTTATAGATGGTTATAGATGGTCATAATAGTTATATATGGTTACGATGGTTATAATAGTTAAAGATAGTTATAATAGTTATAGATGTTTATAAATGGTTATACATGGTTATAGATGGTGAAAATGGTTATAGATAGTCATTATAGTTATAGATGGTTATAGATGTTTATAAATGGTTATAGAAGGTTGCGATGGTTATAATGGTCATAGATGGTGACGATGGTTATAGATGGTTATAATAGTTAAAGACAGTTATAATAGTTATAGATGTTTATAAATGGTTATACAAGGTTATAGATGGTGAAGATGGTTATAGATGGTTATAGAAGGTTACGATGGTTATAGATGGTTATAATGGTTATAGATGGTTATAATGGTTATAGATGGTGACGATGGTTATAAATGGTTACGATGGTTACGATGGTTATAGATGTTTATAAATGGTTATCGATGGTTTCGATGGTTATAATAGTTAAAGATATAATAGTTATAGATGTTTATAAATTGTTATACAAGGTTATAGATGGTGAAGATGGTTATAGATGGTCGTAATAGTTATAGATGGTTATAGATGTTTATAAATGTTATAGAAGGTTACGATGGTTATAGATGGTTATAATGGTTATAGATGGTGACGATGGTTATAGATCGTTACGATGGTTATAGATGGTTACGATGGTTATAGATGTTATAATAGTTAGATAGTTATAATAGTTTTAGATGTTTATAAATGGTTATACATGGTTATAGATGGTGAAGATGGTTATAGTCGGTCATAATAGTTATAGATGGTTATAGATGTTTATAAATGGTTATAGAAGGTTACGATGGTTATAGGTGGTTATAATAGTTATATATGGTTATGATGGTTATAGATGTTTATAAATGGTTATAGAAGGTTACGATGGTTATAGGTGGTTATAATAGTTGGATGGTTATGATACGTCGACTCCAAATACTGAAGTTTATTTGTTTATATTCTGCAGTTCTATCACCACTGAAGCTTTAAACAAGGACCAGCTGAAGCTTCATTGAAACTGGGTCATGCAGCAGGACGAGGATCCAAACTGGAATAGCAAATATACTTCAGAAAGGCTTAGAAATGACTGGGCCGAGTCAAAGTTCAGACCTCAACCAGACTGAAACACTGGCAACACCTTCATAGAGCTGTGCAACGTTGTACAGAAGAATGGACCGAGACTCCTGCAGAACCACACGAGCAGCTGAAAGTCCTGCAGGAAACATCTGTGGTTCTGTGGTTCTGTGGTTCTGTGGTTCTGTGGTTCTGTGGTTGGCCACCACAGATACATGGATCCACAAGCTACTGAGTAATGGGGTATAAATGATATTAACCCTCTCTTATTGGCTCCATATTAGTTCAACATCAGCAATGACAAAGGTTGAGGTTGTATTTGACCCACTGCAGATTACTTTTATTGAGCTTTAACCTGAGTACATGATTGCAGCGTTAATTACAGTTTATTATCATTATTACTCCTGTTTCATCTGAAACTGAGGCAAAAAAAAAAAAAACATGAGAGAAATTTCAGACAAACAGCTGCTGAATGTTCTGGTCTGAGCTGGTCTGTGTTGGTCTGTGTTGGTCTGTACTGGTCTGAAGCTGGTCTGTGTTGGTCTGTGCTGGTCTGTGTTGGTCTGTACTGGTCTGTGTTGGTCTGAGCTGGTCTGTGTTGGTCTAAGCTGGTCTGTGTTGGTCTGTACTGGTCTGTGCTGGTCTGTGTTGGTCTGAGCTGGTCTGTGTTGGTCTGTGTTGGTCTGAGCTGGTCTGTGCTGGTCTGTGCTGGTCTGTGCTGGTCTGTGTTGGTCTGTGCTGGTCTGTGCTGGTCTGTGTTGGTCTGATGCTGGTCTGTGTTGGTCTGTGCTGGTCTGTGCTGGTCTGAGCTGGTCTGTGTTGGTCTGTGCTGGTCTGTATGTTGTGTGGTCTGAGCTGGTCTGTGCTGGTCTGTACTGGTCTTAGATGGTCTGTGTTGGTCTGAGCTGGTATGAGCTGGTCTGTCCTGGTCTGTGTTGGTCTGTGTTGGTCTGAGCTGGTCTGTGCTGGTCTGTACTGGTCTGTGTTGGTCTGTGTTGGTCTGCGTTGGTCTGTGCTGGTCTGCGCTGGTCTGTACTGGTCTTAGCTGGTCTGTGTTGTTCTGTGCTGGTCTGTGTTGGTCTGAGCTGGTCTGTGCTGGTCTGTAGCTGGTCTGTGTTGGTCTGTGTTGGTCTGAGCTGGTCTGTGCTGGACTGTGCTGGTCTGTGCTGGTCTGTGCTGGTCTGTGTTGGTCTGTACTGGTCTGTGTTGGTCTGTGCTGGTCTGAGCTGGTCTGAGCTGGTCTGTGCTGGTCTGAGCCGGTCTGTGTTGGTCTTAGCTGGTCTGTGTTGGTCTTAGCTGGTCTGTGCTGGTCTGTGTTGGTCTGTGGTTGGTCTGAGCTGGTCTGTGCTGGTCTGAGCTGGACTGTGTTGGTCTGAGCTGGTCTGCGCTGGTCTGAGCTGGTCTGAACTGGTCTGTACTGGTCTGTGCTGGTCTGTACTGGTCTGTGCTGGTCTGACCTGGTCTAAGCTGGTCTAAGCTGGTCTAAGCTGGTCTGAGTGGGTCTGTACTGGTCTGTGTTGGTCTGTGCTGGTCTGAACTGGTCTGAGCTGGTCTGAGCTGGTCTGTGTTGGTCTGTGCTGGACTGTGCTGGTCTGTACTGGTCTGTGCTGGTCTGTACGTACTGTAGGCGGTGGACTGGTGCAGGTCGCTCTGGGGGGCGGGGTCAGGCGCGTACATGAACCTCTCGTTGCACATGTTGCCTTCGCAGCAGCAGAAGAAGACGCTGGGACTCTCCTTCTTCTCCACACACTCGCTGCTGCAGGAGACATGAAGGCGGGAATTAGGACACACACACCTCTGCTGTTTCATCTGGACTTCTAGAAGCTCATGGAGACCATTTTATTTTTCAAACTGTATCATTATGGTTTAGACAGAAGCGGTGGGACCAAACAGGTGTCCATGCGTCCACATGTCCACATGTCCACATGTCCACGCCCAGCTGCCTGCATTTCCCTCAGACACACAGCATTTACGCAGCAACTCCCACACAAGTCAACTTCCACAGTCGTGGGATAAAAGCCTGAGGAAGTGGCAGCAGCCCTCGACCTGCTCTGGTCTCTCCAGGGAGGCCGGGCGGCGCCGTCTGAGCAGACGTAGCCCAGCGGTGAAGACGCTGGAGACGCTACTGCAGCTTTATCGGCCCACAATCAAAGAGAAACTCAAAGCGCCTGCAGCCAGCGTCTCCTGCCAGGTTCATGTCCCAGCGAGCAGGAAACAGTAAAAATACCCTCCGCTGATATCTGTTTCCCGCCCCGGGTTCAGACGCCTGGACGCGTACATCAGGCTCAATCCGGTTCAGCCAATTCATTTCTCCTCTGCTGCAGTAATTAAAACGTAGCCTTCAGATGGAGACGAGCACAAAGGGACAAAGGCTGAATATAACATTTATATAACATAATATAAATATGAGGTGAGAGCCGTGATGTGTCGGCCTCGTCGTGATGAGAGAAACGCTCCCTGCTTCCCCTCAGTTGGTTGAATCCAGTTAAAACCAAACCACTGCAGACATGAACAGCCTCTGCAGGACTTGGTTCTGAGGTCCGAAGTCTCAGGAGCTTCAGCTGGACTCAGAAACTGGTGATGTGGCAGCGTCCCAAACATCTGTCCACAGGGACGGCGCCTTCATGTGGGTTTTAGACCAAAAGATTCAGTCATTTTATGACATTTCCTATTTCCAGCTCCTGAAAGACCCAAACTACCTGATTTTCTTTCTCAGGACTCTAATCAATAGAAAATCAAATCTCTGACTCTCGTCTCACCTGCCTGACCGTCCACCTGCCTGACCGTCCACCTGCAGCCTGGTCTTTTGTTCCACCAACCTTCAATTCCACAGGTTATAAAAACTCAGATTTATCCTCAGATGTGTCAACATCTGGAACTGGCTTCAGCTGTGTGTGTGCATGTGTGTGTGTGTGTGTGTGTGTGCACGTGTGTCTGTGCGTGTGCGTGTGTATAAAATGAAACAGTCATGGTTACATCAGGGAAGCATCTCCTGGGTTACAGGTTATTTTGAGATCAGATGATGTAACATTTATAACGAATTACTGATGAACAGAGATTCCCTGCTAGAAGAAATATGAATTCCTGGAATTAAAACAGAAACAGACATTTTTTTTGGTTTTTTTAAAAACTGCTTTTTTAATATCCATAAGTTCAAAGGTGTCAAACTGTTTGATCCTGGGCCATGTTATCACCATGGTTACCGTCAAAGGTGACTGTTTTTCTCAACCAGCTGTGCTGTCAGATTTCTGGCTAGATCCTAGACGTGGACTACTTTCTGGTCCTGCTCCGGGTCAGGACAAAACCTGCTCCGGGTCAGGACAAACCTGCTCTGGCTCAGGACAAAACCTGCTCTGGATCAGGACAAACCAGGACAAAACCTGCTCCGGGTCGGGACAAACCTGCTCTGGGTCAGGACAAACCAGGAAAAACCTGCTCCGGGTCAGGACAAACCTGCTCTCGCTCAGGACAAAACCTGCTCCGGGTCAGGACAAACCTGCTCCGGGTCAGGACAAACCTGCTCTGGTTCAGGACAAACCTGCTCTGGGTCAAGGACAAACCTGCTCTGGTTCAGGACAAACCTGCTCTCGCTCAGGACAAAACCTGCTCCGGGTCAGGACAAACCTGCTCTGGTTCAGGACAAACTTGCTCCGGGTCAGGACAAACCTGCTCCGGGTCAGGACAAACCTGCTCTGGGTCAAGGACAAACCTGCTCTGGGTCAGGACAAACCTGCTCTGGGTCAGGACAAACCAGGAAAAACCTGCTCCGGGTCAGGACAAACCTGCTCTCGCTCAGGACAAAACCTGCTCTGGTTCAGGACAAACCTGCTCCGGGTCAGGACAAACCTGCTCTGGTTCAGGACAAACCTGCTCCGGGTCAGGACAAACCTGCTCTGGTTCAGGACAAACTTGCTCCGGGTCAGGACAAACCTGCTCCAGGTCAAGGACAAACCTGCTCCGGGTCAGAACAAAACCTGCTCTGGGTCAGGACAAAACCTGCTCCGGGTCAGGACAAACCAGGAAAAACCTGCTCCGGGTCAGGACAAACCTGCTCTCGCTCAGGACAAAACCTGCTCTGGTTCAGGACAAACCTGCTCCGGGTCAGGACAAACCTGCTCCGGGTCAGGACAAACCTGCTCCGGGTCAGGACAAACCTGCTCCGGGTCAGGACAAACCTGCTCCAGGTCAAGGACAAACCTGCTCCGGGTCAGAACAAAACCTGCTCTGGGTCAGGACAAAACCTGCTCTGGATCAGGACAAAACCTGCTCTGGATCAGGACAAAACCTGCTCTGGGTCAGGACAAACCAGGAAAAACCTGCTCCGGGTCAGGACAAACCTGCTCTGGGTCAAGGACAAACCTGCTCCAGGTCAAGGACAAACCTGCTCCCGGTCAGAACAAAACCTGCTCTGGGTCAGGACAAAACCTGCTCTGGATCAGGACAAAACCTGCTCTGGATCAGGACAAAACCTGCTCTGGATCAGGACAAAACCTGCTCCGGGTCAGGACAAAACCTGCTCTGGATCAGGACAAAACCTGCTCTGGGTCAGGACAAACCAGGACAAACCTGCTCTGGGTCAGGACAAAACCTGCTCCGGGTCAGGACAAAACCTGCTCTGGATCAGGACAAAACCTGCTCTGGATCAGGACAAAACCTGCTCCGGATCAGGACAAAACCTGCTCCGGGTCAGGACAAACCTGCTATGGATCAGGACAAAACCTGCTCCGGGTCAGGACAAAACCTGCTCTGGTTCAGGACAAAACCTGCTCTGGATCAGGACAAAACCTGCTCTGGATAAGGACAAAACCTGCTCCGGGTCAGGACAAACCTGCTCCGGGTCGGGACAAACCTGCTCTGGGTCGGGACAAAACCTGCTCTGGGTCAGGACAAACCTGCTCTGGGTCAGGACAAAACCTGCTCCGGGTCAGGACAAACCTGATCCAGTTTTTGTCATAAAAATGGAAACGTCCATGTGACCAACTTTTAATTTTTAGAAAGATTAGCATTACCATTAGCATTCTTCCTACCTGTCGTAGCAGTTGACGTCGTCCAGCCAGCAGCCTTGCTTGACGATCTCGATGCTACCAGAGACGTTCTTCCAGGTGGCGAAGCAGTGGCGCCGCTTGTCTTTGTCGTCGTAGCAGGGCTGGATGCCGCTGCGGTTGGTGCGCTCCTTCTCCCAGCTGGAGTTGTAGTAGACGCACTCCTGCGTCTCTGAGCGGCCCAGGATGGCACCTGGAGGGACAAACATGGCGGCGTCATTGAGAAGGCACAAACATGGCGGCGTCATTGAGAGGGCACAAACATGGCGGCGTCATTGAGAGGGCACAAACATGGCGGCGTCATTGAGAGGGCACAAACATGGCGGTGTCATTGAGAGGGCACAAACATGGCGGCGTCATTGAGACGGCACAAACATGGCGGTGTCATTGAGAGGGCACAAACATGGCGGTGTCATTGAGAGGGCACAAACATGGCGGTGTCATTGAGAGGGCACAAACATGGCGGTGTCATTGAGAGGGCACAAACATGGCGGTGTCATTGAGAGGGCACAAACATGGCGGTGTCATTAAGAGGGCACAAACATGGCGGTGTCATTAAGAGGGCACAAACATGGCGGTGTCATTAAGAGGGCACAAACATGGCGGCGTCATTGAGAGGGCACAAACATGGCGGTGTCATTGAGAAGGCACAAACATGGCGGCGTCATTGAGAGGGCACAAATATGGCGGCGTCATTGAGAGGGCACAAACATGGCGGTGTCATTGAGAGGGCACAAACATGGCGGTGTCATTGAGAGGGCACAAACATGGCGGCGTCATTGAGAGGGCACAAATATGGCGGCGTCATTGAGAGGGCACAAACATGGCGGTGTCATTGAGAGGGCACAAACATGGCGGTGTCATTGAGAGGGCAACAAATATGGCGGCGTCATTGAGAGGGCACAAACATGGCGGGTCATTGAGAGGCACAAACATGGCGGTCATGAGAGGGCACAAACATGGCGGTGTCATTAAGAGGGCACAAACATGGCGGTGTCATTGAGAGGGCACAAACATGGCGGTGTCAACCCCAGAAACCTGCACAGCTCTGCATTCAGAAACGGACAGAGGCAAACGAAAAAGCTTCTTTTCTGAAGATAATTTAGTTTTGTATGAATAACCGACGGAAAGAGAATCCTTTATAGCTTCAAAATATAAGATGAAGTAAAGCAAAATTGATCTTTTGTGTTCCCCAGATCTTTATTCCTACAGTCAACACATCAATGAAAAATGAGAGCTTTTTCAAAATGGAAAGCAAAAATCAAAGCAGCAAGTCTTCATGTTACAGAGACGGGGGGGGGAGGGGTTTAACGAAGGCTCTGGGTTTTCATTCGTCAGTCTAGCTGCCCGTCATCATCTGGAGGACGGTGTGGTCCAGACCCAGACCCATCCAGGACCTGTTTGCCTGCTTCATGGTCCAGATACACAATATAGATGCATTTCATTGTGATTTATTATTGAACAGGTCACACTTGAATGTGTTTTAGCTGTATAAACAAAGCTTAAATAAATAAAAAATTTAAAAAAAAAAAGAGCAGAAACATTTCCAAGCATCAGCTATCGACCTGCTGTCCTCTGGTGGTCGGGTCGGAGAAAAACTGAGCTTCCAGGTATTAATGAAGTGACAGTTTCTGCAGAATCACTAAAAGGTGTTTATTAGAAACACATGACTGAGGAGGAGAGGAGGAGGAGGTGAGGAGGAGGAGGTGAGGAGGTGAGGAGGAGGAGGTGAGGAGGAGGAGGAGGGAGAGGTGAGGAGGAGGAGGAGGAGGAGGTGAGGAGGTGAGGAGGAGGATGTGAGGAGGTGAGGAGGAGGCTCACGTCTCAGTATCTGAGTGTAGAAGGTTGATAAAGCTGCCGACCTCACGTCTCACCACAGAACATCTGGAGATGTGAATGATTTCAGCTCTGCAGAGCGACGTCTGGGTTCAACGCCATATTTGGGGTTGTTCTGTGTGATTACTGGGGTTTGGTGCATGCTGGGTAGAAAATGGAGGAAAACCTCAAAAGAGCGGAGCTTTCAGAGCCGAGAGCAGAACAAGAACTGGCTCCATTTGGTTTGGTTTGGTGTTTTTCTTGAAATCCATCCTTAACTGCCTTTTATTCATCGCAGCTTTTAATGCCTTAAAAAAAGCTAAATAATTGAGCGGAAAAGTGGGAACAAATAGGGAATAATGCTTCAGTTTGTGTGGCGATTACTTCCTGTGTTGGGCGGTGAAATCCCACCACGGAGGTAAAAGGTGCGTTCATAGCTGAAAGAAAGCAGGGCTTAGCTTAAGTACCGCAGGTTAATTTAAGAAATAGGAAGTATTTTTTAATAAGAGGGCTGCTTTAGTAACGCTGCCGGCCTCTGCTGCGACATCAACAGCTGCAGCGGGAAACGAGTCCAGAGCGACGGCTCCACCGCCGGCGAGGTCGCGCTGCCTCTTAACAACCCTGACGCCATTTTTCTCTCGTCAAATCCATTTCCCACGAAGCTCCAGACGGTTTCACGGTGACAGGTGCAGCGACAGGTGCAGCGACAGGTGCAGCCGTGAAAATAATGGAACAAAAACATAGTTCTAAAGGACTTAAAGGTCAACTTTAATAACTGACCAGAGTGAAAGACAACAGACTTGAACGGCTACAACGGCTCTGCAGGAAATAATCAATGACATCATGACTGGAAGCAGCCACGAAAAACAGATCGATCACCTAAAACTAAAACACCTGACCAGGTACAGTCAACTAACTGTCATCACGATGAGACGAGTGTCCTCCTCTGATTCCAGAAACGTCAGCTGTGGAGGACGACCACAGGAACCACCTCGTTCACACCTGGTTGTCAGGTGTCCTTAGAAACCACCAGACTGATTAGTGTCACACCTGGTATTAACATGTGGATGCAGGTGAGTCAGGAGCACTCTGGTCTGACCTTCAGTTTCATTTCAAAAACCAAAAGTGTTGTTTTAGAGGACAGGTGATGTTTATATTTACGCTTTTACCATCAGAGAACGTGGACAGACGTGTCCCAGACCACAGAACAGGTCCTGAGTCGTCCAACCTGAATCCGTCCTGAAGACTGTTCAGAGCTGAAGTTGGACAGGTGCACTCATCATCAGATTTCACCTGGTATAGTTCACCTGACACAGTTCAACTGACCAGTTCACCTGGTATGGTTCACCTGACACAGTTCACCTGACCAGTTCACCTGGTATAGTTCACCTGACACAGTTCACCTGGTATAGTGCACCTGACACAGTTCACCTGGTATAGTGCACCTGACACAGTTCACCTGACCAGTTCACCTGATACAGTTCACCTGGTATAGTTCACCTGGTACAGTTCACCTGACACAGTTCACCTGACCAGTTCACCTGGTACAGTTTACCTGACACAGTTCACCTGACACAGTTCACCTGGTACAGTTCACCTGACACAGTTCACCTGGTACAGTTCATCTGACACAGTTCACCTGGTACAGTTTACCTGACACAGTTCACCTGGTATAGTTCATCTGACAAAGTTCACCTGGTACAGTTCACCTGACCAGTTCACCTGGTACAGTTCACCTGACACAGTTCACCTGGTACAGTTTACCTGGTACAGTT
The DNA here is from genome assembly GCA_018398805.1 of Hirundichthys speculiger. NCBI lineage: Eukaryota > Metazoa > Chordata > Actinopteri > Beloniformes > Exocoetidae > Hirundichthys > Hirundichthys speculiger. The sequence continues at coordinate 247,579 of JAGFBZ010000327.1, read as the reverse complement.
CACCTGGTACAGTTCACACACCTGACAGTTCACAGTTGACAGTTTACCTGGTACAGTTCACCTGACACAGTTCACCTGGTATAGTTCACCTGGTACAGTTCACCTGACCAGTTCACCTGACCAGTTTACCTGGTACAGTTCACCTGGTACAGTTTACCTGGTACAGTTCACCTGACCAGTTCACCTGACCAGTTTACCTGGTAAAGTTCACCTGACACAGTTTACCTGGTATAGTTCACCTGACACAGTTCACCTGACCAGTTCACCTGGTACAGTTCACCTGACCAGTTCACCTGGTACAGTTCACCTGACCAGTTCACCTATCAGAACTGGTGTGAAAGTTTAAATGTTAGTCTTCGGGGCTCTGCGTGGCGCCGTCACCTGTCCTGATCAGGTGCTACCAGCACTAACGTGATTGGTTGGTTATAATCTACCTGCTGACACACAGGCTGCTCCAGAGCTTTTAAATCAAGGCCTAAAGCTTATTTATTTATTTACAACAGGTTTTAATGCTGGGACACATTTCTGAGCCACACTTTTATTTAGGTTTTTTTCTGATTTTATGTTCAGGCTTTATGTTTTTAAAGCTGATTTCTTTTTAAATGATTTCATGTCTGAACCTGATGTTTTTGCTCCATAATATGTTTTATTTCTTGCTTTTTAATTTGTCCTGTGATGTAAAGCACATTATGATTATGAGCTGCTTCAGTCTGTAACTGCAGGATCGTTATTCATATAGATTCACATTCATATAGATTCATATTCATATAGATTCATATTCATATAGACTCATATTCATATTTCATATTCATATAGATTCATATTTATATAGACTCATATTCATATAGATTCATATTCATATAGATTCATATTTATATAGACTCATATTCATATATAGATTCATATTCATATAGATTCATATTCATATAGACTCATATTCATATAGATTCATATTCATATAGATTCATATTTATATAGACTCATATTCATATATAGATTCATATTCATATATAGATTCATATTCATATAGATTCATATATAGATTCATTTCATATTCATATAGATTCATATTCATATAGATTCATATATAGATTCATATTCATATAGATTCATATTCATATAGATTCATATTCATATAGATCCATATTCATATAGATCAATATTCATATAGATTCATATTCATATAGATTCATATTCATATAGACTCATATTCATATAGATTGATATTCATATAGACTCATATTCATATAGATTGATATTCATATAGATTCATATTCATATAGATTCATATTCATATAGATTGATCTACACATGCGTGAAGAGGTCGATCTCTCTAATCCAACCTTGAATTAACGGACGTATTTCAGCTCTCAGATGAAAGCAGCGACACAATGAAACACCTCAAAGCTGTTCCACCGAGTCTTAAAGAGACGGGAGCCATGGCAACTGATGCAGCCGTTAACAGCTCAAATCAATCACTTATCTGAAAGGAGGCGGCAGAGCGTCAAAGGGTCAAAGGTCGGCTGTACAGTGGACATGAAGGACATGAAGGAGAGGAATCGATCTTCTGACTGAGCTGCAGCTTCCTCTGAACTTCACTAAAGCAGATCATGTCAGAGGAAGAAGGACGTACAGGTCAGCCTCCACCCACGAGGACGCAGCCGCCAGAGACGGGGACAGGCGTCCATGTCTGGGAGACAATCACACCTGAAGACGTGACACGGGACTGACACGGGACTGACACGGGACTGACACGTGTTCACCGTGTTCACCGAAACAAGGCTGGTCGGAAACACCGAGAGAACCAGGAGTCCAGGGAGCCTGCAGATGTGCAGATGTACAGACGCTGCAGATGCTACAGATGCTGCAGATGTACAGATGCTACAGATGCTACAGAGGTGCAGATGCTGCAGATGCTACAGATGCTACAGAGGTGCAGATGCTGCAGATGCTACAGATGCTGCAGATGTGCAGATGCTGCATTTGTGCAGAAGCTGCAGATGCTGCAGATGTACAGATGCTACAGAGGTGCAGATGCTGCAGATGCTACAGATGCTGCAGATGCTACAGATTTGCAGATGCTGCAGATGCTGCAGATGCTGCAGATGCTACAGATTTGCAGATGCTGCAGATGCTGCAGAGCTGCAGATGCTGCAGATGTGCAGATGTACAGATGCTGCAGATGTGCAGAAGCTGCAGATGTGCAGATGCTGCAGAAGCTGCAGATGTGCAGAAGCTGCAGATGTACAGATGCTACAGATGTGCAGATGCAAGGACGTTTTCTTTGTACGCCATAAACCTGACGCTTCTTCTCCTTTGAGCTGCTCCTTCAGAGTCGCCACAGCGAATCTTCCTGCAGCTGCGTTAAACGACAACATCTGTCCAGATGTGTTTGTTTCTGCAGCCTTCAGCCAAATCAACATAAAAGCTTTTAAAATCACTGAGCAGGAAAAAAACCAACCAGGGACAGAAGTTGATGTTCACCTTCACCTGGACGATGGGGCCAAAATTCAGATCACCTTATTCTGGTTGGTACCAAATAATTCCAATATTGATGTGAATAATATGAAAACAACCAAAAAAAAGAAAAATAATAATAATAATAATAATAATAATAATAATAATAATACACATTTAAATCTTTTCAACATGTTTAATGTTCTTATTTTTTCCAGAACAGGTTGTATTGTAATCTATATGACTGAGTTATTATCCAGCGCTACCTGAACAACCTGATCACCTTTAAAAGGTGCAGCTGATCAAACTGATCATGTTTCAATACGTGTTCCATTAATGAGTCAATTTAACAATTAACAGCTATTCTTAACAACTACTGGCCATAAACAAGGTCAACTGAAATGAGTCTGAAAAATGAGTACACGTTCCCTGAACCCTGAGGTCAGAGGTCAGAGGTCAGACGGCCCTGAAGATCATGTGACCTCTGCGGTGTCACAATAAACGAAAGAAAAGAGAAAAAAACTAACGAGTCAAAGCGAAGTGAAGAGGCTCAAAGCAGCTGTTTGGCCTTTACTTCCATCACCACATCTGGTTACATGATAATAACGGGGGGGCCACGCTGCTCCATCCATCACTGACGACACTAATTAATTCTAATTAACAATAAACTCCAGAGCGCTGTGACTCTGAGTCTTTACTCTAGAATAAAGCCGACACTCATCACAACAGAATTATCATTATTATTATTATTATTAGTTCTGGGCGACATGACGATATATATCGTATAGAAAAGTGTGTATCGTTCCATTTCTCTTCTATCGTTTCTAACCTAATTTTTATCAATTATTACAGCAAATATGTAATTAAATAACCTGCAACGATAAATTTGATAGAATCATATCTACTTCTACAAAGTAGCCTTTTATGTTTGCACTTTTATTCATGGTTAATGCCTTAAACAGAGTTCTCTTCAACCCTGATGTTTACTTTAGACACTTTATATTGGTTTGCACTACAAGGTTACAGATTTCAGAAAGTTGAAAAATAATTTGTGTTTATTTTTTTATAGCTGAACTTCAGTGCAAAAATGTGTTTTTCCTCTCAGAAACTGTTGTGCACTTTAAAAAAAATGTGAAAGCTACTGTACCTCTGTACCTACCTGTTTTTGCTGCACTAAAATGTATGTTTGTGTGACAGTTCAGCTAAATGTCCTTTCAAAATAAAGTTGAAAAGTAAGCAATGAAATTTTTGTCAAACTTTTCAGAGAATAACTGAAAACATACTTTATTATGGTATATCGTGATATATATCGTTATCGTGATATAAAATAGTCCATATCGTGATATATGATTTTTTTCCATATCGCCCAACACTAATTAGTATTATTATTGAATGTCAGTCCTGAATTTAAATAAAAGATGAACATAGATTTATTATATTTTTTAACCCTTTTCTAAACCGTTCCAGTTGTAGATGCAGATGTTTGATTTTATCCTCCCCCGCCCTGAATGAAACTGTCCTTTACTCCAGGATGAATCTCTGCTTCTCTAAAGGACGATCAGTCAGATATCTGCCCCCCCCCCCCCCCCCCCCCACCGTTTCCCTCCCTCCCGTGAAAAGCAGTGACCTCATAGCGTTTTATAGAGGCTCATCTTTCTCCTCCACTCGTACGAGAGATTTATCAAGTTTAACCGTGACCTAGTTTGGCGGCGGACACGTCTCCCCGTGAAACGTCCACAGACCCGACCCACTTCCCAACTCGCTGGAGCTTTCAGAATAAAAACCACCTCCAAGTCTTAAATTCACTCCCACATTTAAAGTGTCACTATTTAGCCGACGCTGGCGTCCGCGGTAATTAAGCTCAGAGCGGCGGCGTGACCAATAACGACCAGATAACGACCGTCAGACGAGTCTTTCAGGTAGAAAACAGGACATGGTCCAGCAGGGACGGAGACCAGAAGACATCTGTCCCGGAGCCAACGGGTCCCGTTAGCAGGAGTCACCACGGCGACGCTGGTTACTATGGTTACAGCGTGTCAGAACCAGCCCAGCGGGTCCAGATCACCTGAAGGAAGTTTGTTTAACTCAAACCACATGAAACGACTACGGACTCCAAGTTTCTGCTCCGAAGGAAACATGTGACTCTGCGATGTTGTGATGATGCAACATTACATCATCCATAAAGTAATTAGCCAGATTACAACCTGGTTCTGCTCCTAACGAGGCTGCTGGAAGATGACGGAGCTCATTCAGAACGGGTTTACGTCAGCGGGAACAGGGCGTACTGGAAACTCCTGAGGTCCAGTCTGGACCAGGACCAGGACCAGGAGCAGGACCAGTCTGGACCAGGACCAGGACCAGGAGCAGGACCAGGACCAGGACCAGGACCAGTCTGGACCAGGACCAGGACCAGGACCAGTCTGGACCAGGACCAGGACCAGGAGCAGGACCAGGACCATGGTGGACCAGGACCAGGATCCTGCCATGAGGTCCTGGACCAGGACTTCTCCGGACTCTACCAGGACCAGTTGGACCTTACCACAGAAAATCAAGACCATCTTTGGACCAGTGCTGACCAGTTTTGGACAACCATTTCACAAACCAACAGTCAGGATCCTGGAAGTCTCAGGACCAGTCTCATCTCTAGTCTACCAGTCTCAAGTCTCTAGCCTCGTCTCCTAGTCTATAGTCTCATCTCTAGTCTCGTCTCAAGTATTTAGTCTCTAATCTAGTCTCTTGTTGTTTCAGGAGAACATCAGAGTCTCTAGTCTAGTCTCGTATCTCTAGTCTCTCTCGTCTCTAGTCTCTAGTTTCAGTTGAACATCAGAGAGAGCTCTAGTCTAGTCTCTAGTCTCTAGTCTCTAGTCTCATCTCTAGTCTCTAGTCTCGTCTCTATCTCTAGTCTCTTCTCAGTCTGTTTCTAGTGTGTCTCAACATCAGAGAGCTCTAGTCTAGTCTAGTCTCTAGTCTCTAGTCTCTATCTCTAGTCTCTCTCTAGTCTATCTAGTCTCTAATCTCTAGTCTCTCTCTAAAGGTGAACATCTCTAGAGAGCTCTCTAGTCTAGTCTAGTCTCTAGTCTAGTCTAGTCTAGTCTCTAGTCTAGTCTAGTCTCTAGTCTCTCTCTAGTCTCTCTATAGTCTCTAGTCTCGTATCTAGTCTCTAATCTAGTCTCTTGTTGTTTCAGGTGAACATCAGAGAGCTCTAGTCTAGTCGTATCTAGTCTCTCGTTGTCTTCAGGTGAACATTAGAGTCTAGTCTGTCTAGTCTAGTCTCTAGTCTCTAGTCTCTAGTCCTAGTCTCTCTAGTCTAGTCTTCTCAGTCTAGTCTAGTCTAAACATCAGAGAGAGCTGGTGTCTCCATGTCTGGTCTCTATGGTCTGAAGTCAGAGCAGCTGGACGCCTAGAAAAACACAGTCTTGAGTCCTTGTCTCTAGGTTCTCAGCCTGTCAGTCTCTACTAGTCCAGACTCCAGTCTAGTCTGTCTCGTCGTTTCAAACTTAGTGTGATGAGAAAAAAAATGTGTATAAGCTGTTTCCTGCATGGAGCAAACAGGCCTGGAAAAGGTCAAAGAAACCTCATATCAGAACATAAACAGCTTTTCTTTGGTTGATCAGGTGATACATCCAGAGATAAAGACAGGAAGCACGTAAATACCACCTGAACTTCTGAGTGATGATTCAATATCAGACGCGCACGACTTTCCATCAGCTGTGACTCACTCCAGTTCTGCTATTGTGAAATATGATTACCAGCAACTTCTCCTTGATTATTTCCTTTTTTGAGGAGCAGCCGGAGCTGAGCAACTGCAGGACCGGGCCTTCCCGGCAACGACGGGTCGGGCAGGTCCAAGGCCAGTAGAGGGGAGACCAGAATCACAGCGACGGGTCTACGGGTCTACGGGGCAGCAGAGACGGTCCGGTCTGATCCGACGCCAGGACGGGGAGGTGTACGCCGGGTGGGAAATGACCGCCAACCACCTGCCAAATGTTTGACAAATTTCAGCTAAGCTCCTCTGGCTGGAGGCCAGCCGACGCCCGGTGGTTTTGTTTCTCTGTCCTCTAAAGCTGCAGCTGCCTGGTGGGTTCACAAACTTCAAAACAAGACACAAGTTACTCAACGTAACACCACGACGCAGTTTCCAGTGACCTTTCCCTTCATGCCTTCACTTTCAGGACTCAGAGGAGGCTCATCTCAGGGTCGCGTAGCACAGACGCCACGGAGAAAACAAGCCCATCCGATCCATCATCAGCCCCCGACTCCATCATAATGTGACATTTCAGATTTAAGATGCGTCTATCAAGCGTGTTTTCCCTGATAACTGTTGAGAAGCGTGAAATGATGTCCCATTTCCTATCTGTAGCCGGTCATTCTGCTCTGCAGCCTCATAATGAAGTGGCGTTTTGGCGGGCCGGGCCTCCGCTCGGCGCTCAAGTAGGTAAACAGCTCATTCATCAAAGCTTTTTTTTGTCCGCCTGCCAGCAGCAGGGATTGTTCATTATGATGGAATTTGTTGTAAGGATCGACTTATCATCTTTCGCGGGGCAGAGATGAAATACGTCTGAGGTAATGTGCGACTCCTCGGGGCGTTGGTTTGTGTGGACATCTGTGTAATGAGCGTCCAAAAAAAACAAAAAAAAAAACACCCAGAGTGAGTGATGATTCCTTAACAGGGCTGAACGGAGAAGTCAGGTTGAGGCGCAGGTCAAATCGCTCTCCGCCTCTTCCTCGCAGCGCCGCCCGTTAGCGCTGATGCCATCCGACACTCCTCCCCCACAAACGTGACTCAAGACCCACAGCGATGCGTTTGTGACTAACATCCATGTGGTAGAAAANGAGTCGCCACAGCGAATCTTCCTGCAGCTGCGTTAAACGACAACATCAGTCCAGATATGTTTGGTTTTTCTGCAGCCTTCAGCCAAATCAACATAAAAGCTTTTAAAATCACTGAGCAGGAAAAAAAACCAACCAGGGACAGAAGTTGATGTTCACCTTTACCTGGACGATGGGGCCAAAATTCAGATCACCTTATTCTGGTTGGTACCAAATAATTCCAATATTGATATGAATAATATGAAAACAACCAAAAACGAAAAGAAATAAATAATAATAAGAATAATAATAACAATAATACACATTTAAATCTTTTCAACATGTTTAATGTTCTTATTTTTTCCAGAACAGGTTGTATTGTAATCTATATGACTGAGTTATTATCCAGCGCTACCTGAACAACCTGATCACCTTTAAAAGGTTGCAGCTGATCAAACTGATCATGTTTTCAATACTTGTTCCATTAATGAGTCAATTTAACAATTAACAGCTATTCTTAACAACTACTGGCCATAAACAAGGTCAACTGAAATGAGTCTGAAAAATGAGTACACGTTCCCTGAACCCTGAGGTCAGAGGTCAGAGGTCAGACGGCCCTGAAGATCATGTGACCTCTGCGGTGTCACAATAAACGAAAGAAAAGAGAAAAAAACTAACGAGTCAAAGCGAAGTGAAGAGGCTCAAAGCAGCTGTTTGGCCTTTACTTCCATCACCACATCTGGTTACGTGATAATAACGGGGGGGCCACGCTGGGGGGGGGCTCCATCCATCACTGACGACACTAATTAATTCTAATTAACAATAAACTCCAGAGCGCTGTGACTCTGAGTCTTTACTCTAGAATAAAGCCGACACTCATCACAACAGAATTATCATTATTATTATTATTATTAGTTCTGGGCGACATGACGATATATATCGTATAGAAAAGTGTGCATCGTTGCCATTTCTCTTCTATCTTCTATCGTTTCTAACCTAATTTTTATCAATTATTACAGCAAATATGTAATTAAATAACCTGCAACGATAAATTTGATAGAATCATATCTACTTCTACAAAGTAGCCTTTTATGTTTGCACTTTTATTCATGGTTAATGCCTTAAACAGAGTTCTCTTCAACCCTGATGTTTTACTTTAGACACTTTTATATTGGTTTGCAAACTTTGCACTACAAGGTTACAGATTTCAGAAAGTTGAAAAAAATAATAATTTGTGTTTATTTTTTATAGCTGAACTTCAGTGCAAAAATGTGTGTTTTTCCTCTCAGAAACTGTTGTGCACTTTAAAAAAAAATGTGAAAGCTACTGTACCTCTGTACCTACCTGTTTTTGCTGCACTAAAATGTATGTTTGTGACAGTTCAGCTAAATGTCCTTTCAAAATAAAGTTGAAAAGTAAGCAATTAAATTTTTCTCAAACTTTTCAGAGAATAACTGAAAACATACTTTATTATGGTATATCGTGATATATATCGTTATCGTGATATAAAATAGTCCATATCGTGATATATGATTTTTTCCATATCGCCCCAAGCACTAATTAGTATTATTATTTAATGTCAGTCCTGAATTTAAATAAAAGATGAAGGTAGATTTATTATATTTTTTAACCCTTTTCTAAACCGTTCCAGTTGTAGATGCAGATGTTGATTTTATCCTCCCGCCCTGAATGAAACTGTCCTTTACTCCAGGATGAATCTCTGCTTCTCTAAAGGACGATCAGTCAGATATCCCCCCCCCCCCCCCCCCCCCACCGTTTCCCTCCCTCCCGTGAAAAGCAGTGACCTCGTAGGGTTGTATGGAGGCTCATAGTTCTCCTCTAGTCGTGCGAGAGATTTATCAAGTTTAAACGGGACCCAGTTTGGCGGCGGACACGTCTCCCCGTGAAACGTCCACAGACCCGACCCACTTCCCAACTCGCTGGAGCTTTCAGAATAAAAACCACCTCCAAGTCTTAAATTCACTCCCACATTTAAAGTGTCACTATTTAGCCGACGCTGGCGTCCGCGGTAATTAAGCTCAGAGCGGCGGCGTGACCGATAACGACCAGATAACGACCGTTCAGACGAGTCTTTCAGGTAGAAAACAGGACGTGGTCCAGCAGGGACAGAGACCAGGAGACTTCTGTCCCGGAGCCAACGGGTCCCGTTAGCAGGAGTCACCACGGCGACCGCTGGTTTACTATGGTTCCAGGCGTGTCAAACCAGCCCAGCGGTCCAGATCACCTGAAGGAAGGTTTTGTTTAACTCAAACCAGGACATGACCAACAGGACTACGGACTCCACCAGTTTCTGCTCCGACCAGGACCAGGACCATGTGACTCTGCAGGATGTTGTCTGATGACCATGCAACAGTCAGTTACATCATAGGACCATAGGACCAGTAATTGGACCAGACCAGACCATTACAGGACCTGGGTTCTGCTCCTAACGAGGCTGACCAGCTGGAAGATGACGGACCAGCTCATTCAGAACGGGTTTACGTCAGCGGGAACAGGGACTAGTACTGGAAACTCCTGAGGTGGACCAGTCTGGACCAGGACCCCAGGACCAGGATCTGGACCAGGACCAGGACCAGTCTGGACCAGGACCAGGACCAGGGACCAGGACCAGGACCAGGACCAGGACCAGGACCAGTCTAGGAGTCTGGACCAGGATCCAGGACCAGGACCAGTCTGGACCAGAGACCTAGTCTAGAGTCTCTAGGAGTCTCGTCTCAGGTCTAGTCTCTGGTAGGTCTCTAGTCTAGTCTCTAGTCTCTAGTCTCTAGTCTCTCCTAGTCTCTCTTACTTTCTAATCTAGAAAATCTAAGAATCTTCTAGTCTAGCTAGAAGTCTTTCAAAGTCTTCTCTAATCTCAGTCTATCTCTAGAAGTCTCATAGTCTCTCTATCTCTAGTCTAGTCTCTAGTCTAGTCTCTCTCTAGTCTCGTCTCTAGTCTAGTCTCTAGTCTCTAGTCTCTAGTCTCTAGTCTCTAGTCTAGTCTCTATCTATCTAGTCTAGTCTAGTCTCTAGTCTCTAGTCTCTCGTTGTTTCAGTTGAACATCAGAGAGAGCTCTAGTCTAGTCTAGTCTAGTCTCTAGTCTCATCTCTAGTCTCGTATCTAGTCTCTTGTTGTTTCAGGTGAACATCAGAGAGCTCTAGTCTAGTCTAGTCTAGTCTCTAGTCTCATCTCTAGTCTCGTATCTAGTCTCTAATCTAGTCTCTTAAAGGTGAACATTAGAGAGCTCTAGTCTAGTCTAGTCTCTAGTCTAGTCTAGTCTCTAGTCTAGTCTAGTCTCTAGTCTCATCTCTAGTCTCTAGTCTCGTATCTAGTCTCTAATCTAGTCTCTTGTTGTTTCAGGTGAACATCAGAGAGCTCTAGTCTCGTATCTAGTCTCTCGTTGTTTCAGGTGAACATTAGAGAGCTGTAGTCTAGTCTCTAGTCTCTAGTCTCTAGTCTAGTCTCTCGTTGTTTCAGGTGAACATCAGAGAGAGCTGGTGTCTCCATGCTGGATGGGAACAGAGCAGCTGGACGCCTAGAAAACACTTTGATCCTTGAGGTTCAGCCTGAACTCCAGACTCCAGACTGTGTCGTTTCAAACTTAGTGTGATGAGAAAAAAATGTGTATAAGCTGTTTCCTGCATGGAGCAAACAGGCCTGGAAAAGGTCAAAGAAACCTCATATCAGAACATAAACAGCTTTTCTTTGGTTGATCAGGTGATACATCCAGAGATAAAGACAGGAAGCACGTAAATACCACCTGAACTTCTGAGTGATGATTCAATATCAGACGCGCAACTTTCCATCAGCTGTGACTCACTCCAGTTCTGCTATTGTGAAATATGATTACCAGCAACTTCTCCTTGAATTATTTCCTTTTTTGAGGAGCAGCCGGAGCTGAGCAACTGCACGACCGGGCCTTCCCGGCAACGACGGGTCGGGCAGGTCCAAGGCCAGAATCACAGCGACGGGTCTACGGGGCAGCAGAGACGGTCCGGTCTGATCCGACGCCAGGACGGGGAGGTGTACGCCGGGTGGGAAATGACCGCCAACCACCTGCCAAATGTTTGACAAATTTCAGCTAAGCTCCTCTGGCTGGAGGCCAGCCGACGCCCGGTGGTTTTGTTCTCCGTCCTCTAAAGCTGCAGCTGCCTGGTGGGTTCACAAACTTCAAAACAAGACACAAGTTACTCAACGTAACACCACGACGCAGTTTCCAGTGACCTTTCCCTTCATGCCTTCACATTCAGGACTCAGAGGAGGCTCATCTCAGGGGCGCGTAGTACAGACGCCACGGAGAAAACAAGCCCATCTGATCCATCTTCAGCCCCCGACTCCATCATAATGTGACATTTCAGATTTAAGATGCGTCTATCAAGCGTGTTTTCCCTGATAACTGTTGAGACGCATGAAATGATGTCCCGTTTCCTATCTGTAGCCGGTCACTCTGCTCTGCAGCCTCATAATGAAGTGGCGTTTTGGCGGGCCGGGCCTCCGCTCGGCGCTCAAGTAGGTAAACAGCTCATTCATCAAAGCTTTTTTTGTCCGCCTGCCATCAGCAGGGATTGTTCATTATGATGGAATTTGTTGTAAGGATCGACTTATCATCTTTCGCGGGGCAGAGATGAAATACGTCTGAGGTAATGTGCGACTCCTCGGGGCGTTGGTTTGTGTGGACATCTGTGTAATGAGCGTCCAAAAAAAACAAAAAAAAAAACACCCAGAGTGAGTGATGATTCCTTAACAGGGCTGAACGGAGAAGTCAGGTTGAGGCGCAGGTCAAATCGCTCTCCGCCTCTTCCTCGCAGCGCCGCCCGTTAGCGCTGACGCCATCCGACACTCCTCCCCCACAAACGTGACTCAAGACCCACAGCGATGCGTTTGTGACTAACATCCATGTGGTAGAAAACGTCTAATCATAGCAGCGCCGACACGCGGCTGCAGCCGCCGTACAGCCTTCGTCTAGTTAACTAGGAGTCCGCTCAGTGTTGTGAAACAGCAGAAGAAGAAGAAGAAGAAGACTGGACGACAGCAGCGTGACGAGACGAGACTGAGGACGGCAGACAAACAGAAAACTCCTGTAGTTTTCCTGTCTGGATGCAGAATCAACAGGCCGTGGTCGTTCGTTCTGTTAGAGGGTTCTAGGGTTTAGGGTTAGGGTTAGTTAGGGTTAGGGGTTAGGGGTTAGGGTTTGGGGTTAGGGCTAGGTCTCCCTGACTGGTTTCATCCTCGTGTCACACCAGGAAGTGTTGGGTCTGTCCACCTCTACGAGTCACGCTGGGTTATTTCTAAAAACTCACTCTTTCTTCTTCTGCTTCCAAAACTTCAGCAGTTTATTTCCACACCGTACCATCATCCAGCCTCTCAAGGCTCTTATTTTGAAATCTGACTGCATTTCTGACTTCCTGAGCGACTCATCCGAGCCGTGCTCCTGTCAGAACTGGACCGGCTGCATATTTCTAGCTGAGCAACACTTTTCTGGAAGCGTGAAAACACGAGCGTAGCCTGGAGGGATGGAGATCGACTCAGACATTTACTTTAAAGTTCATCTGTTATTCTGAACAAACGGTTCAAAAATGGTTTGTAGCATCACACCTTCACCTGCTGAGCTGTCCAGGTGTCTTTTAAATGATGCCTGTAAGCTGTTACAGCATGTTATCAGGACTTACTCACTACTAACTACTACTCACTACTAACTGGGTTAGTAGTTCTGCAGTGCTTCTTTCCCTCCACCAACATGTTGGGGGGGGGGCACCCCAACAGCACCCCCCTCTCCCCCGGAGGCTCAAGTTCATTTTTTTTTTTATATAGCGCCAGATCTCTGCCCCCCCCACACACACCCACGCACACACAGACATGTGCAAACACACACAGAGTCGTTGCGTCAACCACCTGAAAAACAGGCAGAGGTGCACACCCCCCCCCCCCCCCCCCCCCCCCCCCAGGGTGGTGAAGACGGCAGCAGCCATCTGAGGAAACGTTCTTCCTCAAAGAGTCACTGCAGTGAAGGAAGCTGAACACGTCGTGCCTCAGTGTCACAAAGAGAGAAGGTCTGATGTTTAGTCCGGTGTGATCAGTGACGGTTTCATGGACAGGCGTCCAGAGCGCCACAAACGAGGAAAAAGTAGTGATGCAAACACATCATTTAATCTCTACTATGTACGTCCCTTAAATTATACCCTTCATTGACTCTCAGGAGAAGTGGGTCCACGGGTCTGTAAACTGGATCTGACGGGGGAGGGGCCACACATCACTCACCAACTGGATGCTAACCCTGATGCTAACCCTAACCAGGTCGATGCTAACCATAACCAGGTTGATGCTAACCCTAACCAGGTCGATGCTAACCCTAACCATAACCAGGCTGATGCTAACCCTAACCAGGTCGATGCTAACCATAACCAGGTCGATGCTAACCCTAACCATAACCAGGTTGATGCTAAACATAACCATAACCACGTTGATGCTAACCCTAACCAGGTCTATGCTAACCCTAACCAGGTCAATGCTAACCATAACCAGGTTGATGCTAACCCTAACCAGGTTGATGCTAACCTTAACACTAACCAGGTTGATGCTAACCCTAACACTAACCAGATTGATGCTAACCCTAACCAGGTTGATGCTTACCCTAACCATAACCAGGTCTATCTAACCCTAACCAGGTCAATGCTAACCATAACCATAACTAGGTTGATGCTAACCCTAACCAGGTCGATGCTAACCTTAACACTAACCAGGTCGATGCTAACCCTAATCATAACCAGGTTGATGCTAACCATAACCAGGTCGATGCTAACCCTAACCATAACCAGGTTGATGCTAACCCTAACCAGGTCGATGCTAACCCTAACCATAACCAGGTTGATGCTAACCATAACCAGGTTGATGCTAACCCTAACCAGTCGGCTAACCATTGATGCTAACCCTAACCCTAACCAGGTCGGATCTCTATCTACACCCACCAGGATCTCATCAACTAACCCTAACGAACCGATTAGTTGATGCTTACCCTAACCAGGTCGATGCTAACCCTAACCCTAACGGCAGGTTTAAAAACCAACGGATCTGCATGTGATTGTGCTGAAAACTGATGCTCCATGCATTTCACCACCAGGATCAGCGATCATCACTGGACACAAACACAACTGGAAACATCTGGAAATATCTGGAAACGGCTGGACGACTGGCTGCTGAACCATCTTAGTTACCAGTTTAATTCACTAGTTAATGCATTTCTGCTAGTGGATGGACAGTCAAGGCTATTATATGAAACATTTTAAACTGGAATAATTCTGATTACTTATAAAAAATAACAGGACATTAAAAACTAAAATCGACTAATACAAAAGAAAACGAGACTGAAAGCAACAGAAAATAAAAACATGAATAAAAGAGATAAACACAGATGGTAAAAGGTCGAGCAGCTTTCACCTTAAATCTAAAAGTGAACCTAGAAGAGTTTGGATCTCAGCCTGAAAGCTGCATGTTGTCATTAAACGCTGAGTTTTTGTGTGATTTTCAGAAATAAGCTGATGGGTGACTTCAGAGCTGTTTAGTTTTTTGTCTATGTTTGGTCTTTTTTCTATTTTCTACAGATAATAAGATATAACATCTTAAACATCAGCAATGATTCACTAATGTGTTCACCCTGAGTGAATGAAGACGTTTTAAAATCAAACCTATGAAATAAAACAAGGGCAGTGTCCCAATCAGCTACAGTCATGGAAAAAATGATTAGACCACCATTTTTTCTTCACTTCCTTGTTCATTTTAATACCTGGTACCACTAAACGTCATCATGTGACTAAAACAGACAGAAAAGAAAACACTGAATGCATAAAAGCAGTGTTTTTGGCAGTACAACGCCATAGCTATTGATGTAAAAACTTAAGTGATTTAGGTTATAATCAAGAAAACCATGGAAAATGGTAAGATATCAGCTCTTAAATAAAACTCTTATGAGCAATCTTTGTGGTTATCGTTATGTTTGTCCAAACAAATGTACCTTTAGTTGTACCAGGCATTAAAATGAACAAGAAACTGAGGAAAACAAGGGTGGTCTAATAATTTTTTCCATGACTGTATATGTTAATAAAAATGACCAGTGATTGGCTGATTGATCGTCTACCTCCAGTTGTAGTTTGGATTGTCAGTTGCTACAACAGAAGAAAGAAAGAGTGATGAAGAGCCCTGCAGGATAACGATAATTCCACTTCTCCATCAACGGTGCATCTCTGACTCCAGCGTGGGCCGTTAGAAACTCATCCCACCGCTCTGCCTTCAGGGCAGCTTCTCGCCAGCGTGGATAAAGATTTTTCTTCACCATTTATAGCGTTCTGACTGAAGTGGGCACCGGGAACTGGGCACCGGGGAGGCCAGCAGGGGGGGTCCAGCAGCCCCTGGCGAGGTTAGCGTCTCAGCGTACACCTCTGTTTTACAGCTCTCCAAACCCACCATGAAGGATTTAGAGAGAACCTCATCATCCTGGGATGATTAGAGGAAGAAGAGACAGTTGTTTGAATGAATGAGATGCTGCAGAGAAGTTACGTAAATACATTATTCTGTTTTTCTAATCCTGCAGCTCTAACTGTAACCCGCTGAATGAACAGGAAGGTAAAAACTCTCCTTTCTCCAGCAGACAGAGGTTTACAGAGCAGCCCGGACCCTCTGGAGGGCAGCGTTCACGCTCAATCAGATGTTGTCGTGACACGGCCGGGCTGGTTGGCTCGGCTCTGGTGATCCGGTCACAAAGACTGCACTCTTTCCATGGCAGGAGGGGGGGGGGGGGGGGGGGGGGGGGGGGGGGGGGGGGGGGGGGGGCATTAAAAAACCACGGTACTCAGCAACTGAATCCAATCCCTCTAATCCTCGCTGGAATGCCCGAGCCCATCGCTCTCCGCCTCAATTAGCGCTGATGGAGGAGCACCTGGGTCTGCTGGGCCTGAACCTGGACCGGACCGGTCAGGGTCAGCAGAGCACCTGGGTCTGAACCTGGACTGGACCGGTTAGGGTCAGCGAGCACCTGGGCCTGAACCTGGACTGGACCGGTCAGGGTCAGCAGAGCACCTGGGCCTGAACCTGGACCGGACCGGTCAGGGTCAGCAGAGCACCTGGGCCTGAACCTGGACCGGTCACCCGCTGCATACCGTACATTCTTTACACCGGGAGCCATTTAAAACGACCCGTTATCTCTCCTGGGGAGCTGGAGGAGAACTGGAGGAGGATCTCTGACCCCCCCCCCCCCTCCCCTGAATTGTTTGGATTTATCTGAAGGGTGTGTTAAGTGCCACTCGGGCTCAAAGCTGAAATGCGTATTGAATTTGCAGTGATACTGCAGCCTTTTCAATTCATTTCTGTAAAACAACCAATCAATGAGTGCAGAATAAAGAGGCAGCGGGCACACGGGGGGGGGGGTGGGGGTGGGGGGGGGGGGGGGGGGGGGGCAGCCATGCCATTACATGAGAGTAGATTGGCTCTTTGTGAGCCCAGACCAACTCGCAGAGACAATTCCCACAATCCACTGCTGTAGAATTACTGGATGTGCTTTACACACATTATAATACAGACTTGCACAGTAAGTCATCAAAATATGCTAATATGCTAATATGCTAATAACGGCCTGCAGCTTTGATTAAACTAGAGGCCAGAAGTGAACAGAAATACTCCCAAAGGTTCACATTAGCCCACATTTGATTCCAGGCTGCTGCTGCTGGTGGTGGTGATAATAGTTGTGGTGATGATGGTGGTGATGGTGATGGTGCTGAAGGTGATGGTGGTGATGGTGATGGTGTGCTATGGTGGTGATGCTGGTGATGGTGATGATGGTGGTAGTGGTGGTGCTGGTGATGGTGATGATAGTGGTGACGGTGGTGGTGATAATGGTGGTGGTGATGGTGGTTGTGGTGATGATAGTGGTGATGGTGGTAATAGTGATGGTGCTGGTGATGATAATATGGGTGGTGATGGGGTGGTGATGATATGGTGATGGTGCGGGATGATGGATTGTGGTGAAGGTGGCGTTGTGATGATGGTGGTGGTGATAGTGGTGGGTGTGGTGTGGTGAGGTGGCTGGTGATGGTGCTGCTGGTGATAATGTTGGGGATGGTGCGTGATGTGGTGGTGATGGTTGTGGTGATGATAGTGGTGATGGTGTGCTGATGATGGTGGTGCTGGTGCTGCTGGTGATAATGGTGGTGGTGATAGTGCTTCTGGTGGTGGTAGTGATGGTAATGATGGTGGTGCTGGTGGTGGTGATGATGGTGGTGACGGTGGTGGTGATAGTGGTGGTGATGGTGATGATGCTGCTGGTGATAATGGTGGTGGTGATGGTGCTTCTGGTGATGGTAGTGATGGTAATGATGGTGGTGCTGGTGCTGCTGGTGATAATGATGGTGGTGATGGTGGTTGTGGTGATGATAGTGGTGATGCTGCTGCTGATGATGGTGGTGCTGGTGCTGCTGCTGCTGGTGGTGGTGGTGATGGTGCTTCTGGTGGTGGTAGTGATGGTAATGATGGTGGTGCTGGTGGTGGTGATGATGATGGTGGTGATGGTGGTGGTGGTGATGATGATGATGGTGGTGGTGGTGGTGGTGATGGTGGTGGTGGTGGTGGTGGTGACGGTGCTGCTGGTGGTGGTGGTGGTGGTGGTGACAGAGCTGCTGGTGGTGGTGGTGATGATGATGGTGGTGGTGGTGATAGTGGTGGTGCTGGTGCTGCTGGTGGTGGTTGTGGTGATGGTAATGATGGTGAAGGTGCTGGTGCTGCTGGTGACGGTGCTGCTGGTGGTTGTGGTGATGATAGTGGTGGTGCTGCTGGTGGTGGTGGTGATGGTAATGATGGTGACGGTGCTGCTGGTGGTGGTGGTGATGGTAATGATGGTGCTGGTGCTGCTGGTGCTGTGCTCTGCTGCTCCACCCCTCCACTGTGAGTCATCTCGCTCTAACATGTTGTCTGCTGTTGGTTCATGTCCACTGTTTGCTCCCGCCAGCATCACGTTTGAGTGAAGCAAACCAATAAACACTGAGGGTCAATAAATCCACTCTTTTATCCATCCAGCCGTCCAACGAACTCTCTGACTCCTGGCTTTATATTTAGTGTAACCCAATGACACGCTGGTCACGAGGCACCGCGGCCAAAATAAAACGCCAACACTCGTGTATTTTTAATTGAGATTATATAACAGGTGCAGCGAGCGAAGACTTGGCTTCCCTGAAGCAGAGGATGACCCCGATGTATCTGTAGGGTTTACACCACTTTTATTTATTTATTTTTATGAGTAGTTTATGACTCAGGCACCTCTCAGGTTTCATTTCCGGAAGAAAAAACTTTGTTTCAAGAACCAACAAATCCCCTTAAAGCTGCCAGATGGAGGCTGGGACCAGCAGTGTGTCAGGAGGGCTGGAGGCCTCGTTACCAGGACGACGCAGCAGGAAGTTCTCCAGCATCTAGCAGATCCAGATCATGGACCTCTGCGGTGCCTTGGTCCTCTTAGTTCCTCTGGAGTGAAACATGGTTTCTGGACTGCAGCAGCAGGATGATGAACCCAGAAGATCACCAGAGGACAGTTTTCATTCCAGCACACACAGACATCGTTACTCTTTAGTTAGAGGTCAGAGCGACCTTCGTGAAGGAAAGGAATGTTGGCAGGAGACGGTGGAGGACAAACAGGAGAAAGGAGGCAACGTAAAGCAGGCGAGGAGCCTCCAGAGAGCAGCATGAATGTTCGGCTCAGCGTTTTAATCAGGGATCAAAGCGAGGCCGCTGCGTCTGAGCAGCCGGCCTGTCTAGACTCAAACCATCACAACCATCACAACCACATACAGCCACGTTTACACCGCGCATTAATTACAGTCCAGGGCCGTTACGCACCGACCTCCTGGGCACCGGCGAGCACCCGCCGCCTGCTAAATGTGGGTATCCTGGGGTCAGTTTGCTCCTCCTACCAGACACTCAGTGCGTTTACATGGGAAGTTTAATTCCTCTTTAATTCAGAATTAAAGTTAAATCCGAATAAAAGTTACCATGTAAACACTTCATTCCATATGAAAATGTCAATTCCGAATTAAACTTAATTCCGAAGTAAGTGGCTGGTTTATTCTGATTTTAATTCCGAATTCATGTATACACTCATTCCTGTTTAAATTAATTCCCGTCTTTCTGCGCATGCTAGTTCTCTTGCCCGTCTGTCGCGATGACGCTTATATTCTGCGCTGGGCTTGTTTTCAAAACAAAGTTTTAAAATGGCAGCACGCAGTAAACGGTGTTCAAGAGCAGAGACGATTTATTTAATAAATAGCTTGGAGGAACTGGAAATAATTAAAAGAACAGATGGCAGGAAACATAAAAATTGTGAGCTTTTCAAAGTTGTAGCGGCTAGGTTAAATGAAGGAGGTTTCGCAGATAGAGACGCCACCCAGGTCAAAAAATAAGTGAAATGTTGTTGCTAACCGAGTTGCTAAGTTTGTTTGTTTTTTTCCGGTAGACGTAAAGGCGCCCCCCCCCCCCCATCCAATCAGAACCCTTCCCAACCCCCAGACCTAAAGCGGAGTTGGATAAAGCCGAACAAACGTGTTTTCCATGTAAACCTCAATTCGGAATTACTATTTCCATGTAAACTTGAAGGAAACTAGTTTAATTCGGAATTATTTAATTCGAAAATATTAATTCCGAATTAAAAAACATCATGTAACCGTGGCCACTGTGGCAGGATCATAAAACAGATACAATAAATACTGACCAGGTTAGGGAAACCTGAGTCCGTTTGTTCCACCTGAGACTCTCTGCTGCACCAGAAACTACTAGAAAACAACCAAACCCGTCGCTGTCTCTGTACAGAGCGTCTATCTGGGGTAGAGTTAGGGGTAGGGGGTAGGGGTTATAGCATCAGGAGACACTGACAGGATGATCTTCTCTGGTGCTGACCCACTAACTACACGGTTGATCTCCGGCCATGCCGACCCACGGAGGAGATCCATTACGGAGGCGAGTGCAACATAATTCAACACAGAACCAGCGGCTAAAGTCCCAACGGGCTCTAAAAAGTGATGAGCTCAACATCTTCCCCGTCATTAGTCTTAATCTGAGTTAGTAACGACTGCTTCATCACAGCGCCTGCTACGCATTTACATCTCAGGCTTTTTTGCTGATGTTTTTCATCTGATGTGATCCAGAACCAGCTGAGCAGCTGGGGTTCTGCTCAAAGACGGGCCAGAACCACCAGGCACTATATCTCTAAGAGCTTTAGATCCAGCAGGAGAAAACTGAGATGATGAGCAGCGTTATTACTCCATCGTAGTGCTGGGCGGTATACCTGTTCATACCTTATACCGGTGTTTATTTTTTTTCTTATGATATGAAATTTTTCATATACGTAATACCGGTGAGTATGTACTGTAGCGTACACAACGTTGGGAACGCCGCGCGGCGGAACGTAAGTGCCGCAGAACATTGTTTGACAGGGGACTGTTTTGCAGTTGCACTGGAGGCGCAACACGCTACTAGTTTCTGGTTAAACGGTGATGGATGCTAACAGAGAAAGTCCCGAAGTGGAAGCTCCAGAACGGCAACATGAGACTGAGGAACTTCTTCCTGAACCAGGAGCCGTGGATTTAAAAAAGACGACGTCCAACAAACTACAATAATCTGCTAAAGTTGTAGCCGCGGGAAGCTACACCAGGCTGGTGCTGCCTCCCGCAGCTACAACTTTAGAACGTGTGTAGTTATTGTTAATTTTTTACAAAAATATGTTTTTTCAAGTTGTTTGCAAAATGTCAAAAATAAAAGGGTTCTGTATTTTAACTGCAACTATCATCATTCTGATTTCTTCACTTAATTAGAATAACGAGTGCCACCTCTTTGTAAATATTATAATTTTGTGAGGCCACGCAAACCTGTATTAATACTAGTGTAGATATGAATGTTTTTCTACAATATTCACTCCTCGTGACAGTAAAAATAGGTCATTCTAAGACAATTTACTGCAGCAATTCCTCTAAATGATTAGAAAATGTCGTTAACACCCAGTTGTGCTTTCAAAAAAAAAAAAAAATACAGTGAAACCGATATAATTTTGAAAAATACCGTGATTCAAATTTTTGGTCATACCACCAGGGGCAGTTCTAGACCAATTCTCTGAGGGGGCCTGGCTGGGGCCAGGGGTTTTGATAGAGGGGCACATTAAACCAGCGGCAAAAATCTTATTTGACTTTTTATTTTCATAAAACTTGTTGAACCATTGCAGTCATAACGTTATAGTTACGATGAAAAACAGTTTAATTGTCACAGTATTACTGAATTAAGTGCTGATAAGAGACAGTGTACCTTGACAGTGTAAGATCGTTCGTCGTTGTGGTAATTTTTGCACTGCTTCATATGTTCGCGCTCGTTTTTTTCAGTGGTGCAGCACACTTAAGGGTCCGACTAGAATGTTAAGCCACGCACTTTAGTTCCACCTTCGACGTCGGCGCTACTGTATATAATCTACGTTCGGAGAGGGGGCCACAGGGGGGTCCGGAATCAGCGCTACAGGGGCACTGGCCCCTGTTGGCCCCTCCCCAGAACCGCCACAGTATACCGCCCAGCACTACTCCATCGACTATGACAACTAAAGGAAGAAGAGCGGAGCAGCTCCAGTCAGCTCCTCCATCAGCGGTTGTTGCAGCGACAGGCTGAATTAAATATGTCCTAACCCCTAACTCTAACCCCTTAGTCCCTCCCCTGGCTCTGAAACCCTTCCAAACCTGCATCATCCCTGCGTTTACTGGGAGCCGTTTACTGGGAGCCGTTTACTGGGAGCCGTTAGCGGTGTCGAGTGTTCGCTGCTTCAGACGGTGACGGGCTCAGAAATCCACACCAGAGCAGCGTTCCAGCTACTTCCTCCAGTTACTTCACCTCTGCAGCGGTTTTAGCGCGTCGCTCCGAGCGGCGACATCAGCCGAAGCAGCAGGCTGAAACAAATCCCTGCTGCAGCAGAAAATCCCCTCAGCAGTGATTATGACTGAGCTGACTGACGCTGGTTAATTGTAGTGAAAGTTTCATTCATGTGGCCAGTGTGCTTCAGGAAACCTTTGAAATCTCCTCAGACTTCAAAATAGTTGGATTTTATGACATTATTACAAGATAAACACAGTCAATTATGTTAGGAGTCAGTTTAGTCTCCCCGCTCAGTGACTTAAAGCAACATAAGCAGAGAACAAGTTTCTCCTAATTTAATTTCTAAAGATTATCTGCACCATGTTTCCTGAGCCTGTGATGTTCAGATACGTCCATGTCTGCCTTCTGCAGATAAACATGTCATTCAAGACAAAAGGCAGCAGGGTTTGGTTGGTCTACGGTTGATAAGATCCACCGAACTTTCAGGGCAAAGTCGGTTAATCAACCAGAACACAACCCGAACCCCCTAACCCAAACCCCCTAACCCAAACCCCCTAACCCCTAACCCCCTAACCCCCCCCCTAACCCTAACCCCCTAAACCCCTAACCCAAACCCCCTAACCCTAACTCCCTAACCCTAACCCCCTAACCCCTAACCCTAACCCAATCAACCAGAACACAACCCTAACCCCCTGACTGAGGGTAAATTTAACCAGCCCTCTGTCTGGTCCTTGTCCAGCCCCTCATCCAGCACCTCATCCAGCGCCTTATCATCCAGCGCCTCATCCAGCGCCTCATCATCAATCGCCTCATCATCCAGTGCCTCATCATCAATCGCCTCATCATCCAGCGCCTCATCATCCAGCCCCCATCATCAATCGCCTCATCATCCAGTGCCTCATCATCCAGCGCCTCATCATCCATCCATCCGCCTCATCCATCCAGCCTCATCATCCAGCGCCTCTCCAATCATCCAGCCTCATCCATCTCAATCGCCTCTCATCCAGTGCCTCATCATCAATCGCCTCATCATCCAGCGCCTCATCATCCAGCCCCCATCATCAATCGCTTCATCATCCAGCGCCTCATCCAGCGCCTCATCATCAATCGCCTCATCATCCAGTGCCTCATCATCCCGCCTCATCATCCAGTGCCTCATCATCCAGCGCCTCATCATCCAGTGCCTCATCATCCAGCGCCTCATCATCCAGCGCCTCATCATCCAGCGCCTCATCTAGCGCCTCATCATCCATCCAGTGCCTCATCATCCAGTGCCTCATCCATCCAGCGCCTCATCCATCGCCTCATCCATCCAGTGCCTCATCCATCCAGCGCCTCATCATCCACCTCCTATTCCAGCGCCAGCAGCGTGCTGTCTTGGGTCAACATTTCACTTCAGTGAACATGAAGCTGAAGCACTGAATGATGAACGACCCTGGAAGGAGATGGACCTGCTGGGACATGGGGGGGGGGAGGGGGCTTCAACTGGCCTTAACTAATACACCTGTGCTTCTGGAGCCTCATGCATTATGTATTAGAACATATGAGAAAGAGAGAAACAGGGACAAAAGTGGGTCGAGAGCCGATAGTCGGTCCTGGACCACTGAGAGACAAAAACTCTGCAGCAGGACACGGCACAGAAAAGTCCTGAAGAAAACCTTAACGGGAGATAAGAGACAAAACAAATCAATCAAAAGAAGTGTTTCCACTTTCATTGTTTCAGAGCTGAACCCGTTAAAATAAAGGTTCAGCCCGCTGGAGCAGACGAGCTTTTCTGTGGGTTTAACTCACCGTTACTGAAAACACGTCATGTCTCATGATGATTAACAAGTCCGGGAAACCGGGTCAAACACATCGGTTTTTACTTTACTCAAAATGATTCGCTGATTTATGTATTTCTTTGTAAACTTGTTTTCTACAATCTTAGATATTTCACAACAAGACCTTTCTTCCAAAGAGACAGCAGCACGTGTCAGAAATGTTCAAAATTAACTCCAGTAAAGGAGGATAAACTGGAGGGAAAGTCTGTGCTGCTTTCAGACTCCAACAGAAACTCCAACAACAGACCATCTACCGCTGGACCGTTGTCACGGTGACAGCCACAGTCCAGATGTGGAAGTCAGTCCCAGTTTGATGAGACACCACGTTCAGATGCCGTTTCAGGGGGCGGAGCTGAAACTGAATCACCGCACCGCTGGTGCTGCTGAGGATCGTTGAGGAAGAGCTTTTCTGTCCTCTCCACGCTGACGCAACCGGACTCTGGCGTGCAGGAGCGTCCATGTCTGTCAAAGTGCTGCGTCCAGACTGGAGACGTCCATCGCTTTAAACAAACCACAAGCAACATGTTCCAACGAGAGACGGAGCCAGAAAAGGAGGACAGATTGACCTTTAACCTATTTCTACTAAGTTAGTAAAGCTGATGGTCAGAGCGTCAGTTTACTTGTTACATAAAAAAATCTGTCAAACAGAAATCTGATTTCCAGCATTCGTATCCTTTTGTAGTTTAAGATGAAACGGAAGCAGCTCTGCTTGCTAATTAATCAGACGTGATCTTAATTATGATGTAAGCTGTCGTATGTATTTACGGAGAGGGTTAGGGTCAGACCGTCGGTCCAGACTGGTAGCACTTCAACATTATCAGTACCAGGATTTATTTCCTCCTGATCCAGCTTTGGCCAACCTCGCTAATAAAACACCAACACGTTTCCACCAGCAGGGGTCCACCACCGAGGGTTGGGCACCGAAAAATGATTCCACGTAGGAATCAGTTCCTAACGTCCGGTTCTGGAATCATTTAGAATCATCAACAATCTGGTCAACATTCTGGTCGACAGTTCTGGTCAACAATCTGGTCAACTGTTCTAGTCAACTGTTCTGGTCAACTGTTCTGGTCAACAATCCGGTCAACAGTTCTGGTCAACGTTCTGGTTGACAGTTTTGGTCAACAATCTGGTCAACGTTCTGGTCAACTGTTCTGGTCAACTGTTCTGGTCAACAATCTGGTCAATGTTCTGGTCAACAATCCGGTCAACAGTTCTGGTCAACATTCTGGTCAACAATCTGGTCAACATTCTGGTCAACTGTTCTGGTCAACAATCTGGTCAACTGTTCTGGTCGACAGTTCTGGTCAACAATCTAGTCAACGTTCTGGTCAACTGTTCTGGTCAACGTTCTGGTTGACAGTTCTGGTCAACAATCTGGTCAACAGTTCTGGTCAACGTTCTGGTCAACTGTTCTGGTCAACTGTTCTGGTCACGTTCTGGTCAACGTTCTGGTCAACGTTCTGGTCAACGTCCTGGTCAACAATCGGGTCAACGTCCTGGTCAACAGTTCTGGTCAATGTTCTGGTCAACTGTTCTGGTCAACAATCTGGTCAGCAATCTGGTCAACAATCTGGTCAACGTTCTGGTCAACTGTTCTGGTCAACGTTCTGGTCAACTATTCTGGTCAACATTCTGGTCAACTGTTCTGGTCAATGTTCTGGTCAACTGTTCTGGTCAACAATCTGGTCAACGTTCTGGTCAACGTTCTGGTCATCAATCTAGTCAACGTTCTGGTCAACTGTTCTGGTCAACGTTCTGGTCAACTGTTCTGGTCAACAATCTGGTCAACGTTCTGGTCAACGTTCTGGTCAACTGTTCTGGTCAACGTTCTGGTCAACATTCTGGTCAACGTTCTGGTACGAGGAACCGACGTGTCCTTAACGCGTTCCTTCAGCCAACCAAGATGAACAGCTTCATGGTCTGCACAAGCAGGAGTAAATCATAAAAAATAAAATAAAATAATCAAAATAAATCTGTGAAAACTGCAGTGAAAACTCCCAGCGCTTTGATGCATCTTTCATAAATGACACATAACCGCCAAACTCTCAAAAGCTTCTCAACCGTTTGGCCTGGAGATTCTCGTCAGCGGTCATTAAAACAACGACCTCCTGGCCGTGCAGTCATCCGTGTGTCTGCGCAGTCGGGTTCAGGTTTGGGTTCTGGATGACACCTGAAGACACATCCCACACAGCTGGAACTATTTTCACGCTCTGCTTTCTGAATTACTCTATTTTTCCATCCGATGACGAAACTATTCACTCTGAAAGCTCGTGATTAAAATCTCAAACATTTGACGCCAACATTTCCTGATGTCATCTTGAACCGGCGTGTTCGCAGCGCCAACGTTTCCTGGTGTCGTCTTGAACCGGCGTCTTTGCAGCGCCAACGTTTCCTGGTGTCGTCTTGAACCGGTGTGTTCGCAGCGCCAACGTTTCCTGGTGTCGTCTTGAACCGGCGTCTTTGCAGCGCCAACGTTTCCTGGTGTCGTCTTGAACCGGTGTGTTCGCAGCGCCAACGTTTCCTGGTTTCGTCTTGAACCGGCGTGTTCGCAGTGCCAACGTTTCCTGGTTTCGTCTTGAACCGGCGTGTTCGCAGTGCCAACGTTTCCTGGTTTCGTCTTGAACCGGCGTGTTCGCAGTGCCAACGTTTCCTGGTTTCGTCTTAAACCGGCGTGTTCGCAGTGCCAACGTTTCCTGGTGTCGTCTTGAACCGGCGTGTTCGCAGCGCCAACGTTTCCTGGTGTCATCTTGAACCGGCGTGTTCGCAGCGCCAACGTTTCTTGGTGTCGTCTTGAACCGGCATGTTCGCAGCGCCAACGTTTCCTGGCGTCGTCTTGAACCGTGACGGTTCAACTGGGATTTCAGAGAGGATTATTATTCCAGCTCAAGTGGAAACCATTCATTTCTCCTCTTCAGACAGTAATGACTGAGCAGAATAATCATCTGCTTCAGCGTAAACGGCACCTGGCTCGCTCTCCACGCAACTCTGACTATTACCCAATTTAAGAAACCTTTTCATCTCCAACCGCACGCTCAAAGACACTTCAGGGCTCAGTGAAAATATTCTGTCACCTAAAAGACAATCTGGCTTCTTCTCTCAGCGTCAACAACTTTACTTCCCAAACTACATAAAAAAACAGCTTTGTTCTTGAGTAAAACGATGCACAAAAGTAGAATTGCATGATAACTGTTTTTTAAAACCGATACCGATAACCAATAACACACACATATACCTGAGATCATTACATCAATACTATGAACAAAATCAAAAACAATTTGGACTTTTTAAATGAACAGATATTTATTTTTTCCAATGAAAAACTATTGTCAAGCCTCTCAAACATTTTCTTAAATCTATCAAACAAACCTATTTGATATCTCACATTAACTTAAATAAGATTCATTACTGACTGATATAAAAAATAAAGGCTCCTTGAACTGATGGAAATACATGCATCAGAATTACTAACTGAAAAAGATTAACATTTAAAGGATTTTGACTTGTGGTTCCATTTAAATTAATACCTTTTATTAAAGTAAATGAGGTTCAGTAGTTTTTTTTTTTTTTTTTTTTAATCTCATGGAAGCTTTAGATGAGAGGAATGAGGGAGAGGAGAGACTGCTGCTGGCTTGCGCACGTTAGCATTAGCTTCCGTTAGCTCATTACATTAGCGCGATTTCAAAAACTCCATGGAAGTGATTGTTATGTTGTAGGTGGCTGATCAGGTTTTACGTATTAAAGCTTGTGCTTCCCTCCTCGTAGAATTCACTCGGAGGATTCGTCACAAATAACCACCAAACTCTTCTTCTGAAACTTTAACGAAGTTCCACGCCGCCATGTTTGTTGTGATCAGCGCTGTGGCTGCAGGCTGCATTCAAGGTGGAACGTAAATTCCTCTCGTTTCCCTTGTTTGCTAGTCGTTCTTTCAGCCTTTTCTATTTTTTTTTTTTTTTTTTATGTGTAACGTGGGAAAATACTGTGAATATCAATTCAAGTCAGCAACTACTAAAATTATGACCAAGTTAACGAGTTGTTTTCTGGCATGAGGGGGTATTCTTGATTTTCCTGATTGAGTAATCGTTTTTCTGATTATGCCGACGTCACTTGAACATAACATTCACTGCTGGTCATTCAAGGCTCAGAGGGAGCGAGACACTGCTGTGTTGACAGAAATATAAATGTTATCGGGGCTATTTGTCGTGATATCGGACTTATCGGGATGATGTCATAATTTCCTGTTATCGGCACGATTATCGTGCACCCCTACCGCTGTCAATCAAATCATCAAGTGACATCATCAACCACTGCTATTATAACAGGAAGTTATAATCCCTGGCTTGAAATGTGGCACCTTATTGTTAACAGAACCACAAACCCCAGTATTATGAATGTCCCAGTGGTATTCTACTGGTCCATGTGTGGAGCTCTACTGGTCTACATCCTGTGGAGCTCTATGGTCCTGTGGAGCTCTACTGGTCCATCCGTGGAGCTCTACTGGTCCACGTGTGGAGCTCTACTGGTCCATGTGTGGAGCTCTACTGGTCCATCCGTGGAGCTCTACTGGTCCATCCGTGGAGCTCTACTGGTCCATCCGTGGAGCTCTACTGGTCCATGTGGAGCTCTAGTCATCCGTGGAGCTCTACTGGTCATCCGTGGAGCTCTCTGGCTGGAGCCATGTGTGGAGCCTACTGGTCCATGTGTGGAGCTCTACTACACGTGTGGAGCTCTACTGGTCCACGTGTGGAGCTCTACTGGTCCACGTGTGGAGCTCTACTGGTCCACGTGTGGAGCTCTACTGGTCCACGTGTGGAGCTCTACTGGTCCATCCGTGGAGCTCTACTGTACCATCCGTGGAGCTCTACTGGTCCATCTGTGGAGCTCTACTGGTCCATCTGTGGAGCTCTACTGGTCCATCCGTGGAGCTCTACTGGTCCATCCGTGGAGCTCTACTGGTCCATGTGTGGAGCTCTACTGGTCCATGTGTGGAGCTCTACTGGTCCATGTGTGGAGCTCTACTGGTCTCTACTGGTCATACTGGTCTTTATGGTCTTACACATCAGGAACGGAGCCTCATACTCTTGTTCCACCTTGCTAAAGTGACGTGTCAGGGGTATTTTTCTTCTCAAGTATGTGGCGAGTGAAAGTAAAACACAAACCAGTCCAGGCAGATCTCCCTGTCACACAAGAATTGACTTTTAAGTCCACCCACATCCACGTCAACAACGCCGTTCAAGTAAAAACAGCTGCACCGCTCCGGTGACCTCTTTTCTTTTTTCCCTCTTTGCTTCGTCGACATTCCTGAGATGTTGGTCTTCGGTAAACGAGGACATGTGATGGACGGGTAATTAAAACGAGCCGACACGGTAACTGTGGTGCAGTTAGACGACGTAACTGACATCCGTGTGCTCCTGGACACGTAAGCCACTGTTATAAATCATCTTAGTTTCACACCACCAAACCAGTTTAAACCCCCCCCCCCCAGCACCTGAGGTTACATTTGATTTATAATCACGTTAATTAGACGGGACAATCACCCCAGCGAGGCTTCTAATCACATTAAAGTGGCCACATTACCAACAAAAGCTCGTTCTCTGTGTTTTAGAAGCGACTCCCCACGAGAACAGTGATGTAAGTCAAGCTGCTGTGACGTCACAGCCACAGATGACAGGGGGGGCGGAGCCAACCGCTATAAACAGAGCTGTGCAGGCGCGGACAGAGACGGAGCTGTTCACCTGCGTTCACCTGTTTACGCCACGTTCATGTTATTCACACATTTTAAAAAAAGACATGCATCAACTTCTGCAACAAAGTTAAAATATTCTGTCTGGCCCAGAGCTCCCCCCACCCCCCGACATGGCTGCATGTGCTGCAGCCGCATGAGGAGCTGGAGGATGCTGGGAAACGGGCACCAGTGGAGGCGGGTCCACTGGTTCACGGGGCTGCAGCACATTACAGGGTCAGGGTTAGGGTACCTGGGGTCAGGGTCAGGTTACCTGGGGTCACGGTTGGGGTACCTGGGGTCACGGTTGGGGTACCTGGGGTTACGGTCAGGGTCAGGGACCCCAACCCGGACCCTGACAGCCCCCAGAGGCTCCAGGGTCACTTTTAGGGTACCTGGGGTCAGGGTCAGGGTCCAGGTCAGGGACCCCAACCCGGACCCTGACCCCCCCAGAGGCTCCAGGAGCTCTGGACTCTCTTTCCACCCACCTGAGGAGCAGGAGATGAGGAACACGGCGAAGGCCAGCTTTGTGGCGTCTCCCATTTTCCATCCGAGTCCGCTGCTCTCAGTTCAGGATGTTGTTGTCGTTTTAAACCAGAGTCACAACCGAAAACACCTCAACGCTTCACTTAAACGTGTCGCTGCTCAAACGTCTCTGGAGCACTGGCATCTTTAAAATACTGAAATCCAAAGATCCCAAAAGATGTCCCAAAAAATATATATAAAAAATTAAAAACATACATAGAGGAGAGGAGGAATGTAGGGGGGAAGATAGTTCCAGGTTTACAGGCGGGCGGCGGAGGGCGACGTGACGGCTCCAGGGCTGTGGTGCGGCGGACCACCGGTGCTGGAGGAGCGGCGCAGGGAGCCGAGCCACAGCCGGACAGGGAGCTCATCCATCGGACTCCGAATCAATCGCACCCCGCTGCCCGGTTCAGCTTCAGCCCCGGTGAGTTCCGTCTCACGGCGGCACGACGTCAATATTCGGTGGAAACGGGCGCTCCCGCTCTTTTAACGGCAACAACGCGCAGGTTTGAAACGTTTTGTTGCTGATTTTCAGCTCCGTCGACGCTGCCGGCCACAGCCGCCGCTCCGTCCGCTCCAGCGGGGGAAACAACCGACCAACCGGGCCTCCGAACCGAACCGCACAGCCGCGCCCGGTCCCGCTGGCTCGAGTGGAAACGGAAACGGTGTATTCTGATGGCAGTGCGCAGTAAAGCCGCCGCGTTAATCCCCGTACGTGAAGCAGCGGAGCTCGGAGCTGGTTCCAGGTCCTCGTCCGGTCAGGACACCTTCAAGATGGCGCAGCTGCCTCTGTCAGTGCGCCAAACTCACGGCAGCAGCTTCCGCCGGGGGATTTCACAATAAAAGCTTGAGCCTCAGAATGACACTGATGCTATGTTTGCTTTGGGGATGTTTATAGAGAAGTGCAGACAACTGGGAAATAAACGGTGATAAACACGTTGTCTGGATTTCAGCTGAAACATTCAGACAGTCAGAACCTGGAGGAACCGACCCGAGAGCATGGACCCGTCCTGGTCCATCAACGGTTCTGGTGGTGATAGAGATGTTCTCAGCACACGTTCACTCCTTCAGGCACCTGCGAAGCAGCAATATAAGGATATTTTTTTATTTTAGGATAATAGAAGTTGTAATTTTATGTCAGAAAGTTGCAATTTTGCACAATTTTAGATGGACAAAGACTCAGCTCTTGATTTTAGAAGAGAAAGTTGCTTTATGTGAAATTCACCAAAAAGTTTACATTTTACTACGAAAAATCGTGATTTACTAAATTTGTGATTTTATGGCAAATGTGATTATAAAGCAAAAGTCTCAAATTTACAAGAAAGGAAGTGTGGAAATCTTGCAAAATTAAAAATCTTATGAAAAAGTGTTGCTTTCTTTTGAAAAAGTTGATGAGTATTTTTATGATTGTTGAACAGTGTAGATATATTATATTATATTATATTATATTATATTATATTATATTATATTGAATTTAATTGATTTATTTCAAACAAACATGTACATAAAAAAACAAAAACAACCAAAAAAACAAAAAACAAATAGTAACATCTTCATATACACATAAGCTCAAAAAAGGAGTAGGAAGAAGTGCACACTTTTTCTTAGGTCCTACCCCTTTATAACTATGAATTTACACTATCGCCATTACTATATCTACACAATATCCATATAAATACAGTCCACATAAACACTACGTAAACATGCCTGTTATAGAAAATACAATATATTATATAAATCTATATAAATATACACTATATAAACTACATAAATATCCCTATAAATATATATATATATATATATGCTACATACATAAAAATATACAACATATATTACATAACTACAACTATCCCTCCCAACATACAATACATAAATATTCATATAAATATCTAAACATATCTTAAGCAAGTATAATATACCATTTTCCCCTATTTTATTTATTTATCACACTCCTCGTTAACCCATTTCTTCTTCCATATACCTGTTTATAATTAATTTTTTGTATCTCTTTTTAAACAGATTTATGTTAGTACTTTGTTTCATCTCCTGCTATATATATTATATTATATTATATTATAAACAAGTGTTTCTATTGGCTTGAGCACCTGCACCATGATCATCTCTAACTGGTTTCTGGATCAATGGGTCCACTGTTGTCCAGTGTCCTCCAGTGTCCTCCAGTGTCCTCCACAGTCTCCAGATCTCAGTCCAGTAGAGAAGTCCAGTGGGATGTGGAGGAACTGGAGCTTCTCATCATGGATGTAACTGGTGATGCTGTCATGACAACATGGACCAGGATCTCCGATGATCATTTCCAACAGTTTTTTAAATATAACACCAGAAATCAAAGCAGTTCTCCAAGCAGCGTGAA